>CM052319.1:9600806-9687920 GCA_028455605.1 Lasioglossum malachurum | reverse complement strand
CGCTGTCTATGTATAAATATATATATGGAAACTGTAACTTTAATGTACATATAATTTATTTAATTACTCGCGTGCGTTCATTTTTATTTTACTCTTATTATTTTAAATATAGTGCTAACTCATTTTGTCAATTATAATTTGGAAAAAAGTTAAATTTTAATATACGATGTTGATGATATGAAATCTGTATTTACTTCCTCACAATTTACTTTATTAAAAAAAGAATAGTAAGAACAAATGTTTACGAAATAATACATAAATATATTTGTATACACCTCACTTTTATATCGATATCCATCATTTTGAATTCTCTTGTGACGTGATTTGTGAGGTGTATACCACTATACACCTATGCGCGGAGGGTCTATAACATCAGGGATCATCTACTCTTCTTACACCGTGGAGGGGTTAGAAAGACATAAATAATTCATGCAGAGTTCATCGACTACGCATGCCTGATGAATCTGTTTAAAATTCGAATCATCTTTAATATTACTTAACCTGTTTTCCTCGATTAACGACAAAGAATAATGTACTATTTCCTGATTTTTAAAAGAAGCGATTCTGCGTAACCCTTTCGAATCTGTTACAATTTATTGCTTGATAAAACTTTCACAGATAATGCGTGCTCCTTCATTATGCGATTCGTTAGCGATCAGAAATGCGACGGCTGGAAAAAGCGTCTTATGTATGGTAGGACTGAAGTAATTTACAAAATGCGTGAGTTTAGAGTGCACGTAATCATATTACGTGCCAGTATTAGGCGGTAGAAAGGTGGGAGGCGGGAATTGCAGTATATCTGGGCCTTGCACATGAACGGGTAGTCGCAGTGACCACAAAACCAATGCCTATGACAGTTTTACAGAGTGTCCGGCCTTCGAACTGACCGCGCGAAAGATCGTCTCATTTAAAAGTTCGCCGTTAAAAACAAACCGCGTTTTATTTGAATTCGCAACGCTTCTATACAATACAATTTCTCTTTCCGAATTGAATTGCGAAAGATCAAATTATTTTCGAAAGATCAAAAATGCGAATAACATTTATATTATTCATGTTGTACGTGCATTGGACCGTTGCTGGATTAAAAATCAATAACGAACAGTTGACAACGGCCAGTGATAGTTTAACAAATAATTATACCAGTTCCGAGTTACCGGCGTTCCAATGGAATGATTTTGTAGACGTTTGGGATCCTCTGAAAGTTGCAAGAATTTGGCGGAACGATGCTCGAGGTTCGACGAACATCTCCGCGAACTGTGAACGAGATTTCACGGATTATATGACGGCAGTATCATCGGGAGATCGATGGGCCCTGAAAAGCAAGTAAAATTAGTCAAATAACATATCTCGGTATTCCTTAATCCTCATCCGTCCCTCGTGTCAATTTGACACAGTTTTCCCGAAAGAAGTTATACCGAAGGTAAATTTGCCAAAAATTTCTTGGCTTTTATTCTTTTTAATGCGAAACAGATAATAAAATAGATGCATCTCCAGGTCGAAGTAATCAAATATCTCTTATCTTCCTTAATCGAAAAACCTAAGGTGTTAACTCATCAATTTGACTAAAAAAACAACGAAAAATAACTTTTTAGTTTACCTTATTATTTCATTAATCTTTTACCACTGTGTCAATTTGCTTGATTAACATTAAGTCTTGAAATTCTTACTTTGAAACATCCTGCTTATTACATAAGTAATTAAGAAACAGAAAAGCGTTCGACTACTTCTAGCTGGAATAGCGATCATTCTTCTTGGGAATGATTTCACTCGAACAATCCAAATGATCCATCGTGTTCTACTAGGACGATGTTATTCGATTACTGACCCGAATAAACACCGGTTTAGTTTTGATGGATGAAACTTTCCTCGGCTGCTGGCGGAGACTATTTCACCGTTGAATGTGGAGGACTTTGTCCATTCGTCTTTCTCTGCAAAATTCAGAAATTCACTTTCACGGTTCAGAGTTCAATGGCAGAAACGTAGTTAGCGGAGTAGCGAATTAATTTTGTTTCGTAATTTGTGAGTTCAGTCAGTTATCGCACACGTAATTGTTTCCGTAATTGGCAACCTTATAAGAGGCGCACCGAGCGGAAACAATGGCACGATGCAGTAGTTGGAATTTGAGAAAGCGGTTCTTTCTAGAAAGGGAGGAAGTGAAAAATGAAGATTTCACTTGCGGTCGGTTGTTTTATTTGATACGAATAACGTGTCGTAATCGACGCGTAATCCCAGCCGAATAGATCTAACGAAAGGAAAGCATTCTATTCAAATTCGCGCGGCGATCGAGATCAATCGATTTTTTATGTAACACATATATTTACATACTTCCTTGTAGGAAGTGTGCACAGGCTTAACCGGCTTAGCTTTGATTATTTTTAGTGGTCGACGCGACCGGCAGGTATACCTGGGGATTGTTCTCCGACAACGTGTTCTGGGTGGGTTCCACGGACCAATGTCGCGAGATGGCCGCTGAATTTCTCGAGCGACAAAACAAAGGCGACGATTATCGTGAAAGGGACGTGCCGCCGTTTCTAGTGGGCATCACTTCCGTCACCGTAATTCTGAGTCCCCTCCACCTGGAACTGGATAAAGTAAATCGTCGTTTGATCATACAAACTCGAGCACGCAGAATCGTCGCTACCATTCGCCGAATAGTCTTTCAGAATCATGCTTGGACTCTGTCTACCGGATTCCTGCGACATCGATGACGTTCGAGAGCTTGTCCACTTTGCGCAGAACCGGCGTGCACATAATTCCTCCTCGGATATAGTCGTCGAGAACGTTAAGAATCTTTCAACGGGATACTCCCTCTGGGAGGACCCGGTCTTCTACACTTTAGCGTAAGCCCAATGTTGACCGGCTATGGTAGTTAGAGTAGGAACTGGTTCGGCGGTTGTGCTGATTGATAAACGGCTTGCAGGAGTGTTTTTGTCGTGGCCGTTGTTTTCGTCTGTCTGGGCACTTTCTACGACGTTTCTATGAGGTATCGGGTATTACGTTCGAGGAGAAACGTTCGGGACACGGAGAACACAATGACGGCGATGAAAACCGTGCACGCCGACCAAAACGTCGACAACGAGATCACGATCGCGGAGCTGTGGTCGGTGACGGAGCACAATGGCGCTGCAGGTATTTCTGCTCGATGGACTCTCTTCTGCGTCAGACTAACACAGTGTTCTTCTTCCAGATGTGAGAGCTAAGAAAACCGCTCCAAAACCATTGTCGGAGGCACTGTTATCCTTCAGCCTTCTGCTGAATTTATCGAAACTCTGCAGCCTCGATGTCGGCGACGACACTTTAGCTCCCATTCACGGACTGCGATTCATTTCTATGCTGTGGATCATCTTGGGCCACACTTGTCTCACGGTAATCTTGGTCTCCGGTAAGTATTGTAAATTATTTCTTTTGTAATTCATTCTCGTGTACACGGTCGCGTCGATCCGCAGAGGCTAGATCGTTCAAGTCTAACGCGGAAAGCGACTTCTTCTACCAAACGATTAGCAACTGTAACTACGCCGTGGACACCTTCTTCTTCATGAGGTACTCATACAAATCTTATTCAACTAATTCCGTGAACACTTATTTTCGTACTGTTCAAAACACGGCTACCCTCCCCTATATTTAAGTTAACGCATGCTTTCACTGCGCGCTAGCGGATGCCTGGTCTCCTACCTCTATCTACGTACGATCACGAAAACAGCCATGCAGAAGATGAAACTGTTGAGAAACAATTGCGGCACGTTTCTACAGTTTCTAGGAATGGTTTCCTACCGGTACGTTCGCCTAACTCCGCCCTATCTCGTCGTGATAGGTCTGGTCCAGGTGTCATCTTCCTGGTACTACAGCCACACGATTCTCGACCTGTTCACGGGCGATTACAAGAACTGCAGACGATTCTGGTGGAGGAACGTTCTCTACGTGAACACGTACTTCGACATTGACGAACGGGTACGTATCATTTCACGGAGAGCTACTTTACCCGAGACATTGAATTAAATGGTTATGCGCTACTCGATAGTGCTTGGTATGGAGTTGGTACCTGGCGAACGATACGTTATTCTTCATCGTTGGAGCGGTCATTCTAATAATCGGCGTGAGGTACGAGAGATCGTTTATCAAGTGCTGGAAGGTGCCGCGGTAATTAGTTTGAAGTGTCATGCCGTTTGCAGACTATTTCCGGCCGCAGCGATTTCGACGACCATGATCCTGATCCTGTCCTGGGTCGTTACGGGGACCATCGCGTGGCGTACGGAGCATGTGCCAAGGTAAACGCGTGGCTTCGAAAAATCGGTCAATTAGAGTCCTGTCGTTAATTAAAATCTCTCGAAAATCGATAACAGCATAGCGGACCCGTTCGCTCACTACGACAGCCTCTACGATAAGCCTTGGGTAAGGGTCGGGCCGTATCTGCTGGGGATGGTGGCCGGCTGGTACCTCTACAAGTCAAATTGCAGCCTAAAGATGCCTAAGGTGAACGTTGCGTAATTTCCCTGAAGAGTATCGAGGAGCTACCTTCACGTATACACGGTGTACCGAAAATCGAGGTAGCACTGCACGGCTACTGCTGTAACATGATAGACTATGTTATATCATGATTTTCGATACGCTCTGTATACAGCGTGGTCCACTTAAGTGTAGCCACCTAAATATCTCCTTTATTTTCAGATGACATGACAAATGTCGTTAATGCAATGTAAATGGTATCGCAAGGTGAATTGCTTTGCAAATGTTATTTTTTCTCAAGGTCTTTTCTTCCCGGAGTCTTCAAGGTTATCGATACTTTTTTCCAATTGACATTAAAACGCATTTAGACATTAATAACACGACCTTTAAGTAACCTCTTAGATAGAGGTATAGGTAGAGTCTAGAGATATTTAGATGGATCACCCTGTATAATTGATCGCGACTGGATGCCAGAGGTTTTCCTCGAAACTTCGCCGCTCCACGACTTTCTTTAACCTCTCGGAAGTGGATTAAAACTAAGTATGTACCGGCGCAATTTCACGTAACTGAAGATTGCCAATTAGATCGCAGCGCAGCAAGAACCGTCATACTCCACTTTCACCGTAATAATCGTCGATTAAAATTGTGATCCTGCCATCGCGCCAGCGCACCGCCGCGCCGATGTAACAAACTGATATACACGCGGCCACTTCTAATTGCAGACGCTTGCATTTGCTTGCTGGGTCCTCTCATTCATCATCATGCTGAGTATAGTGTACGGACTTTACGCAAGCAGCTACGGTCCATTCATGTCCGTGGCGTACACCGCGTTGTCGCATTCAGCATGGGCAGTCGCAGTCGGATGGATCCTGATCGCTTGCGTCACCGGTCACGGTGGTCAGTAATCGATGGAACTCGATCATTACTTCCCGACATCAATTAAAACCACGCTGTCCAAGCTTGGCAATCAATCTTCGAGGAAACCGAACAATAACCAAGCCGGAATCCGCAACCGCGGCTAATGGGGCGCACATTTTTACGCTGTCTTTTGCTTGCAAACTTATGGAAACATCGATGAGACTTCTACGTATTTCTACAGGGTCTGTCCGGAAAGTAATGCAACCAAATTTAAAAAAAAAATTTATTGAATATATGAGTACAAACCTTTAATATTCTTCGAAGTAGGAGTCTTGGGCGTCGATAGATTTTTTCCAGCGAGATTTCCATGCTTCGTATGCTCCTTGGACGGCGTTTTCTGGAACCTCTCGCGTGGTACCCTCGTCGCAGCCTCGTCAAGCACTTCCAACTAAAACTTTTCCGTAGGCTACGGGGAAGACAGTAAACGATACTTTTTAGTTGCAAATGCTCAAAAAACTCAAACAAAGGGTCGAACGCGTCAAAGAGGCTGCGACGAGAATACTACGAGAAGTTCCAGAAAACACCTTCCAGGGAGCATACGAAGCCTGGAAATCGCGCTAGAAAAAATGTGTCGACGCCCAAGAGTCCTACTTTGAAGAATTTTAAAGGTTTGTACCTCAACATATTAGTTCAGTACATTTCTTTTTTTAATGTGGTTGCATTACTTCCTGGACAGACTCTGTATCTCGATGAAATATTCTTTGAAACCGCGCGTTTTCCATCGCGCGGACACGTGTGAACGAATACGAAGGCGAGGATTGATGCGCGCAATCGAAAACGCGCGGTTTCGATCACGGACAGCGTGGGCGTGGGTTTCAGTTTTCATTTCAGGAACTGAATTATATGCGAGTACCATTATTTTTCAGGTGTCGTGAACAAAATACTGTCTTGGAAGTTGCTCTACCCACTGTCCAGATTGACCTACTGTGTCTATTTGGTTCATTGTATTCTCATACGAATAGTAATCGTGAATGGAGAAAGTTCGTTGCACTTGACGCAGGGATTGATGGTACTTCCATCGTCTTAATTATTAGTCATTTTGATATACCAGTAAGACTACTTTCAATCTAACCTCCCACGCGGTCCTACATTCACCTCTGTAATGGCATAGTGTTCATCGATCTCTGTCAAAGCGTTGCAAAGCAACTACAACTTTCAGAATTTTAGGCACCTGTGCTTTGTAGTACTTTGTACCGTTCAGCCGTGTACCTGAAAGTATTTTCAGAAATTGTTACAGAATTTTTTGAAAGATTTCACGAAGATACCGTGCCTTTGCCGAGGTAAATTGAATTTCCTGATTACCGATCAAGCGAAGCCGTCGGATTCTTGAAAGCCCCGCTAGATCCCGACTCGTTCGCCTTTTCCGCGGCTTCCCACTCCGTTCTCTCTTCTACCTCCCTCTCCGACTGTCTTATTCAATCCCCCACCTGTCTTTTACTTTTCATTTCTTCCCCCTTTCACTGATTTCCCACGGAGAAAGTGTTGCTTGCCTCGCGCCGACCAAATTTCGACTAAATAACATCATGCATCGGCCGTTCCCTTTCTTTTTAGGTCCCGTAGAAATGGGGTCAGAAAATTCGAAAGACCTCGATAGAGTATAGACTGTGGATCTTGAAAATATTCAATTTCATTAATATTAAATTTACTTCTTCGGATATATATATATTATAAAGCAATGGCTAAAAATTTGCATAAATGTCTATCGACATTAACCTTATTATATAATTCTTATAACTATCCTATATAACTTTATTAAAAGACTGCCGGTTTTTATGAATTTACGAAGAGATTGACTGTGTGAAATATAAAACAGTCAAAGATTAGCAGAATCTAGTAATATTGTTACGTTGTGCTGAATGTAAAAAATCTATTAAGGGATGAAGTGAATTTTTATGTAACTTTTGCTGCTCACAATCATTGCAAAATATTTTTATTTTGCATAAAGATCCACAGTCTATACACAGGGTGGTCCACCTAAATGTAGCCACCTAAGTATCTCCTTTATTTGTGATGATACAACAAATGTTGGTACTGCAATGTAAATGATACCACAAGCTGAATGCTTTGCAAATGTTATTTTTCAGGAGTTTTCAAGGTGATCGATATTTTCTTTCTTGTAAATGTATATTTTCTTCTTGCACATTTTAGTTGACATTAAAACGCATTCAGAGACATTAATAACATGACCTTGAAGCGAACTTCAGCGAAAGATGTCTAAATGCATTTTAATGTCAACTAGAATATGCGAGGAGAAAGATATACGTTTACAAGAAAAAAAATATCGATCACCTTGAAAACTCCGGAAAAAATAACACTTGCAAAGCATTTACCTTGCAATACCATCTACATTGCATACAAAGCATTTGTTATGTCATCACAAATAAAGAAGATATTTAGGTGGCTACACTTAGATGGACCACCTTATACAGGGTGTTTCGTACAATTTTTGTAAACAAATTTTTTCGTAACTCTTCAGTGCGCCACAAGATATTTCCGTTATCAGATAAACGAAACACCCTGTATATTAGTCTAACGATGACCGCTGCTTTAGAGATTTTCCCTTTAAATTGGAATACTTTTCAGGCGATACTCTTCTTGGGGTTCACGATTGCCTCCTATGCCGTGGCGTTGCCGATGAGCCTGCTCTTCGAGGCTCCTGTGGTGTCCCTGCTGAGGATAGTCCATCCTCTGCGATCCTGGAACAAGTAGCAGCACATCGGTCAAAGGATCTGCGTTCTTTTTGCACGCGTAGCGAGACACAACGATCGCACCATTTATTCGATAAACATCGAGCGCGTAATGGGGTGACCGCGTTACGATCGGCGATATTACGTAAGGAACCCGGAGGAGAAAAAGAGAGAATTAGATTTAGTTCGCCGAGCATTTGCGGGGATCTCCTGAGCAGACGCCTGCTCCGCGTGTTACCGAATCGTCTATAATTCTAGCGTCCGCGACATAACTCGGCTCGGAGGAGAAAAAAAGAATGCGGGTTCGGTAAACAATTTTCTAGGAGCATGGAATGTCCAGCAGACGAATATGTACAATGAATATAAGCGAATATAACGCCGGTTCCAAGGAAAACTTGTCGACCGGGTCTGAGTTACGTTTATGCATGAGCGGTTTAATTGACACGCGTGATTTGCCTCGCGCCAGAGACTACGCATAGTTTCGGAAACGAAAGAGGAAAACGCGCCCTTGAGCACTAATGGTTTATCTCCGGTTCGTGTTTTCTGCAGCGTCATCTTTTCGAAACGGTTTTAAAAAAAAAAAACCGGTCTACGTGGACAGCTGCGCCGCGCATGTTGTTCAAAGGTGGAAAGCATCTATGACGAAAGATTCGATGATCGATGAACAGCTTTCCAAGAGTGTCGCGGACACGAGAGGAAGGCTAGCCTTGAACCTTCGTCCCGACGAATTTTGGCCGATTTCGGAGTCGGGAAGCTTCTTAATCGTCTCGGACGTAAACCTCGTTCCCCGGTTTCCAAGAACGAGGCGGGACGGAACACTGTTCGCCACCCTGACAAGTTTCACCTGCCGGCGCGGCGCGGTGCGACGTCGATAGCGGTTTGCGTCACAGAATAAATATGTGACTCTAACGAAAGAGAAATTTTGAATTAAAATATCTATACGGCTGGTCGATCGTCCGAGAACGGAAGTTTCAACGCGATCGAGTCAAAATACAGATCGGCCGTTAAACGATCCTCCTGTTATCGGTAGCATCTATCGGCGTTCTATGAATATGTAAGAACCGCGGAAGTGGCGTGTAGACCGAGAGGAAGATCCTAAGCAGAGCTCCGCGAGTACTAATAGAATCTGTTCTCTCCCGTGTTTAGCGGGCATCGCGGCAGCCGTAATGAGCGGTACGCACGACCATTACCGAACGGTTTACGCGCGGAACGATGATCTAGAAAACGGGGATCGTGCCTGCGATCCGTAAGGTCGAATTTTCAAGCGGGTCGCGTTCCCGCAGCACGCGCGTCATGAATACGACCGATGTACCGTCGGAAATCATGCTAATCGCTTTCTCGGCTTGTCGGCGGGTCATTTTCGATTCGTTGTACGCCCTCGGCCCCTATCGTTCGAGCCGCGACCTTCCCGACAAATTAACACTAGGTTCACATTACTTTATAAAAATACTGAGAATATGTCCATCCAAATTTTTCGCCATTTTTTAGTTATTAGAACCGTAAACCAAATGTTAACGGCACTCAGAGGGATCCAGCGACAACGCGGTTCGTTCGGCAAGTTAATTTCCCTAAAAGGACACGGGCACGCCCCGACTGCTGATTACGTTAAAACGTTGGCAACCAAGTTGCCTGATAGTTGTAATATTGTATAAACCGCACTATGTTCGCAGCGGCGAGAAATCATTTGATTTCGTACACGACAATCACGCAATGTACTCTTAACTGGAAATAATAACGCGTGCAATATGAATCGTTTGGTTTTGTACAGGCGGAATGCGAGATAAAATGGGTCACGTATTCGTGACTCCGATAGCGAGCGCGCGAAATACCAAAAGTAAATATTTCTCGACACCGAGGAGCAGTCGTGCCGTCGGGAACGCGTTGTATACGGAAAGAAGAGAGGTAAGGGAAATTTCAGCACGGCCGAGCAGACGACGTCGTACCGGAGGAAGAGAAAGAGAAACACACCTGTAACACAGCATGAAATTTCCCAGTGAAACCTGCACGCGACAGACTCGATCGTTTTCTCGCGGCGTATTCGCGCAGAACTCTGCCGAGCGCATCTCGACTAATTCGCCCGCGATATCGATCGATTTATTCTAACGCGGCGCTTGCTATCTCCCGTCGTTAAGACGGTAATTACGAGCGCCAGACGAATTACGCTTTCGTCGACGGAGCAACGATCTCTTCGTCCTTCGCAGAATAGCGTTCGAACGTCGCGGCATTCTCGATTCGCGAAACACCGAAACGTCTTCGCGAAATACATCACCGGAAGAGGAGATGACGGTGCAAGGGTCAGCCGTCTGTTCAAACACTCGGCTCGTTTCCGAAAACTGGATTCCTGCTTTCTAATTTTAACGAGCAGAACGCGTCCTCCTACTTCTTGCACAGCGCACGACGAAGATCGGACGAGTGACGCGCGCGAAAAAAAAAAAACTGTTCACAATCGTCCAGTATCTTTTTCAAGCCTATCCGATTAGACGCGAATTTTGACCATGTGCAGATGTAACTCCGAGTGGGAAACTCTTAATCGCGTCCTTTGGCAGTGTAATTTGTATGATTCGCAAAGATCACTACCGCTGAAAGACCGTTTTACCACGTTTTTATTAGCTCGCTTTCTTGTTTGTCTGTTTGTTCGGTACAAATCTTGCAATTGATTTTAAACTAACTTCCCGATGAGCCAGAGACTTGAAATTTTAAGCATAGCTCGGAACTGCATGACAATGCAATATTTAAAAAAAAATGTTTTAAGTTAAAATTTCAAACAGCTGGGCCCAATATTAAAGTCTGCCTTTATATGCACTCGTTCCTAAAAAGCTGTAACTTGTGGTCGTACACAAATATATACTCCATTTATGTTTACACCTGACGTTGTAATAAATCTCTTCTGAGATTTTCTCAATAAAAAAAAATGATCTACGGTTCGTTCTATGGTCCGCGAGAAGGTGCGATTCGATCGACAGTAAAATTTCGAGGAAACAAAGATCTCTGAAATACGTCGAGTCACCTTGACCAACCAACTTTGTTCAATCGTTTGTCATCTTTCGGAAGCTGCATAAATTGAGACGTTTCGTTCCGCATCTAGACGCGGGACAATGCGCGTAAAGCAAACGCGAGGATTGATGAATTGTCGGTCGGGCAAACAGATTTGCGGCCGAGCCTCGTCGCAGCCATCGTCTCGTCTTGGCCGATTTACGGACATTATGCTAACTACGCGTTTAAGCTCGCCGCGTGTCGTGTCGCGTCGTGTCGGAGCAACGTGTCTCGCCACTGGCGTTCACTTTTCGATACCGGGGAGGTTTGCTGCCCCACCACTCCTCCGCCACTTTCATTACTACCAAGATATTCATCCGGCGAGGTCATTTTTCTACCATTGCCAGCCGCGCGTCGTTCTAGGTGATTCTTGGACAGCGAACGCGGAGGAACCACACGCAAACGAGAGAGGACAGAACGAGACCGGGACAGGACAGAACAGAATAAGACGGGGCGCGATCGACTCGTTTCGGGAGGCCGAGAGGAGAGAACCGCGTCTCGGAGATTTTACGGGGGCCGCAGTCGCGCGCAACGGACTCTCTGTGTCATTCACGATGCGAACGGAAGTGATTCGCGACGGAACATCTCGGAACACCCCGAGAATGCGATCGCAAAGCTTTACGTGATCTCGACCGGTCTATGACAGTGAACGCGAAGCTGGAACTCGACACCCGAACACGTATCCTCCGTATCTGTGATATATCGTCGCGGGTCTAGCTCCGAGGGAGAGCCGAAACGTATTCCTCGAGACGTCGAACATGTCCAGTTGAGATCGATCGAGTCTCCGACTACTCGATTGGAACGGTGTATCGTATATAATATACATATTAGTGGAAACGTATCCTAGAACAATGAAGCGCTCGCGGAACCCGGTATTGTTCGCGTTTGCGTTCGCTTTGATCTCCGCCGCGAGATCCTCCTCGAACGTGTCACAGAATCCGGCGCAGGAGCTGCTTGCCGGACAGGTGGTCAGGGTTCCCGCGGACGTTGAGGACAGCAACTGGACCACCATGTCGGAGGCGTTGGATATCTTCAACGTGCGTCATCTTGCCAACAACTGGACCGAGGGACGGTATCCCGTGCAGGAGCAGTGCGCGAAAGATCTCACCAGGTACATCCAGGGACTGAAGAGGCACGAGGGCTGGGCCCTGAAAGGTAAAGTCGATTTTAGTGGTCTGACACGCCGAGCGAATCGGTTCTCTCGCGAGAAACGCGCGCCGGACACTTCGTCTGCCGGACAAAAATTTCTTACACAAATAGAAAGCGTGCGAGTTACGGGGCAGGAACGGACGTAATTGCCGCGCGGGGCATGCTTTCGCGGATCCTTCGGTCTTCGCCATCGAAAACGCAGCGAGATTGTCGGGAAAGGTAGCCGCGTGCGGTTCTTTAACCGCGTTCCGCAATGGGAAATCGCGACAAGGGAGCAATTCATACGGGTACCGAGCAGCGGCTCGAGGAGTTTCGTAAGCGAGAAAATCGAGAGTGGAGAAGGAACATCTGCCTTCCTCCCGGAGAATCCTCCTGGTTTGCCTACTTTCATCGTGAAATTTCACTTCTCGCGACACAATGGACGGCTGGTCACGACACCGAATCGCTTTCAACGGGTTTCCTCCCTCGGTCAATGCCGGTTTTCCTCCGGTCTTTTCGAAAGTCTGCCGGTTGATCGCCCCGGTAACGATCCAGCTGGGCATCGTCGTAACGTTCGACCAACCATCAACGTTCAATGTACAATTATTAATCTCTATTAATCTCTAATCGATTTTTTCCGAGATACATTTCCAAGGATCGTCCGATCGAGACGATCGACTGAATCGGTTGCGACAGTCCATGCAATGTCCAAGGGTTGCACGTTCCATTCTTTTTTACATATCTCTCCCTCTCTCTCTCTCTCTCTCTCTCTCTCTCTCTCTCTCTCTCTCTCTCTCTCTCTTTGTTCTAACCGATTCCCGTTCGAAAAGGGTTCCTCCGGGGCCTTGAGCGCCGGTGAAAGGGCAAAGTGGGTCACGGTCGTCCCTTCGCCTTTGTCCGGCCGGGAGGATCGCGCAAGATCGAGGAGGATAACGACGATCGAGAATCGTGGATCCCTGTTGTTACGGAAAAGCGTGATCAACCGCGGCACGGATCAAGTTCGACGCGAGTCTTTCCGCATCGGCGCGGTGCGACGACCGCTTTTTCAGTTCTCCTTGGCAAGAAGTTTTTTCAGGTTTCCAGACTGTTGCGTCGACTCTCGACGAAATCAGGTTGCTTCTTCGTCGGTATCTACCAATTACTCCAGTTACTAGATCTTTTTATAGTTGCTCCACCGTTCGCAATACTTTGGTATTCATAACGATCGGATCTTTATCGCCTCGCGATGTTAATTGCGCAAGCCAATTGAGCAAATCGGTATTTCGTCGGTCGACGAAGAAAACGCGCGACGGAGGCTTAGAAGAAAAAAGGGAGCAACAGTCATGGCTCGTTTCCCCCGTTGAACTTCGAATTCGCGTGCTATCGTCTGAAACCGGCGTCGCGCCGGTCCGTAACTGGTTTCGCCCTGTCATATCGATTGCACCACGTGGACTATTTGCGGGGGAAGTGCCCGGTGAGCGTGAGGTGTCCGGTCCGGCTTGCGATTAGGCGAAACGCACGCGGTTCAATCGAAAAAAATCACGTTGCCAAGGCGAAGCAGATGTTGAAACGAGTCACCGTAGAAAGACCAAGGGGGCGGACTTCTCGAAACGCTGCCGCCTATAAAATATGGAAAATATACTTCGCTGGCAGAGATATCTCTCGAGACAGCTATCGGAAATGAACGTTTACGCGCGGGGATAGGTTGCGCAGTCAGTCCGCGATTAGAGCGTTGTACAGGATGAAAAATTAATTCTGTTTTATGTACTCTCGTGGATTAGGATCCGTTTGCGATTAGTTAATGGATACATTAATAATAGCTATTACCAGATCAGGACCCTCCGGACCAAGCAAGTATGCAGATTAGGAAAAGTCGCAGGGTTCCGTGTCTGATGTCAGGAGCCGATCACCTACGAATCTCGAGGTCGCGGTTCCCTCTTGTCCCCAACAACCTACGCTATTAATAAGCCACAGCGCTATGCTGTATTTATGAATTTGTAGTCGCGCGAGTTTCGGCGTAAATTAATTTTCGCAGCATCGTTTTCGGACACAGACCGAATTCGTTAATTAAAAATTCAGACTTTACGAAAGATTATGTATATATTTGATTGTTATCGGACTCGCTGATTCGCATCCGAAACGACTGGCGGCACGATGTTATTTATTTTCGACGTCACGTCGAGTTTACGAATTCCAGCGACCAGCGAGACCGAGTGCAATAATTGAATATTCGAGTCCGTAAATACCGTTTAAAGTGGAGGAGAAACTGGTTCCTCCGACAACGCTTTCATCATCTATCCCGTTACGAGGTGGAAATCTCCCAAACGAACGAACGGTATCGGGTAGCTCCGACAGAACGAGCCGTAAATCTCGCCATTGGAGAGCTTTGTTCGTCTTAACGCGAGGATAACGAGCGACGACCGCTTTTCTTCCAAGGAGAAGAGGATCTCATTATTCCGAGTTTACAAGATGGTCCGACGAGGAATAATCGTAGAAAGTTCCGGCTCGCGTTTAATTCCCGGCGTAGGATTTTGCGAAGACTCCATTATCCGCTAATGTTTATTATTTCCGGTCGAGAACTGAGAATCGCGGCGGCCGACGCGACGCGACGCGACGACTCGACGACCTCCCCCCAATTTCCGAGCGGAAAAGTCGTTTCGCCGCTGCGAAATTCGTCGACTTTCTCCTTCGCCGCTATGCCGCCCGCTCCATTATCATCGTAGGCAGCTCAAATTTGTACAATTGCGCCCGGCGAAAGGTGAAAGGTGCGTACTACGCGGTGGCTCAGAGCATTATACCGTTATATGACATTTGAAAAGTTGCTCTCGCCGGGTCGCATCGCGTCGTGTCGGACAATGCGGGAAGCCAGCCATTCCTCTCGGCAAGCCCTGCGTTCTCGCGGTCTACGAACCTGACGCGAGAAGTCGTTTCAAATCGGTGAAAGGTTCGCGTCGAAGAAATTAATCGAACGAGGAAGTGATCGCGATAGATTCTCGAGCGACACGACGGAGTCGCGACGAGTCGGGCTCTCTGCAAAACAGCAATTGTCCGGTTCGATCGCAAGAAGCGGCAGTTCGATAAAACCGTATCTCTTTTATCGTAATGGTTCTAACTGCAGTCGCGCGTTGAAATTTTACATAAACGACAACTTTGGTCGAACATGACAAAGCTATTTATTTCTTCCATTTTCCGATTATTCTGTTCGCCATTGCGCTCCTGGCGCAGCATGCCGGTGAAAGACGTAGCGTCGGTATTATAACCGTATCGAACGGAGCTAATGAATTGAAACCAACAAAACCCGACCTCGTGAACGCATAAAACGCACAGCCTAGTAATCGGTTGCTAACGATGCTCGAACAAAGTGAAAGGAAGTCACGGGAGAAATTGAAAAATGTTTGAGACCGCAATTCAATCATCGGGAACGGGCCGCCGGGTAATGATCGAGCACGAGCTGCCCGGCGAACACTTCCGTCAGCATCTGCAGCGTCAGCGTTCGGCGTTCAGCGAATGCAACGGGCACCGTTAGAAAGTTTAAGGAAGAGTCACGCGTGCGGAGGAACCGCACCGGCGGCGTACCAGAGAAACCGCCACAGTTATCGAAATTACGTCACGCCAAGTACAAAAAAAAAAACGAGGCCCCGGCACCAGCAACGACCGCGGACCTGGGAGAAAGGATTACGTGTAAGCCGGGCTTGCGAGCGTAACTTTCACGTAACCCGACTTTTCTTGAATAATCCTGATCCTTTTGCATCTGTTTTTCTCGTTAATAACAGTGATATAACTCGCTATTGGCAGAACCCGCGCGCCCGTAGACTTCCTAGATCGCGTCCGAGCACGTGATCGCCGACCGTCGTCGATTCACCGCGTTCTACGGGTCGTTTCGTATTGCACGACATAGTTTCTTACCTGAAAAAAAAAATACAGAATCTCAGATATGTGTATACTCTTTTCGCTTTCAAGAAAGGTTCGGTAGGAAATTATAAGATCGTTCATTTCGAATGATATACCTTTAGTTTGTTAGCTGCTAGTACTTCAGGTTGTTTCGGCGGCGCACGATGCAGTTGCTGGTTTGAAAAAGGAATACACAATCTCAGAAATATATTCTTTTTGCTTTCAAGGTAGATTCGGTAGGAGATTAGACGTTCATCTCGAATGATACACGTTTAGTCGTGTAGCCGGTAGTCCTACAGGTTGTTCCGGCGCCGCACGATGCAGTTGCTGATCTGAAAGAAGAATACCACATTATTTCGGAAACCGAACCTCGTTTCAAGAAATAGCCCGGCTTATTTGCGCGCGTTCGGCCGAGGAATTCGAATATTCGAACCCTCAGGAGTTGCGCAACGCGTTAGAGCACCCTCTGTACGGATCGTGAAGTACAAGACGAAGCAAGACGAAGCGAGGCGGTTGTTTCGATCTGTGCTCTCGTCTGATTAATGTAGCGGGCCTCGGTGTGGTATTATGTAAGCAGATATACCGTGATGTACTTTCTACGTGTTTCACCCGCGTGAACAGGTTTCCATCGACGTAAACTTGAACGGTCGAGTGGAACGCGTATCCATGGGCATCAGCGTCAACAGCCTCCTGAAAATTCGACGGAGATCAGCGGTAACGACGTCTCGACGCGAATTACGGGTTCCCGTCGAGTAAAACAACTCTAGCGAAGAATAGAAAGCATTGGCGCGCGCGTTTGCACCGATATACGCTCTCCTTACGCAACCGCCAAAATATATTACCGAGCGCAAAAATTACAACACCAGGAAATTGTTAAGTAACCAACCCGGCAATTCTGATGCCTGCAATTACGGAGACCGTATTAACATCAATTATCTGTTACTTTTCTCAACCGCGGGAATCCTTTTCTCGCGAACTGATGTCTGCCTGGTCATCGGAAATGTTCCGACCGCTCCGTGCGCACATGATCGTACTTATCGGCGAGTCTGGTTTCTTGCGATTCAGACAGCGTGGCTGGCTGGCCAAGGACCGTAATTAATTCGGCTTGGCAAATCGACCGATATCGGTTAGGAAACGCGAGGAAACGCAACCCCGTTCGACGTTTTCGTTGACCGACCGCCGATTATGGGACACGGCTATCGAAAGAAAACGTAATGATCGGATTGTCGCAATCGTCACGAAATCGTGCCGCGACAGGACAATGCATCGGGCGTGCCACCGCGCGTCTCGCATTCCATTCGAAGCGGAAAAGTGGCGGGCGCGTTATAATTTTTCTTTTTTCCTTTCTTTTCTTACCTGAAAGCCGCGCAATGCTCGCGCGACTCGCTTACGCAACGAATCGGTTAAAAGACATCCTCGCGTCACAGTTTCGCCACGGCTCTATTAATACTTCGAACGAACATGACGAACCGATCGAGGAATCGCGCATGGACACACCTAAGTATCTTGAAAATGCATTATCTCCGCGTAATCAGCGGCAGTAAACCCGCCTACGAGGAAAAACCGTAAAACATCTCGATGGACCGGTAAGGGGCCACGGAATGCCCAGTGGGGCGCTGTCTGACTGCGTCGCTATCGAAACCACGCCTACTTGGGGTACTTATTGTTAGTAGGCTGCAAAGGACTGCGGATCTTTATGCAAAATAAAAAATGTTTGCATTGATTGCAAAAGACACAGGACCGAAATAAAAATTTCTTTCTTCCTTTAATTGTTTGATTAAGCTGAAACCAATACGCTGATGTCTTTAAATCTTTTTAATATGTCCACTGCTTGAAACTGTGCTTACCCATTCTTCTCATGAATGCATAAAATCCGCAGTCTAGTTATTACACTGTTTAAAGGGGTAGGCTCGTTCCCAGGATTGCAACGCTGCGTGACGCGCCTTCTCATTTCTCGATAATGCAAAGATGAGCTTTTCCAGTGGTCAATAGCGCTAGATAAAAGATGGAAAGACCTACTTTTACGTTTACAAGGCGTAATTTACATTATTCGGAAGCATACAGCTGAGCATGTAGCTATTTTCATAAAGCTGCGACAGCTACATGCTGCCGAATAATGCAAATTACGCCTGGTGAACGTAAAAATAGGACTTTTGAGGACGTTTTCGAAAAAAGATCATGTTTGCATTGTCGAGAAATGAGAAGGCGCATCCCGCACCCTCGCAATCCTGAAAAGAGACTACTCGCTTTAAAAATGTTTGGAGATGCAGAGTTCTAGGCCAGCAAAGGACACTGGCCCATTCCGTTGAAATCGAAAGCACCGAAGCCCGAGCCTCTTTAGAGTACTTGCACCGAAAGTGAGACACGGTCGACGGGTTAACTCGTCTTCCCTGGCCCGGTCGATGTTGCGAAACGATTGTCCATGGAAAAAAAGGAGAGCCTTTCTCTTTCCGAATTACTTTCCCTGCGGCCATCCGGAACGCGGCGTTCGGCACGTTCGGTCGCTCGGAGATAGACGATAGATTCCGTTGTCACGGTCAACGAACGACAATACGTCAAAGGAAAGCGATCGTTTAGACCGGACCGGACCGCGACCGGTAAACGCGAAATTAACCTACTTTACGGCGCCGTTTCCATCGATCTTTCACAGCTGCATTGCAGACGGAGATCGCTCCTGCAGCACGATTTGCAAGGCTAGCTGGAATTACACCCTATTTATAAGACTCTCGAGCGGCCTTACTTTCCGCCGTTCGGCAAACAAAGTGCGGCGGCCAGTGTACCATAGCCGAACGTTTCTTTTCGAGCAACATCGATCGCGACAGTCCCTGAACTTTGCCAAGGGAACCTCGACCATGGGAGCAACGCTCTAGTCGACAGACCTCGGTGCAAACCGGTCGCGTAACCTATCGAATTCGTTTCCCGCTGACGTGTCGTCCGCGAAAACATCGAACCACGGTGAAAAGAAAAGGACGCGCGACCCCAATGTTGCCGGAGATCGGTCGTCTCGTTTTCCTTGAGCAAAATGTTAGGAACCTTGATGCTGTTCGAAGGCTGCACAGAGTGCCCGCGAGGCAAACGTATCCTCGTTGCTCAACCTTCTCGGTGAGCAAAGACCCGGTTACGGCGAAATTAGATCGCGCGGCGCTGGCGGGACGTTCTCCGTCGAATCGAGGGGCAAACGACACGAGTCACGTGCCACGATCGAACTTGACTTTGAACAGGAGCACGCGAAGACCTGCGAACAAGTCGGGACCCATTGTCATTCTAATTTCGACGCGCGACGAACGCGTGAGCATCGATTCCCTGCGGACGGAATCGGCAATTAGTTTCTCCCCGTTCTTGGGCTGAACGGATTTGGCACGGGCGGCGGCTATGTTCGGGGCCGCCACGCGCGCTCGGTTTCGTTCCTTTCGCTTCTGCAGTCATAGGTTGCAATGCAAGATGGACAAATCAACAACGTGATGATTTTGAAACGCGTTACACTTATGACTGCACAAGCAAAAGGAACGCCGCTACAGGGGTTGGTACCACCTGCCACTCGTTTGCATAGAACTAGAGATCGCGGTTTTGGACGTGTACTAAAATACACGTGTACACGTGGTACGTGAAGCGTGTAGTACGAATTTAAGGATCCGTGAATAGTGAATACGGATCCGTACATGCGGATCCACGAACACGGATTCGTATTCGCAGATCCGTGTAGTGCACGGTTTGTGGATCCGTGTCCATTCACGGATCCTTAAATCCGTGCTACACGGTTCACGGGCCACGTGTATTTACATACACGTGAAACGGGGATCTCTAATAGAAACGTCGTCGCTGAACAATTCTGACAGAGATGACCGCGTTCGAATTAGGGACTTTGGACCCGCCGGTGGAAAAGATCATCGTGGTCGACAACGAGAAATCGATCCTTTCCGAGAAGGGAGGAGAGATTTCACCGATGACATTGCTCCAGCCCAATCAGGTGACGCGTCGCGTCGTCGGAAGCCGATTACGAAATGTCTCGATGGAAACCTCAGCGGAGCCCGTTCCGCGTGAAACGATGACGCTGCAATTCTATCCCGTAACCGCAATTTATCGTTAACGCAACGGGGACCCATGATTAGAGTACAACACGTACTCGCGCGGCCTGGTCTGTAGAAATCCGATCGGCGCGGCTCTAGAGGCTCGGCATGCCACGACCATGATTAGATAATATTACTTTCTTCTCGAATAGAAAGTCTCGCCGGAGAATCGCTGGATAGTCGACTCTCTCGATGGGTGTTGTAATCCTCGTTGGTAATGAAAATTATGTATTAACCGGCGCGAAATTATGCGAGAACCGTTCCTCGGAAAAATCTCCGAGCCGTGTCGCGGACGAACGCCTACGTTCGTGTCGATGGCGAGCCGAACGGAATATGTACAATCTCGATCGCCGGGAGATAAAAATCCAAGTTTCTCGTCGTCTTGAAGAAATTTCGTTTTCGTTGGCACGCGTCGGTGGGAGGTTCGTAACACGGTTGTTCGCTTTCGACGGAATTTCGACGGAACAGAGATCCGGAAATGGTCAGTGGCCGGTCGAAGGGAAAGTGTCTTGACTGGCAAAGTGGGTCATTGGTTACGACTAGTCGTCCAACGCCGTAAAACGCGGCAGCAATGTGCACACGCGTGTTCATTCCAGCGATCCTACAAGCCACTTTTCCAGATTCTTGATGCGGGTTCGTTTTTCTTTCTAATTATACGCTCGGTTCCTTCGAACGCGTGGATCTTGTCGCGAGACCCAATTCAAACAAGCGAGCGAAGCACGAGCGTGTCGTCGCACGCTCGTGAATCAAGAAATTAGACGAATCTTCTCGCGAGCCTTACTAAAAATAGGCCGTGCTACTGCCGCGGCATGGTTAATCATTCGGGGTATTCCATTGAAATATGTTTTCCCCGCAGCGGACGATGCCTCGGGCCGTTACACCAACAGCTTCTTCTGGGGGAACTCTTACTACGTCGGTTCCTCCACCGAGTGCGTCTACATCAACGAGAACTATGTGAAGAAAATGAAGGAAGTTGCGAATTCCGCGACGGAGGAAGCTGCGGAATTCAACACGGAACCGCAGAAGAGGAACTCGGGCCTCAGCGGGAACAACCTTTGGACCGAGTCGACGGTCGTCAAGCCGCCGTACAAGCTCGGTTTCTACATGATGACGATTTCGATAAATGCCACCGTGTCTCCAGTGGTAAATGGTTTGCATGCAAATTAAGCGACTCGGGGCGCGAAACAGCGATTCCATACGGAAATAGAGTTTCGGCACGGAGATTCTCCGATAAACCCTTCTATCTGGCGAGTTCTGACGTGTACACGAGTAATCGCAACGTTGTCTATTTTACAGACCAGGACTATCTACCTGGGAGTGTGTCTACCGTTTTCGTGCACCCGCTCCGATGTCCCCGTGATAGCGAAGCTGGCCGCGAGCGAACTCGCGGCGACCCACTCGATCATCGAGAAAGTTCGGGACCAACATAACATGTACAATATGTACGAAGATCCTGTGTTCTGGGCGCTGATGTACGTTCCATTCGAATCTGCTTAATCTACTCGCGATTAGACTTTAGACAGCAGATGTTTGTCCGTGTACGAACGACAAATAGATTTTACTTCGAAAGCGAATGACTCCGCGGTGAAAGGAGTTCGCGCCGGGTCTTGATACATACTGAAAATCTTTACAGGGGCATAAGTATGGGTGTTTTCGTACTAATGGCGATCGGTTCCGGATACGATGTCTACGTGACACGCAAATACGCTCGAAGAAACGTGATCTACGATTTGGAGAGGCACGCGAAGCTCGAGCAACTAGCCGGCGGAAATCAAAAGTCGCTAAGTGGTAAGACACGCGCGCACCGTCTCCTATCAAACTTTCTCTCTTCATTTCTCCCCCCCTCTCTCTCTCTCTCTCTCTTTCTCTTTTTCCATCTGGATAATACTCGAGCGCAACGCAGGATGATACACTAACACTTACAGACTATCACAAGACTGAGACAGTAGCAGAGACAGTGACACACTTTTATTGTGTTATTCCGTAGCTTTTCAAGGTAAGGTCTACCTTCCTGTTCCAGCGGCTGAAGCTATCATTGGCGCTCCCCAACCGTTACCGGTTAATAATAACAACGATCACGAGGGTAGCCTACGGTCGAGTACACCGGAGGTGTACAAATTCAGTGAGTAGCGATTCCCTCGAGATAAATTGCTTCGGGAGAGAAGCAAGATGGAAAGAGGAACTTGGTCTCGAATGTGTTTTGCAGGCGTGATCGAGGAGCTGCTGCTGTCGTTCTCTATTCCCGCGAACGTGAAGATCATCTGCGATGGGAAAGTCGGCGGGGACACGATCAGCACCATCCACGGCCTCCGGGTGATATCGATGGCGTGGGTGATCCTCGGGCACACGTGCATCACCGCGTTCAAGTACGCCGACAACATGGAGTACCGGAAAGTTGTCGAAAGGAAATTCTTATTCCAGACGATCACGAACGGCGCGTTCAGCGTAGACACGTTCTTCTTCATGGGCGGGCTCCTGGTCAGCTTCCTGTTTTTCCGTACGAACGCGAAAGGCGACCTGAAGACGCTCACGCAGGGTACACGGGGTTTCGTATCCGGCAGCCTGAAATTTATCGGGCTGCTGATGTACCGATTCTTTAGGTTGACCGCCACGTACATGTACGTGCTGGCAGTGGTTCAGATTGCGATGAAATGGTTCCACTCGAACTCGGTGTTCGAGCCGCCATCCGCGGATCATTATAACTGTCCGAATTATTGGTGGAGGAACTTACTTTATATCAATACCTTGTTCCCGGTCGACCAAATGGTGAGTCCTATCTCGTCGTTTTCGAGGATCGGCGCGCGCTCCGCAGGTCGAAGGGCGCGCCAACTCTCTTTCTTTCTTCTTTTCTCGTGCTCCTTGCCACGCCCTCCGCGTCGTAGATAGAACCCCGATCGTGACCAAACAAGGTCGTGGACAAGGTCACTTTGACCGGTTACATTTCTTTCTACCTTCGACGCTTGGCGCGACTCTTTCGAAATACTCTGGCAGATATTCTGCCGTAGGATAGCGGAGACGGTCCTTTATCCCTGACTTCTTTCCAGTGCATGATCTGGAGTTGGTACGTCGCGGACGACACTCAATTTTACGTCATTGGAGCGGTGATACTAGTCCTGGCGACGAACCACTTCAAAATCGCAACGTTCGCACTGACTACCTTGCTGCTCAGCTCCTGGCTGACCACGGGCTACATCGCCCTGGTCAACAACCATATGCCGAGCTCCGATGATCCTCTAGCGCTCTTCGACAAGATCTACGACAAACCGTGGACCAGACTGGGACCTTATCTGATAGGCATGTCGATGGGCTATTTACTGTTCAAGACTAACTGCAAAATAAAGATGACCAAGGTAAACGATCAACACCTCCCGAGAAACTCGAGAACCACCGATTCGAACCGTCGTGCTTTTACAGACGACCGTCTGCGTGGGCTGGCTCCTCTCTTCGGCCAGTCTTCTCAGCTTGCTCTACGGCTTGTACGAAGCAGACCTCAGCCCCCTGATGGCCGCCGCTTATTCCTCCTTGAGCCACAGCGTCTGGGCGCTCGGCTTATCGTGGATTGTAATCGCCTGCAGCACGGGTTACGGAGGTAAACCGTTTATCCTCTAAGCACCGGGATTTTATGTGTCCTAATCGTTCCTCAAAACTCATTCTGCCAATCCCAATTTCTTGAGCTCAGGCCTTTTTCGGTCGTCTAAAATACTTAACTCCCGAGACAAGATCACTTTTATCGAACTACCGTGCGACAAGCACGGTAACTTGCCGTTCTGGCAAGACCGACACCGCGTCGAAAGGAAAATATACGATCAAAGGCTTATTCTGGTACCGAGCCATCGTCGGCGCATCAACATTGTTTGAAATCGCGGATAGTAACCGATCCAATGTTTACAGGGTATATTAACAGTATCCTGTCGGCACCGATCTTGTATCCAATTAGCAGAATAACATATTGCGCCTACTTGATACATCCGCTCGTGATCCGGCTAACAGCTTTGAACTTGGACTCGCCGTTTCACTTAGGGAACTACACTATGGTATGCTTGAAGGAAAAAACAAAATAGTATTAACGATGCTACTCGCTCTTTTTCGAGAGAAAAAAAATCATAAAGTGGACTGGTTATGTTTCAGGCGATCACGTTTCTTGGACAAATGGTGCTATCCTACGTGCTGTCTTTTATTATATCATTATCCTTCGAAGCTCCTATAGTGAGCATGCTGAAGATACTTTCTCCGAAGAAACGGAAATGTATACAATAAGGCAGTGATATTGTCCCTTATGAACAGAACACACACGTCTGGTAAAATTATTTATACACGTCTTTATTGTAATTAATTGTATCTGATGTAAAGAAAAAGGATCTCGCGAACACAGATGCGAGAACAACGAGGAAGAGTTTACAAACTCGATAAAAGAGAGAAAGAAAGAGTGAGAGTAAGAGTGAAAGTGAGAGAGAGAAAGAGAGAGAGAGAGTGAGTCGCTCGAACTTTTTTTGCATTGTCGCAAAACTATGTTAGTCTTAACTTTTCGTATGTACTGTTACATATAAAATAAATTATTTGTCTTTGTATGTTCGTTCACTCTCACCTCCCCGCCAAAATGTATTCTCTCGATCGTATGGTACGTGTCAAATAAATACATGCTCCCTTTGTCTCATATTATGGTATACACATCGGAGAAACGTTTCGAACTATCGCAATCGGAAGTTTCACAAATAATTTGAGACAGAGGAATATATATTTTCTCATAAAAAGTCCATCAAAGAGCTTCTCAGCTTTTGTAAACGCTGGTCCGACGAAATAACAAGATTAAAAAAGTAACAGGTTTTATAGGGCACCGTCCGTTGCCACTTCGGTAATGATTTCAACATGGTGTGGTCCTTGGTTCACGAATTCTACAAACTTCTGCATGGTGCTCGCGTCGAATATGTTCGACTCGGCCTGGGATAGTTGTCTGACCACTTCATATTTCGCTTCCTTGCACTCCTTGAAGCTCTCGATGTTCCTGTCTAGCAAGAACTCGATAAGACCCGGGAAAACGGATATGTACTCCTGGCCCCAGGTTTGCGCCGCTACAACCGCCAGCACTTCCAACCCTGCTTGTCTAATATCTGCGAACGGTTGCCTGCATATTCCTACGATCACACCCAGTGGTTGATCGCAAAGGCAGTCGAACCACGACTTCGTTAATGATAGAATTCTGTTGTCTTGCTCCGACCTCTTCACATCCAGTACAAGGGCTAAATTTTCCAATCCACGAATTCTTAATGCCGTGGGCATTTTCTGTATAACTTCTGCAATTTTCTTCAGTGCGCATGGCATCGCGTCTCCTAGAGCTTGCAAAGCATATTTACCGTCTGCGCTCACAGAAACGTGTCCGAGCGTATCCAGTGCAACGCCGAGAAGAGCTTGGTCCCCGCTCTCTATCACCTCGAACAACGAGGACACTACAACCGGATATTTTGAGAAAATTTCGTTAGGCCAATGTCGCGCGACATTTCCAAAAAACTTCATCAATCCTGGAATCAACAGATTGGACAGCGGATTCTCGTTCGCTTGAGCTATCTTTTGTACAAGCTTCCTCAGTACATCTTGCTGCTCCAGATAGCTCAATCCATCTTCTGTTAGTGCCAGTTGCGTCAGTACCTCCAACGCGTTTACTTGAAGCAATATATCCTCGCTTTCCAGTGTATCGAATAAGCTGTTTAAGAATCCAGATTGCACGGCAGCATCTAGTCCCTGTTTCGAAGCCTTCGCTATGTCTACTACGACTTCGTAGATGCGAAAACTAACGGTGTCGTCTTTTTCTATCGATCTAGTATAGTTCTTTAATAACTCGAAGGTGTGTTTCATTTGAGGTTCGTTCGCATTTTTGCCAATTTCTTTTATGATACGCATCGCACATTTAGCTACAGTCAAATTGTCATCCGAGATTCTATTTATGACGGCTAGTAATAAAGTTGTATCCGTAAGCAACAGTGGCAGCAACCGAGGAATGGACACGACGCACAATATTTCATGTAATATCAGCGACCTGACCACAGCATCGGAATGAGTTATCAACCGAGACATGTGAGTGACGTATCTTTCGTGTACGTCCCCAGGCTCCGACAAAGTAAACAGTGTCTTTAAAATATCGCATATTTCATTCACAAATTCACTGAAAATAAAAAAGTAGAGAGACATTAAACTATTGTAAACTATTGTAATTGTAAAAAATTAGCGGCGTCATTGTACCTATCGTCCGAGGTTAACTGAGTAAACAATTGACCATAATCGAGAGTCCGAGCGACCTGTTCGGATTCTCTGTTATTCAAACTTCCCAATCTGATTTTGATCTCCGTCAAAACATCCTTTTTCTCTTCTACAGAATTTAATTCGCCCAGGAGAACAATTCTTGACTGCAACCACTCCGCCATAGTCGTCGAACTGACATTACTTTTTTGAAATACATCTTCGGTCATAACAATGCCGAGTACCAACTTAATACAACACGAATTGGTCAGTGATCAGTCAGTGATGTTCGGATGCTTTTGATGCTTTCCGGTTGTAAAAAAATTAATTGTCAATGATCGTTTGCAAAATCATTCGAAATAAATCATTATAAAAGATCGCGCCACATTCGTTTAAACTTTTCTGTATCACCAATCATCGTGGAGAATTCTTTCAATATGCACGCACCCATATATATAGGTCTCTTGTATATATGTAGTATAAATTCATATATAGACCCTTAGAAAATGAGTTATCCACATTGAAAATAATAAGAGTAAAATAAAAATGAACGCGAGTAATAAAATCAAATATATATTACAGTTACAGTTTCCATAAATATTTGTTCCTTTCCCCTCTAGGTACACTTTAACTTCGTGGTACTGCGACTTCTCAACAGACTATAGCACTTTGCCCACATCCGTCATCTGGTAGATGAAGCAATCTTGGAGCCGGCACGTTATCTAAAACCGGGTCTATAAGTATATATATATATGGTCTATGGAATATGGAAATGGAATAGAAGACGAAACGAAACAATCGTGGAGCATAACATAACCAAACTGGTCACTCGTCTACACGAAATATTTGGCATGTAAACAATTAACAATTCGCGCAACGATTATGGATATAATAATTGATACGAAAGGTGACGCGAATTTGGTGACGAGGGATCAGTTGATAGAAAGCGACCAAGATGATTTAGACTTTTCGAAGAGAGGTAGCTCGAACTGTTTCCAATAATTTTTAAGGTTAAAACTTGTGACAAATTAGACTCATTTGTAATATTTATTCACAGGAAAGAAATCGTCAAATTTCTTCAATGTCGAGGAAGATCTCATCAATAACTCTGGTACGTCGAAGAAAAAGCAGCGTGACGATACTAAAGACATCGATCTCGAAGAATTTGAAGATGAGATGGGTTGGAACCGGAAGAAGGTACCCCAGAAAAAGGTAACAAAAAAGCCAATGAAAAAGCCAGTTGCTGTAACGAACGACAAAACACCAATAGATGAGATACTCCAGAAAAGCGTGATAAAACCTGGTATCGAGCAATTAGAAGCATTGCCTTCCGGCAGAATGGGTAAAAAGAAACTGCAATTATTGAAACGCAAAGAACGTGCAGAGACCAAGGGCAAAGATTGGTTTAACATGCGTGCGCCTGAGATGACACCAGAGATTAAACATGATCTCGAGGTTCTTCAAATGAGATCTGCGTTAGATCCGAAACATTTTTATAAAAAGAACGATCTGAAAGTTTTACCCAAATACTTCCAAATTGGTAAGGTTATTGATTCGCCTGTGGATTATTATTCGAGCCGTCTCACAAAGAAAGAACGTAAGAAAACGATCGTGGACGAGCTTATGGCGGATGCAGAATTTGCCAAGTACAATAAAAGAAAATATAAAGAAATCATTGATGAAAAGAAAAAGCTGCACTATAAAGCTCACAAACACGCGAAAAGGCTCAAAGGAAAGAAAAAATGACGTATTTAACGTGCGAGTCATGTATAAAATCTATTTATAGTTCATTATAAAAAAATATATGTAAAAAGATATATTCTCAATGCATTCCCCCTGTAACTTCTATAGATGCGCCATTGATGAAAGAACTCTTGCCAGATGCTAAAAATGTTATTACTTCAGCCACTTCTTCTGGCTGTCCCATTCTACGCAGAGGTATTCTCTTTATAAACATCTGTTTTACATTGTCAGGCACTGTCTCTGTCATGGCAGTTTCTATGAAACCTGGTAACACAGCGTTAACTCGAATGCCGAATCTGTAAGAAAGACATGTTTCCGCCGTTAATACTTGTTACCAGTAGACAGTGGATCTCTATGCAAAATAAGAATTTTTTACTTTCAACAAACTAGATTCAAATGATAATTTATTTTCTTTCTTAATATGTTTAATAGGTTGAAAACAATATAATAGTATTTTAAAATTCTTCTAATGTTTTTACTATTTTTAGTTACGCCTACTCATTTTTGTCATAAATGCATAATATCCACTGTCTAGTTATTAGAACTGTTATAACCCAGATATCCAAGATAGTAAGAGCCTTAGCTATTATCACCATTGGTAAACTTACTGCCCAAATTCAAGGGAAGCGCTCTTTGTAAGAGCTATGACACCAGCTTTTGACGCAGCATAATTAGTCTGCCCTATATTTCCCACTTTAGCAATGATAGAGCTCAGATTTATTATTGAGCCATCTTTGCTTGCTTCAGCTTCCAGCATATGCTGTACTGCAGACTGGATAACCAGAAATGTTCCCTTCAAATTCACATTAAGTACTTCATTAAAATCATTCTCGGTCAGCTTCAGAATAAATTGATCGCGTGTGATGCCTGCAGAATTCACTATAATAGTCGGTGGCTTGGTGTATTTACTTGTTACACTCTTGAATGCTTCCTTGATACTGCTTTCATTTGAAACATCCAAATTTAAAGCCAGATGATGTTTGGTGTCTGAATAAATGAAATGGTTCATCGTTATGTACAATAAATGCAAGAATATATCCATGGAAAGGTAATTCATTATTGTCGTATTCAGACCATTCAGCGAGTCAATAGTTTGTTGAGCAGATTTCAAATTTTGGTCAGCGGCGATAACTTTGGCTCCCTGGTTCGCCAAAATTCTGCAAACCTCTCTGCCTATACCACCCCCGGCGCCTGTAGATTAGAATACATTTAACATTTAGCACTCTTGATGTGCTAGAAATATTTAAAATTCTGTTTAAATATTTTTTTGCGTTCCTGCTGGAAAATCGTTAAATTTCTCGAGAAATGTTTCGTGTACGAAGATACCGAACAAAAAAATTGGTTGTCACTACGAAGGTTCATCTGTTAACACTAAATCTACCACTACCACTGCCAGTCAAATGACCGGTTTTATATTTTTCATCATACAATTATTGAAATGATGAAGTTACTTGCATGGAAATTGATTCGATAAATTTCTTTATCCATAAGCACTTTTAGTGCCCGGTAGGTTTACGAACAAAAGCAAAACGTTCATTTCCATTCGATTTTCGATACATACCTGTTACAAAAGCAAGTTTGCCAGCAACCATCTTCAATGCTTATCGTAACGCTACCGGTGAGGGCAAAGTCAAATTCTGCATACGCATTACGTAATACGAAGAAATCGTGAGATACTGTAGAAATGAATTTGAGCACGAGCCATCCTTGACTTTGGATAGTCGGTGTTTTTTTTCCTTGATAAAACCATAGTCGGATGTACGCGCAACGAGCAAGTACGTACGCGAGCAGCGGACCAATTAGGATGTACCAGTGTGTTACCTAGGTAACTCGTACCATATGCTGCTGACGTCAAAGTACGTCTGCAGTGACGTCAGAAACGCAACGCGAGTAGTGTATGCTATGTTTACCGAAAAATTGAACTTGAATTATATTCCTACTCGAAACGGACCGTTCTCGCCGGGGTTTAAAACGAAGCTCTCAATGCTACAGCAATAAGTAACAAAATAAACGTAATATATACACAACTTACGAAGCGTCTCAATTGCAATTGGAAAAGTTGTTTCAAACATATATGTTTGAAACACGAGAAAATAAATCAAACAGAATGCAAAAAATCGAAGCGATGAAAAAGCTTCCTGTCGGATAATATCGGATAAAATCAGTTTCATTAGAACAGCGTTCCGCGAAAATAATTTTCCGAGCACTCGAGTGGTGACTCTGAGACGCCACTAAAAATTGCTGTACCATTATTCAAAATATTGTTTACATTATTAAATATGTTGATATCTAATCAATTACTAAACATTCAAGTATTGGAGGAGATGTTACATCAATTTCATATCTATATAAAATGAAAAAAATGATATAGAATGGAATTATTCTAGGTAGGAAAAAATGTTTAATTTTCCAGTTGAAGATGAAGTAGTTCCGAGTGCAATAATAGGGTTAAATTATTGGCTAAAGTTAACCGTTAGCGATGCATTTACTAAAGAAAATGCACTTTTAACGTGTGCGATAAAGTACACATCGTCTGTGGTCGAACTGTTGCAGCATAAGATTCGACGACGTGAAAAGTTGGAAATCTATTAACGTTACGAGTTCTGTTAGCTAAAAAGGACAACGGGAATACCAGTTATCAAAAGATTAAATGAATTGAGAATAGAGAACAGCGCACGTTCTTAGGGAAGTACATATACATATCTGTGATACATGTTGCTGATAGTTGACACAGGACATCGGGTAAATTGCATTATTTTTCAAGCCTTTCGAATTTGTTTTTACGACTTTTTTCCTGGTAAATACGTAAATCCTATACTATAAAGTTCGATTAATGCGTAAACTGAAATTTTTTGAAATTGTGACATGTGGCGTTTTTCCTTGCAGCCACAAATATTACGATAGCAGTGTGCGAGGAACGCAGGTAAAATTCAAACGTCGGAACAGGAAGAAAATGAGCGGGAGAGGGCGGAACGGTTGGCAGCACCGGCGCTTCAAGAAACATAGCCCCGCGCCTCTGTCCTCGCTCCCGCATCGCTCGTGCCAGTTTTCTTTCGGAACGGCTCCAGAGAAGAGGTATTGAAAAAGGGGGGGGATACGAGGCGAGAGAGAAGGTTGAAACGGAAGAATTTGTTGGTCGATCACGGGAACCAGCGGATCGCTGGTTCGAAACAAGACGAGACGAGACGATCGAAAGAAACAGGTTGGCGTGACGTTCTATCGCGTGGAAATTCGATGGCCGAGAGAGTCGAGGATAGACGACGGCGTATGCTGTGAAGTCGCGCATCGGAAAGTAGGTTCAACTCGGCTCGGCTCGGTTCGCCGTAACAAGGAGAAGAAAGGGCGTCGAGGTAGGAGCGAGGAGGAGCGCGTCCGTACAGAACCAAAAAGAATCTAACTAAAAAGGAAGAAAAGGAAGAGGTGTGCGACGAGGACGCGTCCGTGCCCGTGTCCGTGTCCGTGAGTCGCGCAAGAGGCGAGAGCGACAGTGCGATAAAGCGGCGTGCAGAGAAAGCCGAGTCGTGGTGCGAACCAGAGACAGAGAGAGAGAGAGAGAGAGAGAGAGAGAGAGAGAGAGAGAGAGAGAGAGAAAAGTTCGGCGGTAACCGGTGTAGTACCGAGGCTGCCAAGGTGTTCCGGAGTGCAGCAGCAGCGGCTCAGGATGCTGCCTGACGGAGCAAGAAGATGGCCGTGATCGGCGAGCAGAGATATTACACGGCGGTACGTGCGAACGCGTACACGGAGCTTTCGTGTCGTAGGTTCGAGGCTGCGACAGCCGGGTCGCCGTCCTCCTTGTCCTCGACTTCCCCGTTCCCCTCGCATCGGCGTCGACCGAGGAAAAAGTCCACGCATTCACCCGGACGACCAACGATGTCCTCTTCACGGGGTAGCGGTCCGGAATCGGGAGAGCTCAGCGACTCCGAGGACGGCTACTTGGATACGGATCCTCTGAGGTACGAACTGAAAAATATACAGAATGTGATACACGTTACTCGCCAGAATATCGATGCTTTGAACAACCATATCGCCGGGTTCGAGGAACCACCGTCGATATACGTGAACGAGTACAAGGAGCTAACCAGTAAGTTGCAAGACTTGGAATCCAAGGAGCAGAAACTGAACGAGTTGTTGAATGCCAGCAGAGTGTCCGGCAGTGCCTCCACATCGGAGAGTGAATCTCGCGAGGCCAATGCCAATCTCAGGGGGCAGAGACTACCTACGAGGTCGCTACTCAGAGCGTACCTACCTAACCAACAACGCACCAGCATACAAGTGAGGGAAGGGCTGCCGCTGAGAGACGCGCTGGCCAAGGCGATGAAATTGAGAAATTTGACCACCGAAATGTGCGTGGTATATATCTTGGGTGCCGATAACTCCAAATATCTGACATCTTGGGACACAGATATCTCTGTATTAGACTGCGACGAAATATCCGTGGAGATTCTGGATAAGTTTCCCATAACCACTTCTATCTCTCACAATTTTGTGCGTAAGACTTTCTTCACGCTGGCATTTTGCGATTCGTGTAAAAAAATGATCTTTCACGGATTTTATTGTAGAACGTGTAATTATCGATTTCATCAAAGGTGTACAGGTGGTGTTCCCGCATTGTGTCATCAAGTTCGTATGCAAGACGCTTACTATCAGGCGTTATTGGCGCATAATCTTGACAGTACGGCTGGCATTCTGCAGATTCCACGGGATTATGGTTTGAGCAGAAGCGTGTCGCCATCTCTGGCTCCTTCGAGAACCCAGAGGCATCCACGTACCTTGGGACAGCAAGATCGTTCGAGCTCTGCGCCCAATGTATGCTTCAATATGGTGAAGCAAAGCGGAGATTCTACTAATTTAGACGAATATAGTAGATCTCAAAGTTTAGGTCGACCTGTTGGCATCATTCAGAGCGCAGTGTCTCCTGGTAGCAGCCCGACCAAGCACAGTCAATCGACACAGGCTAGTCCCACAAGTACTTTGAGGCCGAAACGACCGAGGGCGAGGTCAGCCGACGAATCCTCGAAGAATCTTCTAGCACCTAGGGAATCTATAGAAGACTGGGAAATTCCAGCGGATGAGATTTTAATAGGAGCTCGTATTGGATCCGGATCCTTTGGGACTGTATACAAAGCTCATTGGCACGGCCCTGTAGCTGTGAAAATGCTTAACGTTAAGATACCCACCGATGCTCAGTTACAAGCATTTAAAAACGAAGTCGCAGTCCTGAGAAAGACACGGCACGTGAATATCTTGTTATTCATGGGATGTGTTAGCAAACCACAGCTTGCAATTGTTACCCAGTGGTGCGAGGGCTCGTCTTTGTATAAACATTTACATGTATTCGAAACGAAGTTCGACCTGTTCACGTTGATAGAGATCGGGAGGCAGACCGCGCAAGGTATGGACTACTTGCACGCGAAAAATATCATTCACCGAGATTTAAAAAGTAATAATATATTTCTGCACGACGATCTCACCGTGAAAATCGGCGATTTCGGCCTGGCCACTGCGAAAACCAGGTGGTCCGGTTCCCAGCAATTTCATCAACCAACCGGATCCATTCTGTGGATGGCACCGGAAGTGATCCGGATGCAAGAGGAGAACCCGTACAGCTTCCAGTCGGACGTCTACGCTTTCGGTGTTGTTTTATTCGAATTGCTAGCCAGCCAGTTGCCGTATTCGCACATTAATAACAAGGATCAAATACTGTTCATGGTCGGACGCGGTAATTTACGTCCTGATCTAAACAAGCTACGCTCGGATACTCCGAAAGCGTTGAAGAGACTGACGGAGGACAGCATCAAGTTCTCCAGAGAAGAGAGACCGATATTTCGACAGATCCTAGCTAGTTTAGAAAGTCTTTCGCGAGGTTTACCGAAGATCACCAGATCCGCGTCTGAGCCGAACTTGAACAGGACGCAGTTGCAATCGGACGACTTCTTGTACACCTGTGCATCACCAAAAACTCCAGTGAACTTCCAGTTCGGAGCGTTCTCCTTTTATCCTTCCGGTGGGAACATATAATAGGAATATCATTCGGCGATGAGCAATGAGTCTGATTCTGACGCAGTTCCCGTAAATTGAGATATTTAAACAATTCAATGGAGAAAATCGTAATAAACCTAGCTACGAACAATCTACGTAATTCTTTTCGAACTACACTTTGACTGTGTTGCATCCGTTTGCTCGATGTAGAATGTGATTATAAAAATACTTAACGCAAGTAACAAGAGAAACAAGAACAGAGAAGGAAAGAGACAAAGGGAGAGAAAAAAGAAAATCCATCTTAAACAGGAAGGTGTAGCTTTTATCTTTACAAAACTTACTATCTGCGCGTGAGGAGGGGATTTTTATTTAACAGAGTCCCCCGTCGCGCTTGTATAAACGCATATTTCTAGAAAAATGCGTATGCACAACACGCGACCGGTATAGAGGTGTCTCTGTTACATTTGCGGAATCCTTGTGAAGGATGTAAAAATAAAGTAAGTAATAGAAGTAAACGGCATTTAATTCGCGTGGGCCGTCATTCATCTGTGGAAGTATTTTTGCAACGACCGAAGTGATTTTTGTACCTTCTTCCTTCGTATATCGTCTTGAATATGCTCACACGAGAATTGTTCCTTTGAGTAACTTTTAATTTATAGTCTAACGCCAGGAAGTTCGACGTATTATCGACGTAGACTAACTAACGGACGCTCTTTAGCGATAGTCGCAACAATTATCTTTTCCTTTATCTTCTTCTTTTCTTTTAGTAGTTCTTCGCCATACTAATTATCATAACCGACTGATTTTTTTTTATTTTATGGACGGTCGGTCGCAAGGTTGGTTCACATTTTATCAAAACATAAAATTACGAAATTTGTTCGTATAATTATTAGTCGTGTTACAATAACAAAATTTAATTCGTTACTCGAAACGAATATAGACATACTTGAAATTCGACTGGTGGACATAAATCTTTGTGACCGACTTTATATTTGATTCTGTGAGTTGAATACCGGGGGATACTATTTCGAACGGTACCAAAAGATTTTCAGTACATTGGAGTAACAAACGAAAGACCTGGAAAAAGTGATACTCATTGCTCGATCAATAGGGTCGATCTTGCGAGTCATCTTCATGTACTTTTTCAAGGTTTGCCAATGATCAAGGCCTAATTCAATTCCTATCGATATAAAAGTTCTAACGAGTTCGTCGTCCGACGATTTAACGAAACGAAAGTCAACCGAGAACTGTTGATTCGTAACGTAGAAGCGCATCGAAGAAACGTTTATCGAAACAACTTTGTAGTCGACTTGTGTATTGTTCCTCGCACTTTTCTATTTATTAATCTTTATCGTTATCTTTTGTAAGTTCTTTTCGCACCGGCCCTCGAGACTCGCGATGCAGGAAGGGGCGCGAACTTCACTTCGAGATCGACAGATTACAAACTGCTCACCTCTGGCAAACAGTATTTCGATTGACGAAAATAATTCGATCTATTGACAATCCAATCGAATAGTTTTCTTATCTATCCTCGCAAACTATCGTAAATGTACTCAGACTACATTAATCTCTGCCGTGAATCATAGTTTTTCAAATTTGTTAAACAATCACTGGTAGGGGGTGCGTTAACTCCGTACGATACATACCGATATAGCAATATTTTTTAGTCTAATTTCATGTTCGGCCACAATATGACGAAAGGATCTTGTTCTGTTAACTCCTCGTAAATCGAAAAGGTTATGCATTGCTAATGTCAATTCTTGCTTCACGCGTCAAGGTTCAATTTCGTTTAGATCTCAAATTTATTGTTAACTTTCCATTACTCGCATATAATATTTACTAGATTGCGGAACTTTATGCAAAATACAAATTGACTGCATCGATTGCAAGAAATGGAAACTAAATTGAATGTTATTTCTTTCCTTTCAATTTTTAGAATTTTTCAACAATTTTGAATTTCATGTACTCAATTTTGCTATAAATGCATAAGATCCGCAGTCTAGTATTAACTAAATTATAAATAAAGGTGTCGACCACACTAGCAAATAATTTACTTTGCATCCAAGTAGTTATTTCGTTGAATAAACATTTATTTACATTGGAGCGATGTAAAGTTCCATGTAACCAGACAGTGGAGTGCGAGTAATTGAAGGTTAACTTGTATTTAAATGAAAATTAGGTTATAAAGGGTTAATGTGCGTAGAAAACGCTTTGATCGGTGTTCACGTAAGCGTGTTTGATGAAATACTTTTTGCTAGTGGGTGGCCATTCGTTGGTATTTGCATCGAAGACTTTTCTGTTACACGTGGACGACTTAAGCTTCCTTGGTTACGGCTGGAACGTGTTTGATACAGCGGTTTTCGTAGCAGCGAATAAGTACGGAGGAAATGTGTACGCGAAATGGACCGCGAGAGCGTGCCAATATTTCGAAACCGAGAATAAGAATCTTCGGGACGGTGTAGCGTCATCGATGACGTCTCTACGCTGTCGTTGATTCGATCGAGCGTCGACGGGCCGCTCCTGCAACTCCGTGCCGCCGTTTCCCGGCCGTGAAAAAGGCCTAACAGCAAATCTTCGAAATTCGCTAGTTAGAAACGAATGAAAACGATCTTATTTCTAAAGCTCCACGTGGCATCCCCGATTTATTTATTTATTTATGGCGTAATCTTTAGTGTGATGAACTGCGATCGAAAGTGAGAAAAACGTGAAAAAAAGGAGAATAACGTTGAAATTGAAAAAGAAGCGATGGCTATCGAGAGAAAGAGAGAGAGAAAATGAGTGAGAAAAACGACGTGAACTCCGGAATCGTAGGATAAAAAGAACGCGTTCGAGAGAGAGAGAGAGAGAGAGAGAGAGAGAGAGAGAGAGAGAGAGAATAAAAGGAAGAAGGGGGTGAAACGATACGACGGGAACGTTAACTGGAGCAAAGTAACGCACTCGTCATCGTTAATGACGCTTTCTCGTAATAGGGAAACAGTGAACCATGAAACATAATTAATGATGCTAAAAAAATATCGGAAAAGCGACGAAAAAAAAAATGAAAGCCAAAAGAGGACGTCGGGCAACGGGTCGTTGATATGTTCTTAATCGTTTCCCAAGATTTACTCGATAGTGAGGTATTTTCAATGGAAAAGCCTCGAAAAGACTATATATTTACAATGTACTGACATCTCGATAGTTTCTATGTATTGAGAGAGAACCATCTTTTAACCATATACATATGTACACGCGCGAACTCTTGCGACCAATGTATTATTTGTCTGTCCTGACCGTTGAACGCTAAGAAATCGTCGAGTAGAGGATGAGAATGTGAACTTTCGATGCCCAAAGCCTTGCGTCCTTTGCGATCGATATTCCTGTTTGTCATTGTGAAATTTTCGAACATTGTTTTCTCGGAAGACATTCCTCTGTGCATTGCTTCGATGTGTATCATACACGTAGAACGGTTTTCGCGCGGTTCCAAGCGATTGAACGCGTTTTCGTGTCGTACTCGATCGTTAACGAGCAGAAACCACGAGTAGATATCGTTTCGAAACTAAATTCCAAGCTTATACGATTATAAGCTTGACTATCGCTTGATCCGATTCCCCCGAATCCCGCCACGAAATTTCTGTACGGGTCCGACACGGAACAAACGATCCGCCGTAATGTTTTCGTTCGATCGGCGACCGTCGTCGCATCGCGTCGTCGTCATTCAATTTCGGCTTCGTTTTCGGTCAAATTACGCTGAAGTTGCTGTCAACCGTAACGTGTGTCTTGTGACAGGATGGCGTGGCTGAGATTGGAGATACTTAATTCAATCAATCGTGACACCACCGATTGATTATTGTATTCAACCAAAAAAAGAAAAACAAACAAAAAATAAAAAAATTGACTCTTCATGTAACGAATCTACTTTCTTTTCTCTTAACTGTATTAGACCCCGTCGATCTAGGCCATCTCTTAATTTCGAAATCAATACTGTATCATTATTTCCTATCGTTTCATTATACTCAACATTAAACCTACCACTGCCGGTCAAATGACCGGTTTTATATTTTTCATTTCACAATTATTGAAATTATGAAGCTGCTTACATATTGTTGTAAAAATTGCAAACAAAACCTAAATAAATAGAGCCGTGTCATTTTTGTAAGCTAAAGCATTTTAATCGCTTTTAGTGCTCGGTAGTGTTAACCCTTTTGACTTGAAGCAATTTTAATTTCAAAATCAAGACATTTCTTTCAACTCGGATCATTTTTATTCTGTGTAATCTTTTTTCCATTGTGCACATCACATTGAACCTGTTTTCTCATACAACAGAATTTAATAATATTTGAACTGTTTTGAATAATGGTATGACAATTTTTACAGGCGCCTCAGCGTCACCGTTTGAGTGCAAAGGGTTAATAGAAATTAATCTGATTTTCTTATTATTTTGCTCGTATCTTTATTTTCTACCGCAGTCATATTATTCTTTCATACTCGTCTGACTTTCAGCTTGAATAATTCGAACGATCGTTCAAAGACAGCGCAATTCCCGCCACGGACGATCTACAGGCGTGTTTGTAAACGAACACACACGCGCAGAGACTCTCCTCCGTGAAGGTAAGCTATTGCACGTGCGCTTGTATATTCGTGCACACATCCCGAGAACGCGTATATGTACGCGCATTCGCACGAACGCTTTCGGTGCGTGCGTACTCATCGGTGCTCGACATATACCTACAGGACGCGTCATCGATCACGGCCCAACCAGATATAGCGATTGTGTTTCGACTCTACATTCCTATACTTTTGGAACTCGGTATGAACGTTCTAATGGCATCTTTTCTTTTCTTTCCCTCTCCCAATGTTATCTGTAAACGCCAACTTACATTTTATGAATTGATTGATTTACACTCCAAACGAAAATAATGTTTTTTTACATAAACTCTTTTTTGAAATTGTGACATACGGCGTTTTTCTTGACAACCACAGATATACTTATAGACCCGGCCGTGTTCCAAGATTATTTTCATTTACCAGATAACGCTTGTGGGCCCTAGTTTTCGCTGTATATATATCTCGTTCTATATAAATATTTATGGAAACTGTAACTGTAATTATATATCTGATTATTCCCTTACAACTTCAATTAAGGAATAATAAGACAAATACTTACTTATACGCGTTCCGTACGATTCTTTATGCAACGAATTTGCTCAATTTTTCCAAATGTATACGAAATAATGCATAAATAGATAAATACGCTTGTATACCTCGCTTTTATATCGCTATCATTTTGAATTATTTACACGTCAGTTGAGGGCATCAGATACTCGGTTATCTTGGAATACTGCGTTCTATACATATCCTATGTCATACACCTATGCCGGGTCTATAAGTATATGTAGTCTAAGAAAGCCCACGACGATTGAGACGCGCTGTAGTCGTATGTATGTCGTAGGTGGGAAGAACATGGAGGGAGCGCGCATGCGCAAATCCAGCTGGCGCCTTGACCGGCTGAATAGTCGATGCTGGAAGCTCGTAGTGCGAGTGTCTGTGTTTCTTCGTCCTTTGCGTCTTGCCCGTGGTCGCGAATCCGTACGTGAATTCTATACGTACACCACGGTCTACACGGACTATATGGTCTATAGAAGCAAGGCAAAGAGGTTCTCATTTACGTTGACTCGCGCGATCGTCGTGAACAGGTGGACGTCGTCGTCGAGGTCGCCCGCCTTGCTCGCGCGAAACGAGGTTAGTCGACTTTGAATCGAATTTCGAGCAACACGTCGTCCTGCGAGCTGCGAGGGGAACGACACCGATACATCTGCCCCTACGTTCGCTAAATATAAAAACATCCTGCCTCTCTGTGTTTCTCTATCTGTGCTTCTGACCGCGAGTGACTCTGTCGCGTGTGCGTGTGACAGTACACCACGAACCGTGGAAAATCGAGAGCGATTCAAGGATCGAGCTCGATCCTCCGTTGCTCGCATGGAACGTTCGACCGGAACACATCCGACGAAAATAGTATCTCGTGGATGCTCTCGAGGTCTCCGTTGTCGTTGCTCAAAAATCTAACGTGTCTAGTGCGTTCCACGTTCATCGAAATCCAGGCCGACGATTTCGAGAAAAGGGAAAACCGGATATCGATACCAAGGCATGTTCGAGCGTTCACCTATCAGGGGATCGAATACTCTCGGTCTTCGATAAACACCAAATTCGTTGACTTTCGATACTATCTTTTCCGCTCCCTCGCAAAATCAGAAAGATCGATAACGCATAAAATGCTTATCATCGTTATTTCGTGGCGAGATGTTTCTTGACTCTTTTTTATTCCGGCCTGAGATATTTCCATTTTATATGATTTTCTTAATTCTATCGATATAAAACTGATATAATACCTCACACAATAATTTCAGTAGTTTATTAACCCTTAGCACTCGAGTGGTGACTCTGAGACGCCACTAAAAATTGCTGTATCATTATATTTGAAGTATTGTTTACATTATTAGATATGTTGGTACCTAATCATTTGTTAAACATTTAAATATTGAATGAGATATTATTATCATTGAGAATGGAAATATTCTAGGTCGGAAGAAATGTTTCATTTTCCAGTTAAAATAGCTTACGAGTGCAAAAGGTTAAAATATTAAATACATTTAGTAATTTATTGAATACAAATTGAACAATGCAACAAATATTTTGAACAATGGTATAAGAATTATTAGTGACGGTTCTCTCTATCTTTCTCCGAGTCACCGTTCGAGTGCAAAGGGTTAATGTATACACGAAAAAACATCGTTAGTGTCTAGCAATAACAGTTACAGTGTTCCCGTTTAAATTCTTATTCAATTTTTTTCGAAATTCGAACGATCGAACGTGATTCTTTGAGACGCGACACGCCGCGCCGCGTCGCGTCTTTCCGTCGCAACTGTCGATCAAATAGCGATCAACTGTAAGCTGAAAAATGATCTATCGAAGGCTACGGTAAAGTAAACAGCGTGTTGTCCGAGCGCCGAAACGTGTAACGAACATTCGATTAACGCTTAGCACTCGAGTGGCGATTCTGAGGCACCACTAAACATTGCTATATCAGTAATGTAAAATAATTGTTGAATGGAAATATTCTATAGGTTAGAAGGAAATGTTTAGTTTTCGTGTTAAAATAGTTCCGAGTGTAAAAGGTTAATCGAGTTGCAGACAACGCGAACGCAAAATGTGAACGCAAACGCAGCTGCGGCCGCGAGTTCGAGAGCTGTTCCGTCTCGGCAGGGGGATCGTTACGGTAACGTAATACGGCCACTAATTAATCGCGTTCGGCGGGGATTCAAAGTAAACGACATTGACCGAGAAATGGTAAAGTGATCGCCGCGTAGAAATTTTCTGCCACCGTCGCGCGCAATATCGAGTCGTGCTGACACGGCGCGTCGATACGTGTCAAACGAGCCTTTCCTTTACCTCCGGTGCAATTACTAGACAACGGTTGATCATGCAATTTACTGAGCACACGTCTCTCCTGAACACACTGTAATATACAGTTTAATCAAGTTTGACGGGCTTTCCATCTCGTTTGCAAGCTGATGGACCATTTAACTAGTTCACCGGTCGATTTTTTCGTTCAAACAATTTCCCCGGGATACGATCATATTCGAAACTGTTCGAAACACTGCTGCCGCGTGTTACGATACAGTCAAACAAACGCGAATAAACAACGACGAGTAAAACTCAAACAACGCACATAGTTTAACACGAAAATTAAACATTTCTTCCGACCTATAATATTTCCATTCTCAATGATTTTTTAAATTTGGTGGGTACGAAATTGATACAATTCTTGAATATTTAATAATTGATTAGATACCAACATATCTAATATAAAATGTAAACAATATTTTAATTAATGATACAGCAATTTTTAAACCTTTTTTGTATATTAAAGACGTATGGGAAAAATACATTTATGTATACCCAGAAGGGGTAGTGTGGGACTCGGGGGACACAGATGGTCGGTGTCCCCAATACCCACTAAAAAAAAACCACACGTCTAGGACCGAGGCTCTATTCTCCCTCCATCTTTCAGCTCATACAACAGACGGGGACCTACTGTTAGCATTTCTCCCGCCTGTGTATTTATCACGGGCGCCACCCACTCATGTTCTTGGGTCATAAGCAATTTTTAAACCTACCGAGCACTAAAAGAGTGCACTAGAGACAAGGCTCTATTTATTTAGATTTCGTGTCATTTTTATTACAACACTTTTATTCAATAAGATAACAAATATAAAACCGGTCGTTTGACCGGCACTGGTAGGATTTAGTGTTAACAGGTGAACCTTCGTGTTGACAAGCAATTTTTTGTTCGGTATCTTCGTACACGAAACATCTTTCGAGAACCTCACGAAACAAATTATCTTAAATTATTATGAAGCTTATATAATATTATTTGAGGGGGTAATATTATTATATAAGAAATTCATACTATTTTAAATTAACATTAAATTATATATATATATATACATATATTATGAAGAGTTTGTAAAATATTATTTGAGGAAGCAATACTATTAAAAAATTCATATTATTTTAAATTAATATTAAATTATTGTGAAGCTTGTATAATATTATTTGAGGTAGTAATATCATAATAATTAAGAGAATTTCACGAAACAAATTTCACGATTTTCCAGCAGGAATGCGAAGAAATATTTAAACAGAAGTTCCGAACGGAGGTCGACGTAGTTGTTCACAGAAAGGTTGTCGTTTGACTCCAGTGTCAGCGAGTCGATGCATAAAAACGTCTAATTTGCATAAATATCCGCTTGGTCCGGTAATTACCGTGAAAGGTGCACGTGTGTTCGTGATCGCAGAAAACATAACGATACGGTGACTTTCTCTTTGTGCCGGTAATTCAATATTTCGACGTTTTGTTCCGCGGCTCGCGACAAAACCGCGGCGATATAGATTCGATGGGAAACGTGTCCCTTCGATAGGTATATTTTTAAACCAGCTGCTACCGTCGATGAACGAAAGAACGGAGTTCTCCGTTGATGGACGTCCACACGACGCCATACTACCGACCGCATTCTTATCGTAATTCTTTCCGATAAGGACGGTTGACAACGACACTGTGTCCGTTGTTTTTTCACAGACCGTCGCACGGCCGCGACTGCGGCAGCGGCTGAGGATGCGGCTACAACGTTCGCGATTCGCGCGCAACTTTTAATCCTTTGCACTCGGAGCTATTTGAACTCGAAAATTAAAAATTTCTTTCTACCTAGAGTTCTACACCATTTTTTTCGTTTTATGGATATGGAATTGATGTAACACTTCCTTCAATACTTAAATGTTTAGTAATTGATTAGATACCAAGATATTTAATAATCTAAACAATATTTTGAATAAGCAATTTTTAGTGGCGATTCTGAGTCACCACTCGAGTGCTAAGGGTTAAACTTTCAATCTCTACTTGTCGCGGCCCTTCGAATAAATATATAAATGACCGTGGACATTCAAGTATTTTCCTGCCACGGAAAATCGTTGACATTAAAAAGTTTTTCGTCGACTAAATTCACTTTTTCATCTTATTCCGGTTTTGTAACACGATGAATGGGAAATGGGTGTTTGCATAGAGATCCGCGATCTAATTATAGCCTACGTCAATGTTATTCGATATCAGTGTTTTCCAGTATAACAGTCCTCCACATGTTGCGATCAAGTGTAATACAATATAGATTTTTAATTTGAATGTTATCAATGAACATAATCTCGGTTAGGAAACATCTTTTTGTACATACTAACGCAGATACGGTAGCGACATGGACATTCGTAGCGATCGGAGTATGTAGCACCTATTCGAACATTGTCCTTATCGACAACTATCGAGAGCGGTTGTTGCTTATCGGTTTCAAGATACAAGCTCAAGTTTTTCGTTTAATCTTTCGAACGCGCGCTTCGAGGGTACGTTACGATACCACGGAATTCTTATCTAGCCGGTCCCTTTGCACCCCTCGCGCTGAGAACGTTCGAAACTTTGATGTTTGGTTACCGCAAACGGTACAATCTGCTCGAGGCGCCGTAAAAAAATGATTTCTAGAAAAAAATCGATTTGTAAAAACGACGATAGATAAAGCGGTTCGTAAAAACCGGAATATCTTGAGTTTCTTTCTTGTTGAGGTCGCGTCGTAGTTCCCTCTTGATTTTCCCGGCTCGAATGGTGGACAGCGCCCGCCTATCGGTGAATGCATCGTGTACACGTGCCATTAATTGCCGGCGTCTTATTACCGGTCCCCGTATCTCTTCGGGAATCGATGTTCTAACGAACCCGTATTTTCCTGGTTTGCAGCGTCGAGCCCGATAATCGAATTCCATCAGCCGGACTGAGGAAAGACGTTCAGCCACGGATAGAGGCGGAGGGAGAAGACTAAGGAGATCGGACGGATTCGTCTCGTGGTCGCTCTCGCGGGCCTCCCCGATCATTTTCAGCCAACTGTACACGCCATAGGCATTTTCGTAGGAGCTCCGCATCGACGCTCCTCGATCGAGCGAACAACGCGACGCATAGATCAACGAAACTGGAACGATCGTTGGCCGTAAGGAGCTTGATCGAGGCTCTGCTGGCTTCGACCTTCGAAAGCGGTGCGCCAACCGCGACGTTGGTTTGTTTCCATTCCCTGTGATTTACACGATGAGGCGAGGCTGCCCGATCAGCGGCTCCGACTCGGCGGACCGGTAAAGTCGCGATCAGTTCAGTCCTCCGTGTCTCAGAGCCACGAGGACAAGCAAGAGGACAAGCTCGACGAGGTCGGTGAACGAATGCGCAGACCCACGGTCACGGTACCGGCACCGGAGGATGCCAGGCTGGCCCCGTTCGACATGGGATAGATGATAGATCACGAATAATGGGGTGGTAGAGCCAGCAGGAAACGCAAAATGGATTGGGTGCCTCGGCTCAGGTAGCCAGAGACGACGGTTTCGCGGCCGCCGGGGCGAAACGAGCCCCGAGAAACCAGTGCGAAAGACTTCTGTCTCCCCAAGGAGGAGACGGACCGGATTCGGATCGGATCGGATCGGATCTTCTTAACGACTGCCGTTTCGTGGAGAAACTGAAAGACTGACTCGATCGAATCATCCCCGCGATTAATACATCGTATACATATCGTGTTCCTTGGATTCTGCCTCTCTCCTCTTCTCTCTCTGTCTCTCTCACACACGTACACGTACACTCCCCTGTGTCTATCGCCCTCCCGCACGTTCTCTACCCTAGAACCTTCACATATCTTTCGGGATCTCGCGTATCGATTCCCGGCAGCTACGACCTCTCAGAAATTTCTGGGCCGGTACTTGCCAACGTCTTGTTCGTACACATACACACCCGTGTAGAAACAACAGAGTATACGTGCATATCTTGCGGTGTCTACGTGTAACCAGAACTATTTTGCTGCCTAATCGCGCGAGCGTGTCGCGTCCAACACGATCGGCTCCTTTTTTCTACGAAAAAAGAGTTTCTTCCGAGAGACTCGTACCGCGCGAACGAAATTCTGCTTTCGCTCCGAGAGAGACGACTTTCCGTTTCGGAGTACTTGCCGTGCAACACACACATACACACGCTCCCGTACTCTTCGATCGGAATCAGTGAGAGAAGCGAAGTCAGCGCGGCCCGCGACAGAGCAGGATGGGTTGTGGACAGAGCAAGATCGGCAACATCTATCCGAAGAACAAGAAGAACAAGAACAACAGCGCCAAGAAGAACGGCGAATCCGTGGGTGAGTGACTCTCCATTAGCTTGCACGAATCGGTAATAATTATTACATAATTGGACTGCGGTTCTTCATGCACGATGAAGACGCTCTGAATCATTTTAACGAGTTGAGAATACTGTGTCGATATTTTACGATTGTTTAAATCCGTCACATCCGCAGTCTAGTTATCATTTAACCCTTAGCACTCGAGTGGTGAACCAGAGTCGCCACTAAAAATTGCTGTACCCTGTTGTTGGTATCTAGTCAATTACTAAACATTTAAGTATAGTATGAGGTATTATATCAATTTCATATCTATAAAAAGAAAAAGACTGAAAAATTCTGACTCGACTTGGCTTCGGACTGAACGTGTAAAACAACTAGATTGCTATTCCATACGGCAGTTTACGATAAACATGTAAAAATACAAGAAGCATTCAAATTCAGAGTATGTTAAGTTCTGTGACGCGATTGTAGGGCAAAGGGTTATCTCGGGACTCCCGCGTCGACGCTTGTCCAACTTACGCCCTGTAAACTGTATCCGAATGCAATCTTGCTCGGCATCTTAGCTCTCGTCGTCGTTGTCGGCGTAAATACCTAACAGTCCCCACGCCCGTTAGAAGACGCGGCAGAAACCGGCATTGTTCGCGTAATTAACGTCCTCGCTCGTCAATCTCGGTCCGCCGCATAATCGTTGACCCGATCACTGTAATTAAGCAGATGCTTAATCCGAGCCATCAACACCCGTCGCTCTAGATCCTCCTCGTTGAAGGGTGATTAAACGGAATCGCCTCGATTGCGGATCTCGTTTCCCGCCATCCCTGAGAAACGCTCCATTCGGGAGGGTGCGTGTCTCTTAGCCCTCGAGGTTTCCACCTTTTCCCTGACTCTGCCACAGTACATACTTTAGAGGGCGATTCTGAATCCATTTCCGTCTCCCTGCTCGTTCAAAGAAGGGAGACTGCTGTAGAATAAGCTTCCTACGTTCTCAAATATTTTTGGGGAGACCTTTCACAGAGAGACATGACTCGGGTCTTGTGACTGTTATAGGTTTTGCACTTTAGATTCGCCCTTTTGTAGTCCAACTCAACCTTTTGCAAATCAATTTCACCCTTTAGAAATATTTAATGTTAAATATTTATTTATTTAGTACTCGTCTAATACTTATCTACACTCAATACATTAATGTAAAAATTCGTTATGAGAAAATCATTCTGTTTCTCATTTCTGGTAGACGTGTCACTCAAAGTGTGCTAATTCCCGGTCGTTATCGTCGAATAGCGAGATAAATTCGTTACCGGTATATTCTTTCGACGAGCCTCCAATTCGGCAAATCTGATCTTCGAGCGGCTAAAATTACAGGAACAAGCCCCGTGTTCGGAGATCGACCTCTTTCCGTATGTCAGGACATCCGAGTGCTGTATCTCGCGTTGCATTGTCCAAAAATACGGGTGGGAAACCCGCGCTTCTTGCGCAACAACCTATTTCCTCGGCGTGATTTCCTTACCGATATTAACGTCTTTATCTCCGGGTGGTAGTAATCGATGACTCACGAACCAGATTAGAAACATTGTATATATCTATCATATTTTTCGTAGTGGAACCGCGGTTTCCCGTTTTCTGTTCTCATCGGCGCGGCGCGCGTGTCATCGATATTATAGATAACCAGTTAATACACAGGCGGTGAATGGAATTCATTAGTCACGTCGATGTCGCGGAGGTGAGAGAGCAATTCGTCGATTTCCCAATGATCGAGCATCGATTGACTCATCGTCACCCGGTTTTCTACACGTATGCGCTGACGTTGACCGATGAAGCCGATCGATACGGGGAGCTTCATCGAATTCGTTATCGAACGATTTTATGCTGTAATCAAGATACAGGAGCTCCGTGGAACGATGGAGAGAGAGAGAGAGAGAGAGAGAGAGAGAGAGAGAGAGAGAGAGAGAGAGAGAGAGAGAATCGACAGGCGATGTGCGTACGTGAACACGAACACGCACACGTGCGCACGCGTGTCCCTTGCGTCGATCGATTTTCTTGGCCGCGCGTAGAACGTATAGTAGCTATATACATACGTATAGTGCGTGGTTCGAGGTGGATTAGGCTCTCTTCGGGTGAGGTCGCGCGAAAGGGGAGCGCGCAACCTTTCGAACTATAAATTGACATTCAGGAACCTGTTGTTTCGTTGTTCGCTCGCCTGCGCTTCGTCGGGGGCGGGTTGATAAGCGGTCACCGGACCCGTTTCGTTCCTCGCGGTGGAGAACGCGCAATTTTCGCGCGCGTTCTCGAACCAAAGAAATCGGGCGGGTATCGTGACGGGTTCGGCACTTTCGGTGGAAATGTACGAGCAACGCGCCGGCTATTTCGAGCGCTGTTTGTCGGCCTGATTCTACCGGGAATAAATTATCTGCAGCGATTAAGCGCTGATAGATTTTCTATTCGGCGGAGTCACGCGACCCAGATTCGCCGGCTCCGAGGGACACCGACGACGCCACGCTGCGCCGTGGTTTTTCTCTCGGCTTCTGTCCCCGACACCCACAGTTTCATCCTCCGCCGATGCTCGCTTCGTTCCGATTGCTCCGCGACGTTGATCGATGGCCCGGCCGCGATCAAAATTTTATTGTACTCTCGTTCCACGACGGTCGCTTTCGACGCTGGAACCAGATCACTGGACCATCCAGGCGCGTCGGGCCGCTCGAAACGACCCACAGTGGTCCGAGCGGCCGATCAGTTCATTCAGATTTTAGCTCGATTTGGAAGTTTAGCCCTTTGGACTTGAAGCAATTTTAATTCGAACATCAATACGTTTCTTTCAACCCAGATCATTCTTATTCTATGTGGTCTTTTTTGTATTGTGCACATCAAATTGTACCTGTTTTCTTATACAACAGAATTTGATAATATTGAAACTGTTTCGAATATAGTGGTATGGCAATTTTTACTGGCGCCTCGGAGTCACCGTTTGAGTACAAAGGGTTAACGGTATAACAAAGTAGGGCGTTGAAGAAGGACAAGGGTGGAAATGATTCTTGCGCCATCGTACAAGAAAAAGTATACTGAAGATATTCCAATTTGAAAAAATGCGAAACTAAAAATGCAAACTGTAATACTAAATTTGAGGTATGCGTTTTCAAGCTAGAAAAATGCACTTCATTTACATGTTTACAAGCTTCTTCTGATTAGAATTTCTTATATCGACATTTTCGCGCGCGACGTTGCTAAACATTTGGAAACTAATGCAGATTCATTAAATACCAAATATGAGACAAGTCATTGTTTACCAAATGAAGTAGTAGATCGGTCGCCTGGACCACTGCGCGTCCCACCGTATTCGGAATAAAGAGGAAAGCGAATGAACACCGGTTGCCATCGCTCGCCACGAAATCGCGCGTCGGATCGCGGTTTGTTGTTTACCGGCTTGGACGTCCGCGAGCTAAATATATCCGCGCGATAATTCTGATATTTATATCATTAGAATGGCTTCGTTCACGCGGCGCGACGCGGCGCCTGGAGAGCCTGTCACGCGTCTAATTCGCGCCGTTCACCGAGGTTATGCATCCTTAGTCATCCATCCCGTCAGTTAAACGGTGTACATAATAATTTTTCTTACATCACGCGCAACGATGAATGGATGAAATTCTACGTAGCCGTTGCTGGAACATCTCCATTATCATTTTCTTCGTGAATCGTCAGCGAAAGATTGGCTAAAACAATGGCTCGATTGTGAAAGTCATCGAATCGATGAATCACAACCTTCGCAGCCGCCTCCTCACCTATTTTGAAGAAGCCTGTAGGACAAATAGATGGCTCGATGTTTACCGCCGTCTTATCGCCGGTTTTTGCAAATTTCACGCCTGCGCGCGGAGCACGAAAATAATCTTGTTGTTTACGAAATTATCGCGAATACACCGGCCGATTATAATTTTATAGATAACTGTACAATTGAGCATAAATATATTCTTAGTTGTTGATCAGTTATCTGAGAAACGAGTGGTCCTTTTTGAAAACATAACGTCAACGTCTCCGAACATTGGTGTAATCGTATCTCTCTATATACATATAATAAATCTTAGATAAAACGGTAGCATTAAAATAAATGTAGCCATAGAAAAAATATAAATTTTCTGTTCTCTTTTCTACGATATTTTTCGGGCTAAAGACGTTTTAATCACTGTAACTGTAAAGAAAATGTTACGGCAAGGGGTTAATTAAGGATGATGGCGAAAACTATCTTTTCTCGGTATTACGCAACTCACCAACGGATTAGTACTCTGAAACACAATCTTAATCGTTGCGATCAACGTTAATTTGATTTAAACTTATTATGTACCTAAGGGTATGGATACATTACTATCACGTCACGTGAAAACAAGTAATTTCACGTGACAATCTTAGAGTGTCAGTCACATACATATATACACATTATTATTTCCTCCGTATGTAACGTGACAGCATCTTAATGCGCACGAAGCCTTTTTCTAGTGTATACATGGTGAACCACGAATCGTGATCAGTAGAGATTACTCTGTTATCAACAGTACGATCGACAATGTTTTTATCAAATATAGCATGGTTTCAAGAGAGCTTTCACGTGATTTATAGTCAATTTTTTGTCAATCCTTTATCTTGCAAATACACCTATAATTTTTTACAACCATTTATAACCATAAAAAACCATAAAAATTGCTTCTTTAATTTTTCTATACAGAAAATTTGCTGTAATCACGTGAAAGCTCTCTTGAAACCGTGCTATATTCGATAAAAACATTTTCGATTGGACTGCTATTAACCCTTAACACTCTGAGAGGCACCACTAAGAATTGCTGTAGCACAATTCAAAATATTGTTCACATTATTAAATATTTTAGTATGTAATCACTTACTAAACATTTAGGTATTGTGCGGGGTATTATACCAATTTCATATCCATAAAATGTAAAAAATCATATGGAATGGAAATATTCTAGGTAAGAAGAGATGTTTCTTTTTCGATTTAAAATAGCTCCGAGTGCAAAGGGTTAACAGAGTAATCTCTACTGGTCACGATTGTGGTTCACCCTGTACAGGCGCTTCGAATTTGGCGGGCGCGAAGTGCGCATGGGTGTTTCCAATTTTCCAGTGAGCGTGAAAAGCTGCGCGCGCAGGCCGGTTTACAGTTTCCATGGGTTGCGACGTTGCCGCGTGTCGGTGGCGGGCAATGCCGCGCGCGAAACAGTTAAAAGTGTCCGGTTGCGCGAGGCTGCGGTTCGTAACGAATTGCGAGCGTGTCCGAATGCTCGAATGTCCGAGTTCGAGAGGCTAGTGGCGAGTGACGAGTACTTAGTGAGTTGAAACGGGCCGCAGCCGCACGCGTCGTAGCTCTCGCGAGCGACACGTCTTCGCTTTGTCAACAAGACAAGTTCCAAGGCCCGAGGCCGATATCATCGAGCTCGGTAGTAGAGCAGAGCGGTGGTCTCGCTTGCCTACGTGATCGTCGTCCCGCCTATAAAAGGGTCTCGCCTCTCTAGTCTCGGAGTCTGTCTTTCGTGGTAATTTCGTGTGCGAGGATCGTTCGACTCGATTCCGCTCTCATCCAGGGAGAACGGGACTGGAATCTATCGAACGACAGGGTTATTCTTATTTATAATCTCGTCGAGATCGATCGATCGTCGCGTCGCGCGAGAACGGGTTTACCGATTCGCGCGCGCCGCTGTCTATTGTGCAACTGTTCCGCGAAAAGTGAGGTTAAGTAACCGGGTGCGCGCGTAACGCCGATAGACGACAGACAGGTGACAGTGAGAGAAAAACGGTCTCGTGTCCCCTCGTGGAGACACAGCCCCGAAGGACTTCCTGTCCGATCAGGACGTCGGATCTCGAGGGCAAACAGAGACGCTCCAGGATGTGGCTAAAGGTGTTAAGGCAAAACATAACGCATCTGGCCCGCAGGGCGAAAGGTAAACCCACTTCTCTCAACTTGTTCTGTTTGTCTCTTATTCCTCTCTCCTGGAAATAGGAACGCCGGAATGGGACGGCGGGCGTAGTGTGTCTAATGCCATCGAGGGAACGGTTATTTATAGCGCGTTACTTCACGCTTTTACGGGCGGACGTGTCTCGTGCATCGTTCTGTAAACACGTTACGTAGCCGGACTGGGCTCTTGTTGTTCAAATACTTCGCATGGAAAATGCAATAATAATGCAGCCGAGACCAATGTATGGCGTCGTTCGCCCAGTGTGTCATTCGGCCACTTGGCGAACCTGGCTACGACGCTAATCAACCGTAATCTCGTTATGCGGTGAATCAGGGTTTTGCAATTACGCTAGCCGGCTCGCTGATTATATCCTGTTTGCCGAATGGGGGAATTGAAGCGCGGCGTAGTTCGCAGTATGTACTACGCGACTCTGCACTATCCTTCCGGATATTCGAAGTTCGAAGATGTTACGAGTAGAAAAAAGGGGAGGCGTTTCCGGGGTGGGGGAAAATGAGCTCTCCTGATTGCGTCGCAACAATCGATGGACGGAACATCGACGCGTAGTTTAGAAGCGGATTTTCCGAAGGCGTGCGCTCGTGCCGCCGGTAATTCTACACTGGAATTAGGCTGCATCTAATTTAGGCCCGTCTCGCGTTTCGCGGGTCTTACGGAGAAGCGAATGGTGGAATGCGCGGCAAGCACGGCGCGCCCCAAAGCTTGCGTGCGCGCGTTTGTGCGTGCGTGCAAGCGCGCGCGCGCGTGTTGCTGCAGCTGCGTGAGTCACCCAGCTGCTGCTTCGGCAGAACGTATCCGGCTTTTGCATTGTTCCGAGTTTGTTCACCTCACGGAAAAATCGTGCAAATGCCTGTACCGGCACAGTATTTAGGTTCTCTGCGTGCGCCTTGGCGCCGCGTGACTAGGGTAATTGGCGCGATCGCGAGTCTGATTTGAATTTCGAGCGTTGTCGTCGGCAGGGGAAACCGCAGCGCAGCGTTATCTGCAAGAATCGGAAGAAGTCTGTGGTCTGTCGTTTTGTAACGTGCGCCGCTGTATGCGCGATACAAAAAGAAATATTTATACTTGGCGCAGACGCCTCTTTTTATTTTAATCGACGATAACGTATACACGGAATACAAACATCGTGGAACAGCGCGAAAACAAGTTTTCGCGGACATTCCAAATTTTGTACGCGAGATATTCAAAGGGAAAGGATATTAACACTAAATGAATTCATTTAAGAATTAATTTTTGACAATATCATAACTCACGTTGAATTAATTTAGTGTGACAATAATGTGATGTGAAGTAACTGATAAACTTATTTTTCTTCAATTTTCATATGTATTATGATACTGAAAGTTGAATTTGAATTTAGATTTAAATATAATGATTGAAAATTGAATTTGAATTTAGATTTAAATATAGTGATTATTGGATTGATATATTGACTGTGCCAAATTTTTCGCTAGGACTCTGAAAGTGCAGGCGTCGTAAATAGTAGAACTACACGGTCTAAGACACGGCGGGGACCCGGGGTTTTTTCTTAGATCAATGCTTTACTGTAGTAAAAAACATGTTGCGAATTTTATGTATTTACTCTATTCTCAGCTCTCGTTGCCTTCAATTATTCCAGACAATGTTGATCTTGCGCAAGAATCCACAGTCCAGTAAGAAATAAGGCGATTTTAAGACAATAACGGTCATAATTTTATCCGTGAAATTAACGAACGAATTAACGTTATTTAATCTTGATTACCAACAGAACTAAAGCTAGATGGATTAAAAGCGTTAATTGCAGCTGCGTTGTACCGGAAAGAATATTGCCAATTCACAGGTGAAATTAGCAGATCCGCCGAGCGAAGGCTTCGTCGGTTGTGTACGTCGTTCGCTAATTACGGAGCTAACAATCGTGCGCGATAAAGGCGCCAGTGCGTTGCGCCGACGTAAGAATTCGAAACGAGGTTCGCGTGGAACGGAGCAACAAACGACGTACCGTGTTTCCGTGTGTTTACGGGTTTTTGCGCGTAGGAGGAGCGCTCGCTGGAACGTGACTGCAGTCGTGTCAGCCATATTGTTCGCGAGCCGACCTTGAGAATGCAATACGAGGTGGACACAATTTCGGGCGATCTAATTCTGTAGCACGCGAAAACTTGCAGCTTTTTTCTACGGACGAGGAAAAATTCCTTTACGCACACGCCAGAAAGGGGTAGTTTGGGGCTCATACCCACTAAACAACCTCACCCGGGACAGCCGATAGTCTGCCCTTCTACAACGCCTCACGTGCCGAACATTTGAAACGCGAAAACTTGCACCTGCAACCTTGCCGTGGCAACTGCGTCGTCACGCATCCCGAAGACAACATCACGATATTACTTTATTAGCGCTGTTTCCTACGACTATGCGCAGCGCAGCCGGTCGCATGCACGATTTAGGCCCTTATCTGTCTATGTATTTCCGAGCGCATCGGTCTTCTTATCGGACCTAAAACGACTTCATCCTCGTTTTCACCTTTACGTCAACGTTCAAAAAGAGTTGCAGCCCCCGTAACTCGATCCTGTATTATAAATAAATACACTGCGGATCTTTATGCAAAACAGTAGGATTAGATTCGTGTAATGTTTTTGCTGTTTTAGATTACACCCGCTCGTTTCTGTCGCAAACGCATAAAATCCGCAGTCTAATTAGAAGTCGCTTGGTTAATATTCGATCAATGTATTATCGCTGTTTAATTACCAAGTAATTGTCGATAAGAGGCTCGACCGCTCGGTCACGAAGACGAGAGATTAATATTTTCGCTCGGGGGAAGAAAGCGAAAAACAAAGATTCGCGTATCAATCGACGGCGCGATTGAATAGATTAGTTTCTCTAATCCGTAGATAACGAGCTTTGTCACATTTGCGTGCCAGTCGAGCGCTGTTATCGGACCAACGGGACGCGACGCGACGTGTCGCGACTCGTCGGAAGCTCCGTCGAGCTATGGTGAAATCGAATTCCTCGGTGTGGTTAGCCATCGCGTTCCTCCGCTTCGGCGACGAAGTCACCGGCGTTTTTCGGAGCACGTGACGGACGCGTTCCTGCGTCGCGTCGCTTAGATCACGCCTCGCCTCGCTGCTTCGTTCCGCTCCGCACCGCTTCCGATTTATCGTCCGACGAAGTCGTGTGACGATCCACGTCACTTTTTCCCGGCGCGGCGCGACGGAACGGGGGGATGCGTGCACTCGTGACACCGGCCAGACTATACATAGAACACGCGATATTGCACGCAATGGCGTAAACGCTCGTAGAACGCGGCAATCGCGGTCTTTCCATCGGGCTGTCCGCGTCCCCGACCGACAACCACGTCGCTCCAGTTAATGGGATGCAAATGAACAATTTATTTCGAGGGCCGGCCATCCTCCGTGTTCCCCTTTCCCGTTCTCCCACCAGATTTTTCCATCGCGGAGCCGTGAGTCCGCAGAGTTCGTAATTTCGCTATGAATAGTTTATTTTTGCTTCGATCGTGTTTCGAAATCTATTATTTCCTGGCTGTTCCACAAACCTACAAAGCACTATCAAAGTGGCCGGCAAAACGTATCGCGTGCATCGGAGGGTGGTTTCATTCCTTACACTCCCGAGTCGCTGCAAAGAGAAACCTACATGTACAAAACTGAGCGTACGGAAATAATTAGTAATATGCCAAATCGCCTAAGGCATATTGTCAAATATGAAGGACACCCAACACAGTGTATTAAGTAATTATACGGAAGGTATAATTTTTATTTTATAACTATAAAATTTACATTCTTTAGATTTTTCTTTTATACTAACGCAATTACTAATAAGAAGCTGTTTGTTAAAAGTTATGTTGTGTCACAATACTTTCGTGACTACTGTATACGATTCTATAGAAAATCGTGTTAACATTTTGAAACCAGGAGCTCATTTTTTGCTCGTTCCACAGGCGAAACGCCAAAGTTCCGTCGAACCGAAAGTCCAACGGTTCAAGGCCTTGTCACAAGGCTTCGCCGTCATTCTGGCACTAACAAAGTTTGCCGGATGATTGCCTAGTCGGTAGCGTAGCAAACGCTCGCGCAATTAAAAAGTACGGACCAGAGTACCAATACCACTTGGAGGCTCGTTCAGACGCAAAACCGCTCGCCGGGTCGGTCTTAATGTTACTAATCAGCGTCGGCTCGAGTCGAGTATTTGCGGAATTACGAGGCGTGACGCGACCAGACGAGACGAGAGACGACGCGGGGAATTAGTAATGGTTTTTAGGAAGGCCGAGCCTGTCACGTTGGAGCGTTGTTTTCGCGCTGTACGTTCATCTGCGCACAATGTTTCGGGAAAACAAAGCTGCACCATCGGTGCGAGCCGATAACGATATTCGACGGTGTGTATCGTGTTATCAGCTAATAAAAATCTGAACTACACTCGAGAGACCGGTGTTATCTTCTCGGGCCGCCCACACACCTGAGCAACCTTGCGTGGATCGCTCGTTACACCCTGTAATTGAGAACGATTAACCGACGCGATTAAATCCGCGCAGAGGCGCGCGGGCGCGAGCGAGCGCGTGCGCCGCTTATTATTATCAAGGCAATTACGGGACGCGTTCCCGCGCTTACGTATTTTAATCCAATCGACACTGGTTCTTAGTTCTTGGCGCCTGCGGTATTTCTTTGAAATCCGACCGAACGAGTCGTTCCTAGACTACGGATTTTATGCATCTGCTATGGGAAAAACGTAATGGCTCAATTTGAAGACTGTAAAGAAATTAAAGCAGTCTGAGGACGTTGGCATGTCATTTTCAATTTATTCAGATCATTAGTCGCTGCACTGTAGATGTACAAAACGTATTTTTTAAATTTTCTATATAGGCTCACATAAAAAAGTTGTGAAATGCAACTTTTAATATTTTCTTTTATATTGCAATTTTGTCCCAATATTTTCGTGACCGACTGTAAATATTTTCGGGTTTGCTAACCGGGCCCCCAGGTCTAAACATTTTACGACCTGGCCCTGTCCAAAAAAATATTTGCCGACTCCTGCTCTCGTGGCTGTACATCGATAACAAATAAACGGTGTAATGAACTTCGGCGATGTTTTGGGTCCGCGCGAATTCAACCGAGAAAAATCACAAAGTTACTTTGATCGATCGAACCTGGCGTTCACCCGAGCTGAAGTTTTCCCGAATCATTAGTCTCCGTGTTATAACAGAGGCTAAGGCCAAACCGCGAGTTTGCTCGGTTGATTATCGGCTTGCCTGCAGCCAGCGTCACCGAGAAGTTGTCGAATACTCAAGGCCTTCCGGAGCACGCTCGGCAATTTATATTTAAATCAACAATTTCAGCAAATTATATATACCTACGGATTTAACGGACACTTTGTAACTCCATAGGGGGTTATAAAGCTATACAGTAGGATTAACATACAGTCTGATATACATACATTAGGTTGGTATGACTTTAAATTGCATTGCTTGAAAAAATTTAAAAGAAGATGACGTGCTTGAATATTCGGTTCGTAAAGTAACGATCTGATATTTAGGGGCGGGTACAAATTGAGCTTGTTTAATCATTTCATAAGATCAACCCTTTGTAATATGATTAAGATCTTGAACCTCAGTGTCGGGAAGTTTGAGCGGAGAAGAAACGTTTGTTCGAGTGTTAGAATCGGTTGTCCGCCACGGAAAACGGCGGTGTTCCTGTCGTCTAGTCGCGACGATATCCTTTGTCGCGAACGAGGTCCAGCCGACATGGCAGGTAGAAACTTTTCCTTCGGCGAGTAACTTTCGAGGAAAAGTTGAACGCTTCTCGCGGAAAAATGTCTCCCGGCGTCGGGGACAATAACACCGTCGAAATGTTCGTGACGACGCGCGCCCCTCGTTCTTCGACGCGACGGAATTCCCGTTCGTTGGAATTAGAAGCACGAATTTTTTCCTGGGTTCTCTCGAGGACCGCGAATCGATCGATGACGCCATCTTGGTTCGAAGGTAGCCGTGCAACGAACGCAGGGGATATGTCGGGGATCGTGCTCGGAACCGGAAACGAGAGGCTGCCGCGTTCTTTATTGTAGCACACGGGAAATTCCAACTTGGCTCGTGCTCCTTCCAACTTTACGAAGCTGGTTTGATCCATCCATTCGTTTCGTTTATCTTCTCCTTTCTCTCGGCTCCTCCCTCTCCGACAGCCAGCGCCATTTATTAAGATACCTAGAGCGGAGAAAGTTTCCGCGGATTCCAAGCGCGAACTTCTCCGAGATTTTTCGGAACATCATTTTCTTTTTAGCAGAGTACATTGTCGATCGTTTCTGCAAGTTTCCGTCGACTCGAAAACCTTCGGATTCTCTTGGACAAAGAAAAATGTTTGGCACAAACAATAGTAAGCGATATTCGTTGAGAAGTAGGTTTGAACTATACACAGCTGGGTCAACGTGTGTCGCCTTTATACATACTTTGTTCATGTATTTTTAGTTTGTTGTGCCGTAACAAAAACATTATCACCTGTTGACGCGTTCGTCAACACACAGTCTTACGTGTGCGCGTCCCACCTTGCATAAAGAAAATGCTAATTAAAACTGCATCGCGTAATCTGGCGTCTGGGAAACGAGCAACTTCTTCGTCGCATTTTCCGAATAATTCTCGAAAGGTTACACGTGTTTTCTAAGAACAGTTCCGCGAGGTGTTCCGTTTATAATCTTCGTCGATGTATTTTTACTTTGTTCTCTGCCGCGAGGAAAATATTATTATAATTACTCTTGTAGAAATAAATCGACGTTCGGTAGAAATTATCCAATCTTCCAGCGAATTCCATCGCGAAAATCAGTCCGCAAATTGTGTTTCATTTTGCATGGTTTTAAGGATCTCGGGCACTCCAAATTCACCCTTTTGCAAATCAATTTCACCCATTAATATATTGAAAATTAATTATGTATTCTTTTAGATTAAAGAGAGTACATATTTATTTCGCACACACGTAAACGGTGTCATTACTGCGAGGGGAGAACATAACACTCAATACTCAACACGCTGCAATAAATACATATGTATGTGGTACTTTCATTTTTAAAATTGATTAATCGGAAAATGGCTACAATGAATATACATATCTACACACAGTTTTCGTACATTACAAAGTTAATGAATTGGTAATTATTTATACTTTGCAATAGATAAAATTTTGAATTTCTTAACAATTAATTTACATTTGATTTGATTTTTTTTTTCTAAGTAAAACCAACTTAAAAATACTTTATTTGTAGAAGGTTGAAATTGATTTGCGAAAGGGTGAATTTGGAGTGCAAAATCTGTAGCAGTTGAACGCTGGCCGCTGGACAAATAGCGACTGTAAAGCATCGATTTAATTACAAGTTGAATTTAATTACCGATTAGCATCGTATCCAGCGACGCCGCAAGAACACGCTACAGAAATTTCCATCCCGGACTCGCTTTATTCGAGGAGTTCCGGTTTTCCTCGCGGAGGATGGGGCCGCGTCTCGCACCCGAGAGGATTTCTCTTCCAGCTCCGGCTCCCCTCGTTCCCTTCGTCCTCTGCCACTGTCGTCTAGAGTCTAGACTATTACGTTTCCCCGAAGAAATTGCCCAGGCGCCTTAATAGAGGTTGCGGAGGGCAGCGTCGTTCCTCTCGTTTATTTTACTTACATAGAAGAGAGTACCCTCCGCCGCCACTGGAATCGCTATCAATCGTCCTGGCGCGTATTGATTTCCACGGGAACCAGTTACAACCGCGGTAATTCGATCCCGCAACCCATATCCGTGTAATACCATTCGACGGACGCCGAGCTGAACCGAGCCGAGTCGCGTCGCGACGCGCCTCTTTTCCTCCTTCCTCGTAAATCGAACTGCTACCTATCGCTTCCTTCCTCCGCGCCGAGCCACGCCGTTCTCCATTAACCCTTTCAGTGTTTTATTTCATTTCGAAAGTGCGCACCTGCGCGCTTAATTATTCCTTCTCAAATCGTATTTCCGATGATCAAAAAAGTACGTGATTACTTCAGATTAGAAACTGTCTTGGAAAGAATCCAACAACACGTAGAAAAAATACAGAACGTATTTTTTAAATGTTCAATATAGGCCCACATAAAATGGTTTTAAAATGTAACTTTTAGTATTTCCTCTACAATTCCGGCCAATTGTAATTTTTGAAAAGATTCCTTTTCATATCCTGTAGTAAACTAATTGTTCTAGCTTCCCAAGAAAGTTCGATTCGTATAGTCCGATATTTAAAAAGTTATCGTTTTTTGAAAGCGTACGAACAGTAATGGGAGTCGCTGTATATAGACTACAGCAAAATAGAATTTTAATTCAGTTTAAAGGAAATATAATAATATACATATTTATTAGGCTCTGTTCAGAATCTTCACCGCTAGTCTGAGTCGATATTGTAGGGCAAGGGGTTAACGTGTTCAGTTTCGAAAAACAAGAGGAACTATGACGTCGTATAATATGCGGGTCGGCGGAAATCGCATCGGGTTCGCGCAGTCGAGAGCGGTTTCATCGAAAAATCAGAGCATCAACAGGTGAATCGGGGGATTCACGGTTCCGGGCCGGGAGTCGTTAACCCAAAACTAGTTGCGCGTTCGCCCGAAATGAATCCGACCGTCCGGAATCAAAGAGCGCACTGTGCTCGGGAACCGCGCTGCCTTTGTTCCGTTCTGAGCAAACGTTTTCCCGCGTGGCTGTCACGATCCGATCCGATCCGATCCGATCGATCTCGCTCTAAATTCGTCTGCGATCCGCATTACCGTTCCCTCGCATACGGTTCCCTTCGAAAATGTCGAGCTGCGGTTTACGTAAGATCGGAACGAGTTGTCCGCGTGACTTCTCGAACCAGAAACTAGTATGCGAAACGTGATTCTTTCGTTTCTCGGATTGGCATCCAGATGGCCAACGGCCACGATCCATCGAATCACGTGCTCCGTTCGACCGTGGATCCACAGTATGTATGTAACGGCATTCGAATCGCCTCTACGCTATTCCTCCGGAATTTTAGATACGAGGAGGATGCTCGCGAAATTCATAGAAGTTACTACCCGCCAACCGTTCAGATAAGTTTCCCCGCTGTAACGTGGACGCTGTTTGAAGCTCCGGTTATTTACTGCAATTTAATGAAACCGACGCACAGTGGTCCAGGAGCCCGTTTTTTCTAACCAAAATTCAATTTTTCGACTTTCAGATCGCAACAAAATTTTGTTTTCTCTCAAATAAGAACCTTTTGAAACCTTGAAACTCAAAATATTAGATCTTTCAGATAACTTTCCGAGCAGATACATATGTATAGCGTTTGAAGTGCAAAACTACGAAATACGAGTTGCAATGAAATAGTTACGATTTTTCAAATATTTTCGATGATCTGACAGAACAACGTTTCGAACGAAAGTTGATCATTATCCACTTGTCTACAAATTTCAATATAAAACATTTTTTTATAAGAAATGAACGACCTGTAATATAACAATATTAAATCTTGAAATAATAACGCTACAATAGTTTTGGCCGCAAAAAGCGGGCCCTAGGATGCACTGTGCGACGCATGGATAATTGAATCGAACGGTAAACGATATCCAATGAAAAGAGAGGCTTCTCCGATATCTGATTTAAATTCACGTCAATCATCGCGTTAAAAAATAAACCGCTTTCGGTTTAAATCGACCCAGTCAAATGCGAGAAAAGTAGGACTGTTTATTTCACTATGATGGAATACAGAGCACACGTGTGTTCGTGGACTAACGGAAGAATAAATGAGAGTACATAGGAAGAACCAAGATCCCCGCGTAATCATCGATGGAGAATGAGAGATTAGGGGAAATTGGGTTGATTCAACAGTTGCTGGGCGAATCAGGGCCAGAAGGTTCATCGCCAGGAGAATAGCTCACGCCACGGTACGATTGAATGATTCGTTGGTTGGAAAAGAAGACCGGGTCGGCTCGTGTCCTATATTTGGCTCCGTCTGCTGCCAAGATGCATTAACGGAGGAGACGCGTACATATGTACGGGGTGAATCAACTAGTGGCGGCCTACAGTTCGATCGACGATCCAGTCGCGTCCATCAAGAATCGAATTTCATCGGTATTTTTAGCGCGGGATTCGAAGCTGACGTGTAAACAACGCTTCTCTGCGGCTTGGTCGATATACGCGTTTCATCGAGGCGGGATCGTCCACGGGACTCGCGGGGATTACCAGTTTCGCGAAACACCCGTCGGCCGAGAACATTTAATTACGCTTTGTTATGCCAGCACCGGCAGCGACCGTGTCATCATAGCCACCGTTTTTCTTGGGTTCGTGTGTGTTGCAAACATTGATATGCCTAATTAACACAATTTGTTTTTCAACTTTTACGTTATTTCCCGAAGCGACGTCATTTAGGCGAATCATTAGGGCGCCAATGTTCCTCAGGTGATGTTGAAAAAATTTAAATAGATTTTTAGGAAAATAAAGTTTAGGCGCCGCCCGATTCTATTGTGCGCGTGCGGATTTAATCGCGAGCGAAGATTCTCCGCGCGGCTGGACAAGCTCTTCCGAAAGGATTTGATCGAATTAGATCGGTGAAAAGCCGCGGCTTTGTATGTCGTGGCATTCCCACGCCTTCGCCCTTGTTCGCGCGTGCCTCCGCCCGCTTTATCTGCTGACCCATTTAATTACATGCGGTCGGCCGGATCTCGGCCCTTTCATCGTCTCCTTCGAATACAAACGGTGTCTAAGAAGCGTCGTTCCTCGAATTAACGCCTCGTTCTCCATGTATTGTTGGCTGAATATTCGTGTCATCCGATTATTCGGCTTATTGCGACGATACATTTCACTTACTACATAGTGACTGTTCACGTAGGCGAGATACGGCTTGTGTAATCCAGGTGCTGCTCCAAACGAGGCTATTCTAATCGCGTTCACCTAAAGAAATCATCAAAAAATTGATACAGCCGAGTAGGCCTGCTCCTTGAGCTGCGACTAATTTTCAATTCGTACGTATACATATATAATGTTGATTACTCTTCGAATGATTAGGTAAAGGCAGGAATAATGACAGACCTGAGTATCTCTGTAAAAAGAGTTTTTTCATTTTATTATTCATGTTCCTATTTACAAGGATTACCTGTAAAAAGAGAAACAACATTAAATGTCAATTATCCCCTCTATGTCCTTTCCCTAATTATAATCTTTATTATTATCCCTTTGTCTGATTTGTTAGGTTAATCTTCTCACGTGTTCACTCTATTATGTCACATCAGTCTTTCTCTCTACAATCTTTCTTCTTCTCCCTCTGTTGTGTGCATTACTGACTTAAAAGGGAGTACCACGCACTTTCTTTACACATATTCGGAATCCGGATGTGTCTGCCGCATTTTTCGGACACCCTGTATCCCGTGTCTATCTGACGATTCGCGGAGAGCGATCGGTTCTCCCTCGCTCGCTTTTGTTCGACCGTGAAGCAGTCAATATTGGTATCGGCGTAACGATACGTCAAGCTCGTAGCTGTTCCTCATTGTTCTCCCGCGATTAGTATTGTCGCTTTGTTTATTAAACGCGGCGAGCCCGCGAATAAAACGCGACCCGATGCGTTCATTCAGAGAGCAGATCGATCGACTTTGCATCAACGCGGCTTTCCTCGGGTTTGTTGCCAGCAGAAGCTGCGAGAACAATCCGAGCTTTTTAGAGCCCGTTCAGACACGGCGGAAACCGCGCGATTTTTATTTTCGATTGTTCGACCGCGCGGACACGTGTCAACGAATACGAAGACGTAATGTAAATAAGATCCGCGCGATCGGAAACGCGCGGTTTCCGGCGTGTCTGAACAGGGTCTAAGTTGGGAACGGTTCGAACTAAGTTCCGGGCTCGAACTTGACGTTCCGAAGTTTCACCTCCGAGAAGGTTCCGCGTTCCAGCGGCTCCGAATTTTGACGGAACCGAGGCCAGTGCTCCGCAGGGCATTCCCCGGCCGTCGTCGAGACCGATACGAGGAAGTCGATCTTTTCAGACGACCGAGGTGATCGGTGTCTTTGAAATCTGGCACAAGGCCGTTGACTTCCCTCGATATTTCCCTCGATATTTCCCACGATACTTCCGACGAGGCGACTCGGTTTTCGACGTCAACGTAATTTCATCGTCGTAAAGTGACTTCGGGTTTTATGCATTTATAGCGGAAACAGGCGAGTGCAATTTTAAACAGTGGGACGGTTAAAAGAATTCTAACATGTCAGCACATTTCTCACGACTTAGTAATACCACAGAAGAGTGAAATCGTTCGATTTTCCCCAGAGTGTGAGAGCAGTGGACTGCGGACGTTTATACATTTAGACAGAAATTAGTTGTGTGAACTATGAAACAGTAATAGATCAGAGAAACTCAAGAATATTATATAATGTTGTTTTTAACGTATAACAATTTCGTTAAGGGATGAAATAAATTTTTATCTTATTCCTGCTTCCCACAATCAATGCAGAATATATTTTTATTTTGCATAAAGATCCGTAGTATCTGCGATTGTTAATTACAGTCCGCTGTAATCGTCGCACCGACAATTAGCGGGAGGAGAAAATAACTGGTAATCGATCTATTTACTTTAATCGCGATCGGTGGCGCGTAATCGGATTAAATTTCGCTCGGCTCCGATCCGAACGGAGGGAGGGGCGAATTATCATTCGCATTTGTACTCGCGGGTTCGACACGGTGCTCGGCGCGCGATGGAACGTCGAGTAATCGCGTTCCCGCGTTATTATTGGAATTCCTTGGATGTGACGCGATCCAGGCGAGCCGAAGTAATGATCGTCGGGGAAGGTCGTGGACCGATCGCCGAATCGGTCTCGATCGGATCGTAGATCCAGCGTAATGCAAGCACGTGCGCCGCCTTAATGAACCGCGATGCTTGTCGCGATAGCGATTCAATACCGGCCGGCTAAATATAACCGGTCCGTGAAAAGACACCGTTGAATATTCAGGGAATATGGAGCAGATGTTTGTCTCGCAGTCTCTCGACGCAAATTCTCGCTTCGAACGCAAATACCGCTTTCCCCCCCTAGGCGAATTCGCTTATGGAAACACGCGGCATGCGTTTTACAAGAGACAGTGAAAAGAGATCAATCGACGAGCGATTGTATTCGGTGAATTTATCGCCGGCACGTATTAACCAGAGATCCCTGTTCCACGTGTACACTCCCGTCCATAAGTCACCGGACACTTATCCAAATTCGAATTTGAATTTATTAGACAGTATGTGAAATAAAAACGGTACTTACCAATTTTTTCCAATGTAGAGAACATGTAAATCAGATGAGAGGAAATATGTGAATCGAAGAACAGATCAGAGGAATATCGTCGACCGTGTATCGTCATCATTATTATTCGTGTCTATTACGTAGACGGACACACACGGTTGTTACAGATACCTAATAATAGCAAATATAATAGTAAGAGAGACGTAATAGGCTACGTCGAGCGATAGGATGTTATTTTAGCTGGCCTTGGGGCCGCTACTAAACTACTCATTAAACTGAAACCTAAAGTAAAGCGGGGAAAGCATGCTACCGGGCATCAATCATTTACCGCGTTAGCCGACAAGTGTTCAATTCTGCCGTTTCAAACGCTATTATTGGCGTTCTCGACAAATTTTCGCCAATCTTAGCCAATTTACCTTAGAAAATGACCCGAGTTTAACTTCTACGGTGTATGTAATCGCGATGCCACGAATAGACTGCAGATCGTTACGAAAAATATCAGTTTTGTGCATCGATCGCAAGCAACAGAAGTTAAGTAAAAATGTCTCCCCTTCTTAAATGTAATCTTAACATTTAAATACTCGCATATAGTACTTACAATCGCGCAGCTTTAAACGTAGTGTTTCAAGCATAAACAGAGTCAGGTACACTTATTTTATTGAATAAAAATTTATTTATGTCCGAGTGATACGAAGTTCCATGTAAACAGTTATGTAGAAAGTGGAGTGCGAATAACTGAAGGTTAATAAGTTGAAAATAACATTGTACCTACCTATTTTTATCGTAAACACATCAAACCCGCAGTCTAGTCGTGACAATACATAAACAGGTTTCCCATCCACAGCATCGAGGACCATTTTCGCTGCGTACACGAACAAAAATTGGCAGCCATCTACTTCCCGGAGTAGGTTGTTTACCGACCGTGTAAGAAGTCGCGGAGGTTGACTGGATGAAAATTTCCATGGTGTATCGCGTGCACGCACAATATGAATCTATTAGGCGGGCGGGTCGAACCCATCGAATTATAGCACGCGACACCCACACACCGATGAATAATGCATGGGCCAATAGCGCACGACGTACACGACCGGAAGCTTTTACCTCGACCCGCTCGCCTAACGGGAGAATCTGCATAACGGGAAAATGAAATTAACTCGGGGACTCCTCCGTTGCATCCCTCTCGAGCCCTCTGCCTCCCCTGTCGACTGCAGCGGCCACTTTTTTCCATAAGTTCAATTATTCCGAACTCGTATTCGCGTTGCGCACTGGTCCGCGGCTAGAACTTGGCTGTTCAAGTCTCTAAATAAACATCGAGATCCATAACTCTTCTGCCAACGGTTGTATCATCGTGCAATGGACAGAACGCCAAATACAATTTTCCTAAAGATCGTTCGTTCGATTACCGTTTATTTAAAGAGAAGCAACGTTCTCGCGAAAAATGGCGTGCGCTAAATATCCATCTTCGACTCTGATCGCTCCGATCGTAATTTTGAATTGAATAAATGGACAGGTCAATTTTAGTCCCGAACCAGTGCACGGTGTATCCGAGGCCCGGAACAAAACCGCCTCGGTCAAAGGAGAGAGGATCGATGGATCGCCTGGCCGGGCCATTTGCATCGGGTGCATCTTGCACGCGCTGTATACCACCGGCTAGGCTCTCTCCACCGAAGGTTTTCGTTTCTGCGGATTGCGGAGGGTTATTTTCTTCGGTAAACGCCGACAGACGTTTCGCGTTCGTCTCTCGGCTGGAAAGCGAGTCCCGCATCTCGGCTACTCTCAAATATTTATCGGATCGATCGATCCGACCGTATTTACCGGCTCTCTTTTTCCCTTTTTCCCTCCCTTCTTCCCTTCATCTCTCGCCAGTCTCGTCGCCGATGCGCAAAGCGTTCCTCGGGAAAACAAACGGGAGGAAAGAAATGATTTTTCCGTTCGTCGATGGACTGCTTCCGTCGTTTCTAATTGCTTTCGGAATTAATCGACGCCTCTGATTTATCCTGGCTTTCCGTTATCTACAGATATCGTCCGCGCATTCGCACTTTTATTATCGTTAATCCTAGAAGCAACCACTGGACAAGGAAAAATGATCCACCGGTATTATGTAACTTTTTCTCCAATAATCTCCAAGACGCAAACAGCCGTAAATCATTCTTTGTATTGTTCCTCGCGACAGGAGCTACAGGTTTTAATACTTTATATCCGATAAATGCCAGATACACTGGAGGAAAACTTTTTTCAGGGTTAACTAACCGAGGAGCGAAGGCACTGAAAACGTGTAATCGAAAAATAATTAGAAATACGTGGAAGGAGATGAGAAACTGTTCACACTTTAGTCGGCGTATTAAACTACCTACTGCGTGCTAGGCAGGTAATTAGTGGAGATCCCTATATTTCACGTCTATGTAAATATACCTAGTATATATTAGCGTATCCGCATTTTAATTCGTATTAATTTTTACCGTTACTAATTTTCGAAAGCAAAATGTGGGTATATAAAATAGATACTGTGTAACAACAACGCATAAATCGATAAATCATATATAACAGTTAAACATATGAGTGAAACACTCAGTCATCCACACGTTCGTATAAACATTCTTACAATTCAAAAATTAATTTGGAAACCAGTCCCATTAAAAACATGTAATCAACTAACCTTCTACTTTATTAGAGAAGAATCTGATATGTTTTAACGTTCTGACGATAAACAACTTCTCTTGGGACAACAATATTCTTAGCTGTTGGACGATACCATTATGGAGCAACTGCTGTTGCTGATATGTTGAAATATTTTCTTGCCGGTTCAACAATTCTCAGATATTTAGCTTTCCGCGTCTTTCGTTTGCAGTTGCAGGATTCGAATTGTAATGAAATCTGAACTGTGTGCTTAAAGATACGGCAATACCATTCAATCGCATTATTAAAAATGATGTTTAAATTTATTGTTGTACGAACAACCGCGGAATTCGTGAAACCATAGTCTTCATATACAATATAAATTAATACCACTGTTCTACAAATTATACGAATTAAAATGAGAAATTAGTTCACGTGTACCCGTGTACTTAAAATTAAAACAAAACCACGATCTGCAGTAATTAGGCTGGTAGCATGTACTGCGTTATAAGCCAGAATGGTTACGAGACTGGCGAGTCCGTTGCGGCAACGAACAGCGGCATCGGTATCGAAATTTCGCGGATGGCTTGGAATACGAATGGCCGCCGGTCTCTCTTTCCTTCTTTATTTTTACCTAGGCGGCCTTCGCGATTCCGCGTCCCCCTGCTCGCGGCTTCAAGGTGAATGCGTCTCGCTCTCGTATTTTACGCTCGCTCGCTTCTCTCATCCGTGGTGGACTGTTACGTTAGCGATTCGTGAACAACTACCGTCTTCCGGTAATACCGTGTCACGGTTATCGTTCCGTCTCGTTCGACGCGATTATTTTTCCGGCGTGCGTGCTCGCCGCAGCTTCCGAGACTCGCCAGCGGAATTCAGGCCGCGGACGTCGCATAATTTCGCCGGCGAGCTGGAAAAATTTACGTTTTCCTTCCTCTCTGCCTTGCTCCTCGCTTCCGCCACAAGGAAACGATCGAGGACACAGCCGTGGGCACGGATAGCCCCATGGAGCAGCACCCTCGTTCCTCCGAGAGCAATCGTGTCACGCCCACCGGGCCTAGGCCACGCCTCCGCAGAATATTCCGTGATACGCGAATAATTGGATGCAAGGACTCGAGACGAATAGTCTTTTATCTCCCTCCGACCTTGTTTGTTCCGAGATATTGCCTCCGGGGGCAGTGCAGAATGCTCCCACGATCAGACGGACGATCTGGTGCACGAGACTGTGAAAGAACGTGCGTAGGTTATGAGTAGACTGTGGATGTTTATGCAATTTTATATAATATTTGTAGGTCCAAAATAAATAAAAATCGTACTAAGTCCTGTGCTGAATTTGATAATCCCGTATTTCTTTTGGAAATTTTCATAAACCATAAGTCCATAAAGATCCGCACTCTACTTACCAGGATAATCCCTAACGCTTCCCGAGATCAATTTCAGAATCGAATACACCGACCATCGAATTAATGGCCACGGCAGCGACGATTCCGGAGATGATCGTAAGTCAACGTCGACGCGGTGCTCTTAAATTATCCTTTCCGTTCGGTTGACAACGATATTCTTCAGGGTCGGAACCACGGCTTCCGGTCGCGGACAAGCAGCGTTCCCAGGGTCTGCGAGGCCGAGGCTAGGCGTTGCGATTCGCATCACCGACCTCCGATTCCTTTTTTTATTTTCCTGCGCGAGATATTCCCTCGATGATGACGTCACGTCGCACGGTGTACCGAATAGCCAATTAAGGTGGAAGAAAGTCGAGTTCTTTAGAATAATTTTTAGACATTGTTTAAGTACTAGTTTTCTAGGCCTTTTTGTTGACTTTAATAGAGCAGAACTGGCAAGTCAGATTCTAGTAGAGGGTTACTTGATTACATTTCTTTAAGAGAGTGGTTTTCAAAGTAATTTTTGTATCTAGCTTTTATGTACCTCCTATTTTGTTTTTGAAAATTAGTAACTGTATGAAATGAAATAGGGGTCTCTAGTATAAACTGTGAACGACTGCGCGGCGATCGCCGCCTTCCGAACGGAAAAGAACGAGCTCGTATCTCCGTGAGAATGGCCCCGAGAATGGCGCCGCGCCGCGATCGCCAATCGGAACTCCTGTCTATGCAAATACACCCTCGAACCGGCGAAGTTACGTAGCCGTTCGCCGCGGAATTTGCATTTCTCTGCGGCACGACCAGACGAGCGGACGGCCGCTGCTCCACGGCACTGTTCCTAAGGTTCTAGTCACGCGCCAAACAGATTCGGTGTAATTGATAACGGACCGGTTCCCGAATCGCACGGCACCTGCCAGTATATTAGAAAAGTTTCCTCGCACGGCCATCGAAGCCGAGAAAAATCTGCTACCCCTATCAAGGACACCGACTGCATGGACAAAGCGGACTTTTCCTGTCGAGAAAGTAACGAGTTGGGAGCTGCCGCTCAACAGTGTCACTCGACAGTTGTTGTTCGTGAATAATCGAAAAAAAGCAAAGTAGCAAAGATTTGACAATATTGTAAAAATTACAAGTAGGTTCAAAGTGAAACGTTAGATAGTGCTTGTTATTTCAACATTATATGGAGTTCATTTAGTGTTAATATTCTTTTCCTTGAAATATCTCGAAGCAAGAAATATACGAGTTGGACCACTTTCACAATTATGGGCACAATTAATCGAATAATTGCGCGACTCTGATAGATCTGATACGATCGGTATGGACTCTGTCGAGCGAATTTTCGGAGCGATCGACGGAAGCACGGTGTCCCTCGTGCAGCTTGATGGAACCGGTGGTTCGCGCGCATCTCTTCGCCGAGAGAGCTAATTGCGTCGCAGTTAATTACTCGCCCCGTTCGCCCTTTGGATACTCGGATCGGCGCGGCGTTTATCGTGCGCCGGAGCGAGCGGCTCAAAGCGCCGCGACGCCTTTCATCGCCGTTGCTGGTATTATTAACCCTGCTAATAGTTTTTCCAGCCGAGGGAGGGAAAAACGTCGTTTGTTTCGCTTTTCACCGGCCTATTAATAGGCAAGGTGCACACGCGTCCGTCTGAATGCGCCCCTTCGTTCCGGACCGGACAATAGATTTCGCCTCGGGTTTCCGGCACCGCGTCCTACGGTCCAATGCAATGGTTCAAGAGTCCAACGGGAACACCAAACCCAGCTGCACTCAGAGACCTTTCTCGGATCGTCTACCAGCGAGTCGAAGCCGTTTATTTATTTATTTACTACTAGATGGATTTTACGCGTTTATGAGTAAGTGCAGTTTAAACTGTGGGGGGGCCTTGGCAATTTTAGAAAACTTTATTTTCTCTCCATATTCCTTTTCCATTGTTTGCGGATCTGCCGACCAGATCCACGCAGGCCTAACCGTTACTCTCCTTTGTCCTCCCAGGTCCCAGGTCTCGCTTGGGCCTGTCCAAGGATCTACTATCAGGCCCTGGCGAACCTTTGCGCTTTCTTCGATTTTATGACACCCTTCCACGATTGCCTTCTTCCGCACGTCCTTACTTACCCCCTAAATATTCGGCTTTCCTCCTACTCTTTGAGTTTTTGGGAAGCTAGGGGAGTCGCCGACGAGACAAGTCTCCTTATACCGATCTCACTCTTACATTCAGGAAATTTATGTCGAGGAAACCGACTCACGGAGTCCGATCATTTTATTTACTAGTACCTCCACAAAACCAGGAGACAGATTAAAAGAATTTAAGAGCTCGAATGTATAAGCGCCTCAGCTTATTAAAATTATTAAAGGATCAATGAAATTTCTATTTGGCTCCTATTCATTGGAGTCGATGCGGACAATTTTTATTTTGCATGAAAGTCCGCGAGCGCAATAATTGCCAGTAATCTTTTCGTGTCCTCTTAGAAAAAAAACATCGAGTTGATGACGAGGTTTACGAGTCTTCTTATATTCTCCGTTATAATAAATATTCGATGGAATGAATTGCGTTCATGTAGATTCGTTTGAGTGACAATCGAAATCGTAAAACGTAGAAATCCGGGTTCGACCAGGAACCCTTGTCTCCTGGAAGGCTATGCGGCGACTCCGGGCGTCGCCGATCGGTTTATCGGAAAAAGAAGGCGAAACGAAGAAGGTACACGGTGCTCGAAATAATTAAAGGACGAGCCCGAGCGAGGCTTCGAGGGCTGAACTTTTCAATAAGAAACGTTGCGGATGTACCTCCTCCCCTATCTTTATTTATTCCGCTCGGCTGCGAAGGGAGTCGACGTTACAGACAGGCCTGCCAAGTTTCTTTCACCCTCGTCTCGGTTTCGCGAATTTCTCAGCGTTCGTAATAAAAGAGATAAGAGATAAAAGAGAATCGAATTTCACGGTCGGGGGACGCGGACTCGCCCGATTTTTATGAAGGAGATCCTTATCCGTTCGAGTCGGGGAGATAGCAGGTGGCTGGTATCAAAGGTTGCCAGTCGGCCGAAATAACCGACTGTTTCGCGGAGTCGGTTTATCGCGAAAAATGCGAAAGCTTTCTTCGTTATCGCCTCCGTTATCGACGACGTTACGCGAGAAGTTGCGCTTATCCGACGCCGACGGATTAACCGATTTGATCGATCGATTCACGTGACCAATATTCCGGTCCTTTGTAATTCGAAGGTCGTCGAATTATTCTAGAAATTTATTTGTTCGTTCGGCCACACAAAACAGAACGTTTTCTCCGCTCCCGAAGCGGCGCTGCGTGCGCGTCAGAGTCCCATTCCCTCCCTGCCAGCTCGGATCAATAATTTCGAGCCTCTCGAGGCGCAATAATATTTGATCGATCGACAGATATCGCTTATCTCCTCTGCTTCTTCATATTTACTCATTTCTTTTCTATTATCGCGCCTTCTCCTGTTTCTTTCAATTTCGTTCCCTTCATACGCGTTTATAGTTCTCTCCACAATGGAATTTTAACAGGTTTGCTACCAGCGTCACACGTTTTATTAGGTCGTTCGGAATGTCGTTTCGCTTTTCGTATAATGATGGCGTTGATTCGATTTGTTATTACTAAGAAAGTGGAATAAAATACAATCTTATTTCCAGTGCAAATTTAATTTCAAATAAAGTCATGAAAAGTCATACAACTCAATTTTTTGCTAATAGAAAACAGTAATTCTACGAACATGGGATTTTTAAGTTGCCTGAAAAATTGCGAAAGATCATAGCACAAAATGTTACAGAACTTATATATTCTAAAATTAGTTATTCAAATAACTTATTCAAATTTCCCTTGAGAAAACCAAATGACTTCCCGAACGACCTAATATATCACGTTGGGAAAATCGAATTGATTTTGTGCAGGTCATTATTTAAAATTGTACGATGTCCGCAGAATTTATAACTTTCTCCATGCTTTACAAGATGATACGTTGCATTTAACAGAATATGACAACTATGCAGGCTGTTGGCGATGTAAATGCTGGTAGCGAATGTGCACGGACACGGAAAACGATCGGGTACGACAGACTATTGTCGTCAGGTTCGCCGAACGAACCATTCGACGCAATTAGTCCTGTTTCCGTAAATACTTTCTTCGCATTACGCCTCGAAATTTCACGGTGTCACGTCGCGTCGGCTCGTTTACGATAGGGACCGTAACGGCACCGGATGCGAGGAATAATTACCGATCGATTGCCGATGCCGACTGGTCGGGTTTTCTTGCGATCCTCGGAACCAAGTCGTCTGCCAAGCCCTCCGTCAAAGGAAATGAGCTCTCCGAGTGTTCCGAGCGGAACAAATGAGGTGGCGCGGCGTGGTTCGTGAGCTTTGTGAAACGAGCCCGAGGGGATGCGTACTGTAAAAAATTAAGGCGCTGGGAAACCAATCGCCATCTTCCCGGTACTCGTTCTTTAATCCTATCAACCGATTACGCTTCCTCTCTTACGTACAAATCAGTGAAAATTATTGCTGCGGGCCACCCAACGCTTACGGTTTCGATGGGCTTCGATTTCACGTTACGACAACAGTCGCTGGGTGAGCAGAATTTACTCGGATTGAGGGGAAAACGTTACCCTTTCTCAAGTCCCCCTTTCTTAGTACCTCTTTTTATAACGAACGTCCAGCTGTGCTTCGATTTATGTATTAAAAAATACCTCATTCCATTTAAAAAAATGAAGGTGACCATATCTCTAAAAAAAATTACGTAAAAACAGAAATTTGTTTGGAATCGTATGAGCCCCATTTTACCATTTAACTTTGTCCTTCAGACTTTTGTCGTATCTCTAAAAACAACGAAGATATTCAAGGTGGTCAAGTTAGGTGAAATACCCGGTATAATAAACAGAGGACCTGCTCCGAATTTTACGCACGCAGTCTTTAGGTGGTACTTGAAGCGTTTTGTTTAATTCCTAAACCGTCCACGTAGGCGTTTGTCGTAAAGCTGAAACGTTGCGCCGCGGATCGAAGCCGGTCACGAGTTTGTTCAACTTTCGATCAGGCTCGATTTAATTAACCTGAATTTGCGGACGTCCTCCGCGGGGCTCCGGGTCGAAGGAACGAAGGAACGCAGAACCGGAGGCTTTCGGCACGCGATACGTCCAGCAACTTCTCCTCCCCGCGCAACCCTCCGCCGTTCTCCAACCCTTTGGATTCCGCGGGATTATCGAAAGTTTCGCGAGCTCGTACAAAAACTGGAAGTTGATATCCAAGGTTCCCGGTCCGAGATGATAATGCGAGTTCGCCGAGTTACGAAACTGGATCCGAGAGGTTGACTCATCGGATCTGGCAAGCTTCTCGAAGGTTTCGCGCCGAGAAGGATCTCTGGCTCGCTATGGACATTCGCGCGGATTCGCGTGAATTTGCGCGAACATCGGCTGGCTGGCTAAACTAGTAGAGTCTCCGTTTTGACGAGTGTGTTGGCAACGGCTCATCTTTTATTAAGAAAATCGAAGGCGCTGTATGCTTCGCTTGTCGTTCGTCTGTCACAGCGACAGGCGCACGCGCACAGTGGTGAGTTCCACCGAAATTGTGGCCAAAAGTCAATAAATTTGTGTAATAATACTTTTTTTATAAAGTTCCAGAGCAGTTTTTTTTGTTACAACCAATATTTAATACGTACTTCTGTCGGAGATACGTAAGTTCAAAGTTAGTAGTTTTAAAAGACCGGAATTTTCGCTAGCTTATCATTCTTGCTATTATTAGGCATGTCCTAATTTAATATAATATTCTGATTTTATTGCTTTATTTCACTTTTTAAAGCTCTGGGATATGAAAAAGAGAAATCTACACATCTGGTACATTTCATTAACAAAAAAGTTGCTTGTCAATCGCGATCAAGCGTTCATTCGTTTGGAAGAGAAGCTGTTAAAGCTATTAAACAAATGTACGTTTCATTTACCTGCGATCTACTGCGGTCTTATGAGTTCTCGCCATTTCCTTATCGACCCGTAACGTTCCGAAATGGCGAATTTGCCCTAAATCGTAGACAAAACTAATATTCGCAAATGTAAGGTTGTTATATATTACAATGAAATGCCTCAGATAGTGAACAGTGTAAGATTTTAATGGTAAATATATTAACAGTAAATATATATTAACATCAGATTCATATTCAACGACACAAGAAACGTGGGAATACTAATTTTCAAGAGAGTCCAATATATTTTTGAAATACGCATCCTCCATATTGGATCTGCCATTTTGTTTTTTGTAATTTTGACATCAGATTCGTAATCAGCGACCCGAAAACCCCCGCAGTATCAACTTTTAACTAAATTGGAGTACTCCTTCCTATTTTGGTCACGATTTCGGTCAAACTCACCTGGGCGGTCGAGCACGGCCAGCTGAACCGTAACTTTTCCAGCGAATAAACTCCGAGCGATTGCTGACGACTCGAAGGTGCGCCCGTTGACACGGTGTTTAGAAAGTTAGGAATCTTCGCCAGCTGCACGATTTTTCCGCGAAAGTCGCAGACACCTAACATCGCAAATTTCACGGGTTCACAACGGAAATGAAACTCGTTGGAAGTCATTAAACTCAACGGTATGCAACGCGAATTTCTCTGCGACTCCTGTTTGTTGCAGTTCAGACCAGCGGAAGGGTTGCCGCACCGCCGGACGAAAAGTCGGCCGTGTTTTAGTTACATTTTCGACTGCTCTCGGTAGCGAGCCAAACAGTCGGACAGTCCTTCGTGGCGAGGCTGCACAGGTGTTCGAAACTGCCGTTGAGAAAACAAGCTACGCAGCCTCGGCCAGTTTATTATCGACGTTTTATAGACTATACATACAGCCGCTGTCTACACCGGCCGCGTAAACTTTGTCTGTACAAGGTTCGAGCTTCGAGCGCCGTAACCTCACCGCCGCACCACGCCGCTGCAGAATCGAACGATTACCCTGTCATGTCATCGTTCACCGCGATGATTAACCCCGTCCCGTATGTTATAATTAAACAGACCGCGGGTTTCACGCGCTCGCGACAAGATTGGACGCGTGTTATTCGAAGTGACAGAGGGATTAACCCTTGCCCTCGAGTGGCGACTCTGAGGCACCGCTAAATATTGCTATATCAGTTATGTAAAATCCCAAAAAAACATCCTGTAAACAGGAGCCAAGTTCCTACGGCCGCAAAATGTTGTGAGATCAAACAAAACACGGCCAAGTTCGTTAGCTTAGAAAGACCTCTTACAATACTGAAAACAGCGTTTGTAAAAATTAGTTTGAAAGAACGCTATTTGATTTTTAAAGAGTTACGTGGAGGGCTAAATTATTAAAACTTGGCCATAAAAGGTGCAAGGTATAGCAGCTAAGTTTTAATAATTTAGAAAAAATAGCGTTCTTTTAAGCTAATTTTTACAAACGCTTCTTTTCTTCTGTTTACAGGATGTTTTTCTTGGGATTTCATCACTTTTTGTTAAAAATTTCATCAATTATCAAGTAAAATTTCAAACTTTGATAATTATTCCTTTGAGTGTTTATTATGGTGGACCTATGTACCAAATTTCAAGCTTGTAGGTCAATGGGAAGTACCCAAAAGGTTTTGATGATCTGTCAGTTTGTCGGTCAGTGACAAATTTAGCGATTTTTGAGGTCCTACATCTCGGAACCTACTAATGTTGGAAGATTGTTCTGTCAATATTGAGACATGATAGCATTTAACAAGTGTACGAAATTACATCTTTCCATCTGCCTCCAGTGCCGAGCTATAAGCCTCTAAAAACCGGCTAAGTTGTTTCGTGTAAAAGGAGGCAGCGCGAGAACTTGGCTGGTGCACTACATAAAATGATAAAAAAATCGTATAGAATATTCTGAATTAGAGGAAATGTTCAATTTTCGTGTTAAAATAGTTCCGAGAACAACGACACCTTATTTTCACCTCGCTGAAATAATTAAAGAAGACGTGATCAACACGGAGCTAATTCTGCCCTGCTTCCCATTTCACTTTTTATTCAAAGTGCGAAGATACGCCTGTGCACGAAACTTGTTCGCCTATTTTCTGCTTGATTTGTTGTTTTGAGGCAGAGAAAATATTTTCTGTGTGTGATATTCTATGAATTATAATATTATATACTATTTTATAAATTTGATACGGCATCCAAAGCGAAGGAGACGGTTACAAAGCTTCTCGACTTGTAATCGCATTCCGCTGTTCAGCATAAAATAAATGACAGAATGTTTGTTTAGAAACTTGCGTCGTATAAAAGACAGATATTTGAACACCGTGTTGACTCAGCCACGGCAAAAAGATGGATAAATAGTGTTACATAATTCATTCCTTCCGGGGAAGAACGCGGCATAGCCAAACAGAGTGTACGTAGAGTCGAGAGACCGATTGCAGAGTTTACTCGATGCTTCGAAGTCTTTGGATCTTCGACTTCCGGTTGTTCTGTGCTCGAGGACGGCGCGACGAGTTTTCGGCTTTGAATTCTAACGTGATACATCTAGATCCTCGGAACGAGAAACGGATCTCGGAAAATTGAACGGCTTGCAAACAGGTTTCTTGATTTGTATTCCCTGTGTGAAGACTCGAGCGTAGTTTAACGATCGCCAGAAAGTTTCTTGAAGCTTGTCGCCAGCATGAAGGGGAAGTATCGAGGCGATCGAGAGGGCAGGCAACGAACTTTAGCCTGGTTTTCAGAAGTTCTATGATTATTGCGTCACGCGAGAAACAGGATTTATCGCCGTGAATGCTGGAATCTAATGTCATCGGCCTCCTCGTTCTCGCTGCGTGCTCGCCGCTGCACGCTATGCACGCTTCCGGTCGCGAGCATAGCGTCAAGATGAATGATTTTACACCAATCTTCGCCCGTGATCGATCTCTCGCTGTCACCGTGAATCTCCCGTTCGAAAAACACGTGCAGCGGGTGTAGAAAGTATTCGTATACCTTTTAAAAACGAATAACCAACCGCTTAAATTTTCTTGAAACTTTAGAAGGATTAGTTTACTAGCTAATGTGTAAATAGTTTCTTTTAGTTGTTATTGATCGCAAATCGAAGGGAAGAGTAACGATGTTTAAATTTTGTTTAATGTAACGATGTTTAATTTGACGGAAGCATCGTTTCCATTCTATCTGCGTGGATCGCGTCTATAGCGCCTGAAACGATCGTTACAACGAGGCCATTCTTGGATAGTCAAGAGCTGCCAGCGATCACGTCGCTGTCAATCTACGCTGTTATTCCCAGAGCTTTGTTGCACTCCCACGTTGCACTAGAAAACTTTCCAAACAGATAACACCGTCCGGAATGCGCAGACGTACATACATACATGTCGTTAACGATTTACTGCTAGGAATCCTATTAGCTTCGCGCGCGATTATATTATCGACAAGAGGAATTGACTGTCGCTTGTTCGTTTTGCAATCGTAATTCGCAGCCGGCCGACTAAAAAACTTGATCGATAGATCCTCGGATATTAATTCCGGAGTCCCTCGAGTGGAACCCGAGAGAGAATAATCGTTCACTTACTCTCTCGATCGGGATTCGCGCAACATTCAGAATCGTAAAAGTTAAAAACGAGAGATTTATCGGAGGATGACGAGCTCTGGCTGGGTGATCGCTGCGCCGCGTTTAATCGCGGCGACGTAAATTGCATCGCGAGAGCTATTTATTGCGCGATACGCCTCGAATCGTTATGATTCATCGCTAAGTACGGGAATATAGTGAAGCAGCGAGATGAGTGTAGCGTTGAGGAGAGCGGTGCGGTGATTTTTGTTTCCATGTGCGTCGCTATTCTCTCGTCACCGCTCCACTATAAACAGTCGAATTTAAGGGAGTAGACTCCTGTTTCCAGGATTGCAAGGGTGCGGGATGCGCGTTCTCATTTCCCGATAATACAAAAGTGGGGATTTTCAGTAGTCAAAAACGCTACATAAAAGATCGCTCTAGACCGCTATCGCCCTCCAAAGTCCATGCAGCTATCTCCATAGCTACACGCTGCCGAATAATGCAAACTACGCCGCATAAACGTAAAAATAGGTCTTTCGAGGGCGATCGCGGCCTAGATTGATCTTATTAGATTATGTAATTAAATAAGTCGTACACTTTGTATCAATTGACTCGACGGAGTTTATTCAATGACGAGAAAAGTAACGCGTCGAGTGAGGATCATTCGGGCTAGAAAATTGAACGATACTATGAACAAACAACCAACGGTTTCATAAACAAACTGAAAGAAACTGATATTGAATCGATCGTTCCTTGTGTGGAATAATAGATTAATTTTGTTTCTCAAAACATATCTCAACAGATCTTTTATCTAGCGCTCTTGACTACTGAAAAATCCCATCTTTGCACCGTTGCTTGATTTTGCCGCGATGTTCATCTCTCCGCTATCCTCGATCTTCACCGCTCCACTATATCTGTACCCTAAATCGGAAAACGTCGAACAACGATCGGCAGAATCGGTCTTCTGCGACTCGATGGTCGGATCCGGTCTCTCAGGAACGCTGGCTGCCAAGGATCGGCCGCGAGAGATGCACCGAGAGTATTTCGGTGGGCGTTCAGAGAAAAAATGGATCCGCGGGAATGGCTTTCATTCATCGATCTCGAATTCTGCGCGGGTCTCGAGGCTGGCACGATGCCGAAGGTCGACGTACGTCGGTCGAGACCGTGGAGACCGTCGGGAGCGAGAGACAGAGAGAGGAAGAGAGCGCAGGATACACGAATTCTATAAAACGCCTCCGCGCGCCAGGCCAGCTTGCCGAGCAACAATTTCTTGAGTGGATATATACGACCCGCGAAAAGTGAAAATAAATCGATGACGCGCGAACGAGTCGTCGATCCTACCATCCGCCTGCTTTCCGCGCGGTTTCGTGGATCGTCCGCGAAAACGGATAGCGTAAATCCATTCCGCACGATGCGAGAAACGCGAGTTTCCCGAGTCGACCGATTCTAAGCAAACACAAATCACCGAGGCTGCAAATAACTTTGTATGTACTCGTCCGACGAGCTTCTGCAGGGAATACCTCCTTCTGTTGAACCTTCGGAGAACCGTTAATTCTAATTTTCACTGCGATAGAGTGACAGAATAGATTATTATTAGAGCGGATACCTGGTCGCACCATGGGCTCCAGGTAGTGCGACTGAGGATTAAAGGGGTAGACTCGCTTCCAGGATTGCAAGGATGCGATATGCGCCTTCTCATTTCTCGATAATGCAATGAAGGGGTTTTTCCTGTAGTGAAAAGCGCTAGATAAAAGATCAATTTAGGCCGCGGTCGCCGTCAGAAGTCCCTATTTTTAAATTTATAATATAGATAAGGCGTAATTTGCATTATTCTTAATTATACCAAAAATTTGACAACTCCGGCATTTGGAGGACCAGAAATGCGAAGGATCTGGTTTGGAGCACCAGAAGGTTGGAAGACTTGAAGAGTCAGGATCGCTGGATGAAGTTGTACGAAGGGGTTGAAATAATGGAAGGATTTGAAATGGAGGGAAGTGGACAATAGATTAATGTATTTGTCGCTGGATTCACAGAGATGATCGTCGATGTAAAGAACAACGTACAATATTTCAACAGAAATGACGAGAATTGAATTGAATATAAATGTGTTGAAAGAAGGATCACTTTGATGTCACTTGTGTTTGTACTATACAGCAGTCGCTTTGAATTGAGAGAGATTATTATTAACTTCATGAAAATAGCTACATAATGTAAATTACGCCTTTGTAAACGTAAAAAGAGGAGGGGCATCCTGCACCCTTGCAATCCTGGAAAAGAGATTACCCCCTTAACTGAGCTCAACAGAGGACAAAAGTCCTCGTATCAAGGATTTACATATTTCTAGTGCATACCATTTATGAGGAAGAGAATTCATTATTTTTCCGGCTGGGAGAAATGCGCGGGCAGTGTTCTTCGAGCGATCGAAGCCTCTCGAGCTGTGCAACCCAATTAAAAGGCGCGCCGGTGTATCCGTGTCGTTGGTATCGTTTCGGGACGGTTCGAAAAGGCTGCGAGCAATCGATCCGCTGCTGCGAGTTTCGCTGTCCCGATTCTCGAGCAATTATTACCAACACGAGAGAGCGGATCGCGCGGGCGCGAGCGCATGTGTGGTCCATTCATTGGCACGCGAGGCGAGAGATCGTGACGAGGAGCAAGAGGAGCTAGAGGGGGAGGAGGTAACAGCGGAAGGAGAATGAACTCCGATTACAATGAAACGCAAATAAACCCCGAGACACACGCGTGCAAAGAGACGCGATGCGATGGTACACGTGTGTAGGTCAGTAGGTGGGCCCGACACGGTCTCGTGCCGTAACCTCGCGCGGCAATTACTCGACGACAAACGACGATTCGTAGACGACGCCTGTTTCGCGATATCGTGCGACGCCCACGCGCCGATCCCGACACACAGGGAATTACCAACTCGTCGAATTAGTCTATCGGTAAATGAACGTCAACGTGTCTTGACTTGCCTCGCGAAACACCTTCGCGTAAAAGCCAGATAGCCAGGTAGCACGAGCGCGCGCGTCACTTTTCTTTGAAGTGATTCATTTCGAGACTACGCTGATTTCCGGTGTTTACCGTAGACATTATAATAATACATATATACGTAACTCCGTTTCAGCCTCACGGCGAAGAAATTTACTTGGTTTGGATGAACCTGTAACCAATACAATTCGTCACTAGACAGCGGATCTTTATGCCAAATAAAGATTTTTAGTACTAATAAAGGAAATAGAAATTTATTTCCTTTCTTAATATGTTTGATAGGTTGAAAATAATATAACAGTATCTTTAAATTTTTCTTTTCTCCTGTTTGTGAAAAACGAAATTGCTTTCTGAACGACCTAATATTTCTTTTTAATGTCAAAATTATAAGAGTTGATTTTAGCATCGACCGTGACAGGTTCAAGACTTAGGAGAGCGCTTAGAGAATTCTGAAAAATTAAGAAATTACGCGAATCATTTTCCAGCACGATATGAAGAGCGCTATTTAAAGCAGCACATTCAGCCGTAAACGCTAAGGCATTTTTCTCAATGCTCATGTTAAAGTGAACATTGAAGTCCGGACAAAAGCCTATTCATTTTCATTATATGTAGATTCATAAAATCCGCAGTCTAGGAATAACACAATTCCGCGAGATTTTCTCGATGGGCCGTCGCGTCGCGCGGCAAGGCGAACTTCCGATAACAATTTCCGCGACGGAAATCGATTCCCATAATCCCGGACGCTCTGTCGCGGATATCTCGGATCCTTGGATGCATTCGAATTGTTTCTAGAAGGCACTAGACGTTCCAGAGGCCTGTCGCATCGATTCCAAGGCTGGCTACTTTCACGGGGAATCGAATAAAAACGAGAAATAAATATATGGGAACACCAGCCCCGTTCTCTTTGATCGGCTTAAGGCTTGATACATTGTTGGATAACCAGCCTTGGGGATCATTAATGGAATTAACAAGACAACTTTCTCCGTACCGTTACTCGGTGAAGTGTAGTACAACTATTTTCTCGGAGAAACCTTTCGCTGAAAGGGTGGCTTAACATTGACTTCTAGGGCTACCAAAGGGCTCAGGGTCTAGGCTTGTCGGGTGCGAATGACCGCCGCTTAGGGTTACCGTGATCGTTTGTCTCGGGAATTGTAAATTCCGGATGCGAAGCTCTTAACCACGCCCTTTGGCAGTGTAATTTGTATGATACTCAAAGATCATTGCTAGACAGCGGATTTTATGCAATTATGACAAAAATGAGTAGGTGTAATTTAATACAGCGATAATATTAGACGAGTATAAAAATACTACTATATATTTTTGAACCAATTAAACATATCTAATCATTTACTAGACAGCGGATCTTTATTTTCTTTCTTAATATGTTTCATAGGTTGAAAATAATACAACAGTATTTTACACCTACCCATTTTTGTCATAAATGCATAAAATCCGCTGCTGAACAGTCCCTTCAAGTTGACGTGTTCTATCGCGACAGACATTAGGTGTAGAAATAAGTTCGCAGCACCTGCAAGTAATCGATTACAGCTTTATCTTGGAGATGCATCGATGGCTTGCAGGCTGGAGGAAAAACGTGTTACATGCCTTCACGCCTATCGTGGAAGAATCAGAACTGGGGAAGCACAAGTTGTCTATCGAGACGGCACAGAGGGAATTGTGGTCCTCGCAGGCAAATGGTTAGACCGTAACGTCTAGAACCGAAAGTGCCAGTCGAATGACCCAATCGGACGACTTACCGCCGCATCCTTTTCGACTTTCTGCCAGGAGACAACTTATGAGGCACGGAGAGTAGACGGAATGGCACGCGCTGTGCGATAGGCCGCGTTATCTGTCACGTTTCCGCGGGATCCGTGTAATTGGCAACGATAAGGCTTCCGACACCTGACTATTAATCGCAGCACACCGCGGGAACAGTATTGCGAGCGTTGCAGTACTTGGGAAACACGCGGTTTCGGAATCCTCTGTACGGGTTCTATTTGGCGGGTGTTGTCGTGGCGAGTAAATAGATCAGACAAGGTTAGGTAACGATATTACGGCTTTAATAGGATTACGCGGTGCGGCGATCAAACAGCGAAGACTTATCGCGGTGCGAGGAACAAATCGACGGGCCTCGCAGCGTATTCGAACGCGTCCAACACGTCCGACGGCTTTATTACGGCCGATAGAATCACGGCCGATAGATTTCCTCCAATTAGGCCGGACCGATCGAGCCGCGGACGCTCTTTGTTGCGGAACAGGAAACGGAATGCGACCGGGATACACGGCTGTGTAATTGCCGGTGCGACCGCAAATTGGTGATCGGTGCGTTCCTTTTTTCCCCCCGTTTTATTTATTCCGCGTGTTCTCGTCCGTTTTCCATTACGAGCAGCGAAACGATTCGATCTTCGAACGTATTCCACGGTCCCGTGGTTTCAGCAGAATCTCGCCGCGCGCGGTTCAGACGATTCCGCTGCTCGCTGCCCCGGCTTTTTTCCATCGATAAGTATTATCGGATCCCGTCGCCCGTATCTTCTCCTATTGTCCAGCGATTCTCCCGGTTCACCGGAACCACTTGTTGGTCGAAATTAATCGCGACTATTTCGGCGGAACTTGTTGACCGGCTCTTCGCCTAAGCCGATCGAACTCTGGGCTCGCTGGTTTCAACTGCCAGCTGTGGCCCTTCGTACTTATTGGCTTCCGAATCAATTTTATACGCGGGAACGCATTTACGGATCCGCCGAATTTCCAATTCTCTGCCGGCGATTCCTTTGCTTTTATCCATTCCGTTGAACGGAAAGTTGAACAAACAAATCGGACTTCCTTCTACGCAAATAAATTAATTGTAGTTATTCTTTTGCTTTGATAACTTTAATTATATTCTTCTACCTCTTGTCATAATCACAAGCACACTTTAAGCGTACTATTCTGATTGTTTCTTAAATTATTATGGTTAAAGTACATATTCCTCACGTACTGCAAATATGCTGAACATATATTGTCTGCATAGATGTGGCTGGAAAACTTATGAACAAGTGGAAACCGCCGCTCAAGAACATTTCTTGTCAAACATTTCACGAAGATGGTATTAAAACACTCGTGTGAACGGTGGGGGGAAGTAACGGAGATTATATGATGCATTAAGTAGATCAGTCGAATTCATTTAGAGTAGAAACGCACGACCTTTGCGTTCAACCGAGTATTTCCTGTGGGCGGCGATTGTCGCGCGTCGAGGCAACAGCCTTTCCAGAGGATCAGAGGATTCGGTGGGGATTATGAGGGAATGACGACAAGACGCCGAAACATAGGGAAAACAACCGAGGAATTCAGCTAGGTGATGCAACAGCGTAACGAGATCGGTCGCACGCCGCGAACGAGCTCAGGGTACGCTACGTGTGCGTGTTTCTGCGTTACTTAACAGTAAATCGTTGGGGTAAGACGGAGAACAAGCGCTCCGGGCTTATTGAGTTTAGACTGGGAATGAAATAAGTGTTCTTTGCCGCGGGCATAAGCACGCGCGCGCGATCACTTTATCCTCCCTGCGACGTTGTTTTGCTATCGTCGCGTAGCGCGAGAAGATTGAGTAATCACAGTCATTATTATGTTTTGCGTGTGCAACTCTTCCCTCGGTCTCCTAACGCGTCTCCCTAACGTCGACTTTTCTAAAAACGGATGCTGCTTTATGGTTGATCTGCGCAAGCTGCTCCACGCTATGTTCTATGTGTCGACACGTTCGTAGACGGTCTGCTAATAAACCAGAATTTCAGGCAACATCCGAGGTTTTTCCAATGAACTTCTAACTAGACAGCGGATCTTTATGCAAAATAAACACTTTCAACGTAAATTCCGACAAACTGGAGTGAAATAGAAATTTATTTCCTTTCTTAATACATTAAACAGGTCGAAAATGATATAACAATATTTTTACTGTTTAAAATTACATCTATTCATTTTTCTCATAAGTGCACAAACTCCGCTGCCTACTTATAACGAAAGTAATTTCGTGTTTCGTGTAGAGATGGCATTGCTTCCATTTGTTAGTACTTGACCTTATTCTAAATCGCAACATCATGGTATATCTTGACAGCTGACATTTCCGACGTAATTTCCTGCTTTGTAACCTTTCAAGCTTTCTTTTTTTGCTATCGCACCAAATATGCAAAATTAAAGTACATACGCATTTCCATTATACCTTTTGCTTTTCGATTACCGCGATGGTAAAAATGCAGTGCACAAAAAAAAATGGTGTGTTGTTTAAGGAGAGTGCAAACATTCCGCAAATAACATTCAGCAAGTAACATTCCAAACAAACCGCAAAGGATGCGGTGCAAACATTTCAAATAAAGTCGTATGCATAACTAAATTCTTTGCTAATAAAAAACAGAAAATCTACAAGCAAGGGATCTTTAAGTTGCCTGAAAAATCGCAAAAGATGATGGTACAAAATGTCATAAAACTTATTCTAAGCGATAAAAAATTGGCTTTCATATTCCCTTGAGAAAACGCAATGAATTCCCTAACGATCTAATAGAATCAGCTTAGTTTTTTCCAATGAACTGCTCCACTATTGAATCGAAGTTCCGATCAATCTGCGCATATAACACTATAAAAATTTCCACTAAGCTACATCCCCCACGTTGGGCGAACAAAGCGTACGGACGATGTTCGCGGGAAAAAGGGACATTCGATCGAGATCGCAATAATCGAGGAGCTACTCTACCGTCTATGTTCATCTCTCTCGACCTTTCGAAAAGGGTCCCGGGCCCGTAGGTTCTCTGTGTCGCAGGTTCTGTGTTCGTTTCCTGGATTTGCCAGTTCCCCTGGCGTTCCGAAGAATGGCAGTGAGAGCCGCGTGAACGAAGGTGCTCGGCTCGTTGCGTCGAACCCTCGGCGTGTCATTTATAGCCAGCTGTCGGTCTATTTTAATCGAATACTCCGGTTGGACTCGGGCCCGAGTGTGACGGCCCTTAAAAGTGTCAAGCGGGTCGCACGATAAGATTAAGCGTGTTTACGAGCGCAGTCTTGAACCTTGCACCCGTGTCGTGAGTCGTGAATCGTGAGTCGTGTGCGCTGTGTCGTGCACTCTTTCATTATGCGCGCGGTACGTGATGTGGCGCGGCGGTCCCGAGCAAACTCCGCTTCCGCGATAACGCGTTCGAGCTACCGACGACGACCTCTTTCGGAGGATCGTAGCCTCCGTAGCTTCTCCAAAATCGGGTTCCAAAAGCCTCCTTACTCTCCGTGCCTGACATGTTGTCCCCTGGCAAGAATTTGAATGGAGTGCGACAGCAAGTCGTCCGATTGGGTCATTCCATTGGCACTTTCGGTACTAGCCGAATTATTGGCTAAAGTGTGTGAGAACCCCCTTTGCCATCTCCAGGGACAACTTATACGAGGCACGGAGAATATCTAAAGCTCGCTTCGATCTCGAACCCCAGGGTTGAAGCTTGCGACTAACGATTTCATGTTGTTTCAGGCTCCGCGTCGTTGGAACAGAAGAACGGTAACGGCAGCGCGAAGAACAACAAAACAAACAACAACGGAGTCGAGGTGAACAGAAACGAGGAGCAGAATGGCGCCGGCGATAAGGGCAAGAAGAAGCCGAGCGCACCTGGAAGCGGTCCTCTGTTGCAACAAGCGTAAGTTTCAACCTTCCCGATGCATAAGACGTAGGGTACGACTACACTGAGGCTGCGATACCAGCGAAAAAA
>CM052319.1:9263453-9592998 GCA_028455605.1 Lasioglossum malachurum | reverse complement strand
AATTCACATCAATATGGTTCCGTGACGATTTTCCTTCTTACCGACGCGACGAGAATCTCCTTAGTGGCCTTCTGCCGACGAGATCACGTCGATGGCCTTCTATTTCTTACTCAGCTAGAATACATTCAAGAGGGCGTATGGGAACACCGAAATATTCGGGTGACACCAACTCCCGTAAGGCTGGCAGTCTTTAATAGTATCTCGTCGGTGGCACAAGAACCCTACGAGATGATGGCTATACTCGCAAGATGGCGGATCATCATTCGTTGGGACAGCGGGTCTACCTGTATTACCACGAAAGCTTCCAGTTAGGGATTGCAATTCCGCAAAGAGGGGTTCCGTAATCCCGCGCTTTAAATAGATGAAACCCCGCAAATTTTGTGGGACTATCTGTGTAATCAATGTTAAGCGAATAACGACGCGCTAGATGAACTATTTCGATATTGCATTGGTAGTAAAGTATTCGACCCACAAATGTACAGGCTGAACGAGCTTTTCCGCTGCAGGATGTCTTTGTAATAACTTGAGGACCAACCTGAGAGATACAATAATTAAATAGTCTTTGCGCGCGTGCCCTTTTTTACGATCATATTTTCAAAGTTCTACAAATTAAAATTTTCTTGTATAATTTGAACATCTTTTCATACTTACAGACAGCTCGTTTATATGTATGATTCATCTCAGCAATTAATATTATATCTTATTACACAATACATATGATATAATATATATCTTGTTTCCAGAAATTTCAAGGGAAAGGATATTAATATTAAATGAATTCCATATAATGTTGAAATAACAAGCCCTGTCATGCTCATTTATGACAATATCGTAAAAATTATATTGAATTGATTTAGTTTAAAATATAATGTGATGTGAAATAACTGTGATAAACTCATTTTTTTCTAATTTTGACTTAGGCCACTTTCATAATTATGGATAGTACTTAAATCGTATTCTAGCTTCGTTATTGACATAATAGTTTTTTATTTAAGTACCTTCTTATAATAATTATTAGATTATTAGTTTGTTTTCCAGTAAAAGATTTATTTTAAATTAGAATTTGTTAGTATGTTGTTAATAGATTTTGATTACTATAATTAAAAATAATCAGTTCATTAATTAAAATTTGTTTCTTTATTAAATGTATATATTGGATTAAACATACTACATCCTTCCTAAATCAATCCTCGCGGGATTGAAAATGGCGCGGGATTGCAGACCCTACTTCCTGTCGTCGCGTTCCTGGCTTGAGGAGCAATTAGCGGATTGCTGGTTGCCGAAGACAAAGGTGGTCTCGAATTCCTTGAACCATTCACGATCGTTCTTTAGCTTTTTCTTAGCGGACGCGTTGCTATCCGAGTCGTTGTCCGAGACATTCGTACCGGAGGACATTCGTCGTTTCTTCGTGGTGTTGGCCTCTATCATCTGATGGGGAGCTGTTTCTTCCAGCAAACAGGAAGCTTCTCGCACGATCTCTCCGGAGACTTCGGTGCAGTTCGCGGAATTGGAGGGCCGACAGGATTCGTAGGATTCTACCGGTGCATTCGACGACATCCTTGCTCCTTCGTTTACCGTGTCTTCTCCGGTTGAAGGGACGTTGTTTGCGCTGCTTCCAGCCTCTCGATCCAACGCGAAGATGTCAGCGATCAATTTCCTTGCGTAATCAGCCTTCGCGGTAGTGGTCCGAGTCAAAGCTTTGTCTATGATCGCCTGGACCGATCCTACGACGTTATTCGATTCCGTCCGGTGTCTGTGCACCGGGTAATCTCGTTTGAACGCTTCGCTGCCAATCGATCCTCCACGGCCGGCGTTAGAGTCCCTCGCGGCAAAGGTATTCTTCATATTTCCCGGCGTGTCTCTAGAAGCACCGTGTTGGTCTCCACCCTCCCACCTAGGAAATTTCGGAGAACTATCCCCGAAAGTTCTGTTCGAGGACTCTCTGCGCTCCTTCGACCCTATCGGCTCCAGGTTTCCCAATGAACAACCTCGCCTTCCGCTGGGACACTTGTCGCGACTAGAGGATTCGACTGGACGATCTCTGGCGTTCAGAGGCTCGTCCAACATCGTTTCTTCGATCCGAACGATCTCGTCGGGAATCGAATCTCCGCTGTCCTCGCTAACTTGCACCACCTCTCTGTTACTCGTTCGAAGATTGTAGCCGTGATAGCGAGGGTCCGAGAGTTCGTCGTCGAACGTGACGAATCTCTTGAACGAGATGCCTGTGTCCAAGCTGTTCCAGCAGTCGCAATCGATCTGCAGGAAGTTGTCGTCGGTCCGGAAATGCGTCCTCTGGAAGCCGTAGACCACGATCTCCCGCGGAAGCGTCTCCCACGCCTCGATCAACGACTCCAGGATGTCCCGCAGGTTCCACTCCGACGTGTGCCGCTTCAGCCTCTCCGCATACCTTTTTTACCGTAAGCTTTTTCATTTCACGACTCTCGTGGAAACACGAGACATTGTTGGAAATTCGGGAGTTGGCATAGTCTTGTTTTAAAATATTTCGATGGAGTTCTTAATGGAAATTCTTGTAAATAAAATTGCTAAATTAATAAATTAATTTTTCAGGTATTACTGTACGTATTACCGTGGACGAAAAATGGCCATGCACCACTTATTGCGTACCCATTACTGCGGATTCGAATTCGAAATATACGAGCGTACGAAAACAATCTATGTATGCAGGCATTAATTTAAATAAATCCTGCGAGTACAGTAACAAATAATTTTTTCGTCTATTTTACATTTGAAGTGAATAAATGATGTCACATAGACAACTAAATACATTCTTTTAACAAATATTTGAGTAATATTTATCATCTTTAATTTCTGCTATATCTTCTAATTTATATCGACAATTCTGCAAGAATGTACAATCACGCGAACAACAGTCCCCTGTCGATCGAGACAGAAGAAAGATGGTCTTACTTTTACCGTTTATGGAGAATGTTTTTTTCAAATCCGGAGATTATAAAAATATGAGAATGATTGACAGTTTTGTTTGCCTCGCCAACGAGAATACATTCTCACCGAATTGTACAAATTATGTTTGCGTATTCTTAATTTCATTGGGGAAAAAATACCGCAGTGAAACGTACATCCGCAGTTATAGGTACATTTACCGTAGTTCCAGCGTCTCTGTGCCAACTCCTGGGCAGCCAACGATATATTTCCCTACCTTCGCCTAAAGATCATCTTCACATAGTGGAACACGTCTTTCTGCAGCGGTCGCAGCATCGGAGGGAAGTCCGTCGGTAAATAAACGAGGCTCACGTTGCTCAACGGGAAGTCCCTGAGAGCTCGGCTTCTGCTGTTCCCTAGGAACAGCAGGATCTTTCGATTGGTCCGCGACATACGATCGTTCAGAGCTGTCAGCCAGCCCTTGAACAGGTCGTCGTTGATCGTACTGCTCTCGCTGTGGCAGTAGACGTGATCTTTCGTCGTTGTCCTGGACGTGTACGGGCCGCAGACTAGCAGGGGCAGTTTCGTCGATCCCGAAGAGTTGCAGCCGAGCAAGACAGTGATTCGATTTCGCGAAGTCCCGCAGGCGTCTGCATCGCCAACGATCTTGCTGGACGACAAGATCCTCGACGGAAGAACGTCCGAGTACATGCTGAGCTCGTCCACGTGGAAGAGATCGCGGTACTTGTACTTGGTGATCGTAGACCTCATCATGTCGATCCAGTCGCGATAGTTGCTGAACACCGGGTCCAATCGCGATGAATCCGACGGGTCCGCGACGATATCGTACTCCTTCAGGAAGCTCGACATCCACTTGTTCGACCACCTGAATTCTAGAATCGACGGAGAACAGATCGCGATGATTCGTTTGGTTAACCTCTAGCACTCGTCTGGGTTAGGTATAACTCTAACATAGATCTACAAAACATACATTTTAAATTTTCATTAAGGACCCAAATGAAAGAGTTTTAAAAAATTCCTTTTTTATTTTGCGATGTGTAACCTTGTAAATTATAATTTTTGGAAAATCTTTTTTGCACATCATTTCGTAAACCAATGCTTCTAACTGATTATAAAAAATCAGGTCGTTTGGTAAAATTATAGAAAAGTTATTAGTTTTTAAACGGTGTACGAATACTTTGTACATCCACTGGGGTATACGGCGTAATACCGGTCTTGCGGTTCTCGGAGGGGAACAAGTTGGAACTCCCTGGGTTACATTATTAAATATATTGGTATCTAATCGATTACTAAACATTTTGCTATTGCATGAGTTATCATGCAAATTTCACATCAGTAAAATTTAAAGAATCACAGGGAATGGAAATATTCTAGTGTGGAAAAGATGATTAATTTCCGAATTAAGAGGTTATACTCGTTTCTACGATTGCGAGAGTGCGGGCTGCGCCTTCTCATGTCTTGATGATGCATGCGATGGGGTTTTTCAGTAGTTACAAGCGCCAGGTAAAGATCAATCTTGGCCGCAATCGCCCTCAAAAATCCTATGCTTGTTATAACCTAGTTGTCGCAGCTCCATGAAAATAGCTATATGCGCAGGTGTATGCTTCTGAATAATGCAAATAACGCCTCGTAAAAGTAGGACTTTTGAGGGCGAATGCTGATTACTGAATAACCCCTTAAAATACCTCCGAGTGCAAAGGGTTAATTTCTCGAGGCGAAAGAGTACCGGTCAGCCCGAAGCTTTTCGTCAACTCGAGCGTCTTCTCGCGTAGCAGATGTTTGTCCAGGATGCTGCTGGTCGCGTGTTTCTCGCAGACCCACCGGAATAGTTCCTGCTTCAGGACCTTCATGGCGGTCCTCGTGAACTGCTTTTCTCCCATCATCGTTCACCGTTCACGGAGCAATCGACGGTCGAGCGAGGAACGAATCGTCCAAAGGATGACAGTTCTCTTCGAACAGCGACCTTCGATTGTCGAACGTCCAGCCTCGATTCTGCAACGGCATTTTCACGGCGCGACGGTGTTTCTCATGAAAATCGCAATTTGTCGGCAGCGGGTTTATTGTTTTCCGGTAAAACGGTCGCCGACAGACTCGACTCGCTGTAACGAGTTTTAATCCGGCTCCCGTCCGGCGAAGCAATTTGCTAGGAACCCGAGAAAAAATAGGTTTTACTCTCGTGGATATGGACGTGGGGGCAGGCTCGGACGCCGCGCCGGCCGGTGCAGTGTGTTGACCGCTCGATGAGTATCATTCATCGTGCGCGCCGAGTTAAATTGCATTTCTCCGGGCGTCGTCCCGACGAGACATTTCCCATCGTAAATTTTCATTTATAATACAGTTAGACGAAAAACCGGTAAAATCGTAAGTCGAATAGTGGCCGAGCGCCGCCGCTGAAAGGTTATAAACACGATCTGCTTTGTACCAATTTTCTTAAATCGTGGCCCTCTTCACAACGAAGAAGATTCCTCCACAAACGAAAACAAACGGCCCCTCGAAAAACCAACGTTCCCCCAAAAAAACAATTACCATCAACGTCGAGAACAACCGCATTCGTAATCGTGCTATCATGGCGATTTTTATGGCCATTGGTTTAAAAAGTAACGGCCAGGTTTGAATGATTCAGCCCCCCGTGTAACTCTTCAAAAATTAAATAGCGTTCTTTTAAACTAATTTTTACAAACGCTTTTTTTTCACCAGTATTGCGGGAGTATTTCTAAGCTAACGAACTTGGCCGTATATTGTTTGATCCCACAACTTTTTACGGCCGTAGGAACTTGGCTCCTGTTTACAGGATGTTTTTGTTGGGATTTCATCTATTATCAAGCGAAACTTCAAACTTTGATAATTATTCCTTTGAGTGTTTGTTATGGTGGATCTATGTACCAAATTTCAAGCTTGTAGGTCAATGGGAAGTACCCAAAAGGTTTTGATGATCTGTCAGTCAGTCGGTCAGTGACAAATTTAGTGATTTTTGAGGTCCTATATCTCGGAAGCTACTAATGTTGGACGATTAATGTTTTGTCAATATTGAGACATGATAGCATTTAACAACTGTGCGAAATTACATCTTTCCATCTGCCTCCAGTGCCGAGTTATAAGCCTCTAAAAAACGGCTAAGTTGTTTCGTGTAAAAGGAGGTAGTGCGAGAACCTGGCTGGTGCACTACCCTGCATCTAGATTCTTGCCACGAAAAGCGGACTCCTGCACCACCGCCACTGCCACCCCTCTAATCTTACGAGGTTCCTTATTTTCGCGTCTTTGTTCTCTCGCTATCGAGCGTTATCGACCAGCGATATCCCTTAAACGTCAATCACGATTCGCGGTGCCTAATGATTGATGGATAATTCCCGAGTAATTAATCACGTTCCACAGCGCCGTTCTTGCGATCGTATGTCATTCCTCGTTACGGCGGTATCACGTAATCCGTCTTTATTACGGCTCGGTCCGAGTTAAAACCGCGACGGAAAATATAAAAATAAGAACATTCGTAGCCGCGAAGCTGCGCGCAAGATAAAGCGGAGAACGGTAGCGGGCCGGATGAGACTCAGCGCGGTTTTAAACACCGCGTTTTTATGAAATCATGTATAAGGCATTATCATAGAAAGTACGGAAGTCATTTTGAAATTCAGATGAGACGAAACGTTGCCAGCGCACAATGGATGCTGTAGCTAAATAAACTACGAACTTTTGACACCCGGCGAGGGAAAATTGAGAATTCGAGATTCTTGTCTGGCGATGGCGGCGGCGAAAGTCGGTTGTCGGGATCTTGAGGAGAACCAATAATTTAGACCTCAGCGTATCTCCGAGATACGACGAGGCACCTGTGTCCAGAAATTTACGAGCAGGATGACGAATGCAACGCTGTTTCATAAGCCAGAAGTGACCGTAAAGGGGCGAACGCAGTGAAATTTGCATGTGCCGTCGGAGGATCGCGTTCACCAATGTAACAACCGTAAATTACGCCAGCGTTCGTAGATTCTCACAAACCGATTATTCATGATAGGACCACGGTTCAAAATCTAAATTTCGTTTTAAATCTACGGCGAGCTCTGTCCACACAGGCCACACTGGTCTGTATACCGCGTTAACGCGGCGCAGCACGCGGATACGATTTGTTCGAACAAGTTCCAATTGTTATCTTCTTCGAGGGAAAAGCCTGAGACCCCGTTCAGACACGGTGGAAATCCCAACTGCCCAACGGGAACGGAGCGCTAATTAATTCTTTGAAGGAAAATACATTCAGCAAATGAAAAAGTTTCCGGAAGAGGGACTTTACGTGGTTTCTTTGCGTAGAAGTTCCGGGCGTTTCGAGAAGTACATTCAAGAAATATCTGGTTTGCTTTCCGAATGAATTAAGAGGCAACTTTTAATTTAAATACACGCGGCGGAAACCACGTGGACCTTATTTATTAGGTTGGCAACTAAGTTCGCGACCTTCACATTTTCTCAAACGAAGTCATTTATATATATATATATATATATATATATATATATATTTTTAAGCATAAGTATTTTATATCGAATTAATCGCAAGATTCAGAGCTTTCCAATGATATACAGTTCAAAAGGAATGGTCACTGAATGCGGTTATAATGGTACAATAAAAGAATTACGAAACAAAAGTTGACGAATTTAGTTGCCAACCTAATACATTCGCGTCTTCGTATTCGTTCACAAGTGTCCGCGCGGTCCAACAATCTGAAACAAAAGAAAAAAAACAGGCAAAACGTCCGAACAGATCGATTAAACATCGATTAAAATTTTAATCATGATTGATTGATTAATGTATACGATGAAAAAATGAAATCGTCGAAAAATCGGCGATTGATTTAATCGTCAATCGTCGTAGCTGTCTAGGAATAATAACTTCAAACATAAAAGCACGTAAACAGAGTTTGTATTATGACAAATGATACACCTAAATTCAGTTTACATTTTTTTCAGTATCCATACAGTTTTGATTACGTATTTCATTTCGAAATTTCGATTAATAAGTATTTAATTAACGCAATTAACGACTAAACTAGGAGATTAATTGTTAATGGCGATTATATACATATAACGATCGAAGTAGAAATTTAGTCGTCAATCGTTGATTAATTTTTTGCCCAACTCTGCTCTAAACGTCCATCGATGCGATCGCGGCGCATGTTCTTCGTTTGCCGAGAGGGCCGCGATGCCAGATATCGAGTGGGAAAATGGCACGATTACTTGTTAACGAGTACCTGTTCGCGGCAAATGGCTCGCGAGCACGACGCGCGCGCTTGTTTACGAGTTTTGCATACGAAATTAGCAGGCGTCGTTTGCGTCCGCGTCAGTGTTCGTGTCCGGTAACGTCCCAGTTCGCAGTCGGAGACGTCGAAGCGACACGTCGTCGCGGACAATCGTTTTCGGGAAAGAACCGAGTTCGTCCGTTGTCGCATGGGATACGTAGTTCACTGATTCGTAGGTTAAACTATTGGGTTGGAAAGAAAGTAATTTCGGTATTTTAACACTAAACCTACCGAGGACTGAAAGCGATTAAAATGTTTCGTCTGATGAAAATGACAAGGCTCTATTTATTTAGATTTTGTGCAATTTTCATTGCAATATACGCGCTTGGATAAATAAATTTATCGAATCAATTGCCATGTAAGCAATCTCATCGTTTTATTAATTATAAAATTAAAAATCTATGACCGGTTATTTGACCGGCAGTGGTAGGTAAAACCCAATTTTATTTCGTTCGACGATCCTTTGCCATCTTTCTGGTAACTTCACAAATATGTGCTCGTAAAACTTCTTTCTTTTGCACAGCAGTACATACAGGTAATTATAACGCAGAAAATGAAATTTAACGATATAATTAATAAATTTATAAAAAGATTAACAATATTTATGCATAAAAATGATTGTTGTACGTTTTGCCAAAGGAATTTATCGTATTAGATATAAACGAGTAATAAGTAGACTGCGGATCTTTAAGCACTTATAGCAAAATTGAGTGCATAGATGAAATTCGAAATTGCTGGAAAAAATTCTTCAAATTGAACATGTCAGTATGTGATTTCTTATCATTAAGGGAAGAAATAACATTCAGTCTAGTTTCTATTCCTCGCAATCGATGCAGACAATTTTTATTTTGCATAAAGATCCACAATCTTGTAATCAGATATGCCAGGTCTGTCCACACTGTGCGACGCGTCTCCGCGAACAATTATTTTTGGGGAAAAATCGAGTTCGTCCGTTGTCGCATGGATTACCGTTCATTGATTCGTCGCTCGCGTAGGTTAAACTGATATCCAACGGCGGACGGAAGCGCAACTGCATGCTTGTTTGCCCCGGCGGCGTTTTATCGCGACAAGTAACGCCGTTTATTTGCACGGTTGCTCGGAGACATTCGACCACTCTTGCCGCCCCCGGGGAATGATTTCACGACACAGTTCTTCGGCGACGACCTTGCTCGGTCGCAACGCTACCTCGTCGCCGACAGGTAACCCGGAAACCGTTCCGCAAACTAGACACGCTGCTTTTGTCTCCCACAAATTCACCGCTGTTCGTCGCGGATGTGCAATTCGATACATGGTCCCGTCGCGTCGATTCCCACTCGAACGCGGCATTGTCGTCGCGTCGAGCGTCAACAGCACACGCGATCGAGCGCGATTTCCTATTTCGAGTGCCTACTCGATCGAGCCGTGACCGCTCCGCCATTCGAACGCGACATTTCGTATGTGTGGCACGCTTTTCTCGCGGGCTGTCGCCATAATCGAATTCCGCGATTATTTAAATCCTGTTTAGAACTCGATATCCTCGCAGCTGGTTCATTAATTCTCTTTGATCAGTAGCCACCACCCTCCGCCACACCGCGCAGGAACGCGTGAAATTACGTGTAAAATTGTTTCGTGCAAAATTGATCTTGACAGATTCTCCAAGGTTAAATCTTTCTACTGGAACCATTTACTGGAACTTCTCACAGGAACCGTGGGTTACAAATGGACTGTTTTCTTGGAAATTGACGTTCAAGTTCAAATAACACATTACTAATTACAATTACACGTAATTGTAATTTTATTTCTGCGATTTCAAGTAATTTTAATGCAATTACAAGTCATTGTAATCGGTAGTTGCAATTACTTAATGCCAAAATGGCACTAGAAACAGTAATTAGATACCTACTCAATGGAAATGTCTAAAAAGAACAAACAAAAAGCATATGTTATACAGATAACGTGCTGTTTTTATTCTATAATCTAATATAGACCAATTCTGAATCAAGTAAGTTCATGTGTAACTTGAGCTTTAATGTACCTTTGAGAAGATGGTTCCTCTCGTTTGACCTCGAAAAAGTCTGCCGAGGTGAATTTCGCAGAAAACATTGCAAAACGCGAATGGGCAAATCAACGAGGAGATTCCGGGGTCTGTTCGACTGTTAACGAATGGACGACCGACGGTGGCACGATAAATCAAGAGGGTAAATGAATTCGCAAGAGAGAAACGGTTTCTCTCTCGTCGAACTACTCGCGCGATGGTCGGCGCGCCGGAAGTTTCCTCTCTGGCCCTGCGAAATAAATATTTCAAATCGATAGCGGCCGCGTCGTGCTCCGGAAACGTTGACTAATAGCCGGCTGGAACGAGCGCGATTCGTTTCGCGCCTTCGGCTGATCGATCCTGCGTCGCAACACCTTTCGTTGGTCTTGCCACGAGTCTCGTCAAAGTGCCCGTATTTTCATTCGAACGACACCTAGTGTTTTCGTAAGAGATTCGAATCAGTTTCCACGACCGATCTCCGCTTTCACGAAGTTTCACGTTTGGCACGGTAGTGCGGTAATGTTTGTGAACGTTTTGGTTACGGGATGAACGAATGCTGACGTTCATCGCAGCTGAGTCGCATTAACCCCTTTGCCTATGATTTATTTTACGGTTTCAGTGATTAGAAATTTCTTTGTAGTTCGTAATTTCCTGAAACAGGCGAACATTTATATCTATTGTATGCGTACATGTTCTTCGGTAACTATACATTAACGAAACCAACATAGAATTTCATATTGGTTTAACCCTTTAGCTACTGGTATACAGGGTGAGTCACCTAACGTTGCCACCTCAAATATCTTTGTTGTTTTTAAAGATACGGCAAATGTCTGAGGGACAAAGTTGAATGGTTCAGTGGGGCTCACACTCATAATACCAAAAATATTTTTATTTTTATGTGATTTTTTTTAGAGATATCAAGGTCACCTTCATTTTTTAAAATGCAAGCACCCTTTTTTAAACACCTACAATGATAGTCTCTTTCATTAGGAATTCAGTGACTATAATTACTCATGAACATATAAACTTTCTAAGTAGCTCCTAGTCCATATAACGGACACAGAACATTATCATTCTGCATCAACCATTAAAAATTCGCAGCCTACTCGTTAATTACTTTCAAGAAAATCGAGTTTGAAAATGCAGCGAATACACGTGCTATTACATAGGATTCGTCTGACGCGTCTGACCATGATCAACCAATTCTACTTTGTGCATATACTAAAGCACGCGAACCTGGCGGAACTTCAAACTCGATTTTCTCGAAAACGAAGCGACAAACGAAAAAATGTTATACCTTTCTTTCGCCTTATTTTTACATGTAGTATCACCCTCTACACGGTTGTACCACCTGTCCGGCCACACCCTGTATATTATACATTATGTTAATTTGAAAACTCTTTCCAGCCGAATATCTCGAAAAGTATGAAAGATATTAAAAAAGTGTAAAACATGTGCCCACGAAACCTATGTTTTTTATTATGTAATCTTTTCAATATCTTTCATACTTTTCGAGATATTCGGCTGGGAAGTTTGAAAACTTCCTTCATTTGGAAATGAACACCCTGTATAAAAAATTAGCCCCTCTAAGCTGGTTGTCTTATTTATAAAATAAATAAAAGTCAACAAGCGACCCCCGTTCCCGGCATAATTCATCAAATCGCTTATTGACGACAGCCGTAAGTAAAGGGTTAAAAGAAATTAATTATTTATTAGACTCCATTCAGAAACTTCATCACGAGTCTGACACGACATTGTAAGGCAAGGGGTTAATGGTCTTTCAGCGACGACCCAACGATCTCGTTACGCGGAACCGGACGGAGGTTGATCGAACAGTATTTGTTATTGGGAGAGAGAAAATTGGCTTGTCTAAGATTCGGTGACGGATGGTTGTCGATGGTTTGTGGCTGCTATAGATACGAACATCTGCACAGGGTGGCCCAGTCTGAAGAAATGTAATGTGTCAGTACGGGAATACAGAGTGGGCCGGAAATGGTAGTACATACAGTCAGGCAGTAGGTGATTCTACATAAAAGAGTAAGAAATAATTCGGTATAACATTTTTTTATCCGAAGCTTCAATTTTCGAATTTGTTTGAATTTATACCTGTTGAACTTATATTTGTTTCGACCTGAAAAATAAGACAATTAAATAAAAATAAAAGGAAATATAAAAGCAAATATTATCCTATAGCTCCTTTGTTCGAAGATTGTCAATCTGATTTGAGCCAGCCCGTTTACGCTGCTCGTTTTCTGCTTCTCTTGTCGCTGGAGGTTCCCAGATCCTGCCTAGAGGATGAATCGCCTGATCGAGAGGATGATGCAGCAGGATCCGGCGAGACGGGTTGCCAGGAAAGAGGTGGTCCGTCCAAAACCGGAGAATCCTTCGAAGCCGTTCGACGTGGACATCGTCTACGCGGAGATGACGGCTAAAACGAAGAACCGCGAGACAGAGTACCGCGGCCCTTACTCGCCGTTGTATTCGGCGGTCTATCCTGTGGTTTGCGTGTCAAGGATGTTCGGCTTGGCGCCGTACGATTTCACGGGCGACCGGATGACACCGTCGAACACCTACCTCGTGTTCACTCTCGCCTTTCTGCTCATTTACTCTTACATTATGTACATAGTGTTCCTGAGGTTTATCAATCTGAAACGGGAGAAGATTATCCTGGGAGCAGTCGAAACGACCAAGGTCCTAGGATTTAGCACAATGATAACAATTAGGGGTGGGCGGGTACCCGGGAATTCGGGTCCCGAGGCTCGGGTATCCGACATTTTCGGGTAGCCGACCACCCCTAATAACACTGTCCAACAAATTTCAACTTTTTTTATGTTTCCAATATACTGTCGGATGGACCTTAGAGTTCTTCGCGCTGATTCCGAATCTGCCTTTAATTTCCCCCCTACCCGCACAGTTTTTGAGAAACATGACTTTGAAAAAAAACGTATTTTTCAACTTTAAACAAATATTGTGATGTTATTGTAAAAGATATCGAATTGTTTTTTACAGCAAAAGGTGTGAAGATTGTTTGAACAATCATAACGTATTAGTATTGGGTATCACCGGATTCGGGAAAGTCTGCAAAATATTTTGCTGTAAAGAACAATTCAATATCTTTTATAATAACATCACAATATTTCTTCAAAGTTGAAAAATACTTCTGCTTTTTTCAAAGTCATGTTTCCCAAAAACTGTTCGGGTAGGGGGGAAATTAAAGGCAAATTAAAACTCTATAAGATCCACCAATAGCATATCGGAAAAATTTTTGGTGTTGGACAGCGTAAGTGGTGTGCGAGATCCCGGGAAGACCCGATGTTCGGGTTTCCTGAGAATATTCAGGATTCCCGGGGTGTTCGAGTTTCCCGCGAATCTACGGGATTTCTGATACTGTATGGAATCTCTTAATATTGCTTTTTAGTACGAAATCCCGGTCTCGCGCACATCGCCACTAGTAATAATGATCCTTGAAACGTTTTCTGAATTAGACGATGCTCACGCAGGTGATCGTCAATTACTTGGTGGTGATGTACGAGCTGATCTCGGGCGTATTCACGCGCGGCAGGTTCATCAAGATCTGGAACGACCTGCAGGACTTCGACGAAAAACTCCGTCTGCTGGGCTACCCGCGGAAAGAAAGATCTACGGAGGTCGGGGTGTGGATCCTCGTAGCCAGCCAGATTGTCATCTGGACTATGGTCAATCAGAGCGGCATGTCCGCGTTCATGGAGGACTGGGCCTTCAACGTGAGTTACATGTGCACTTACGTGGGCTCCGCGGTCTCCGTCTACAAGTTCAGTGGAATGACCATACTCGTTGGGCAACGGTTCCATCAGCTGAACCAGATCACCAGGGAGAACCTGCCGGCCCGGGTTGGCTACAAGAGCACCGTCCTCAGCAGGAAGGTTCGACGCTGTGTCTCTTCTACCTATAAATACTACAGGGCCGTCGAGGTAAATCCGGAAAAGTAATTATACAGGGTGGAGCACTATAAACAGGTCACCCGAATAACTCGCTTGCTTTTGAAGATAGAGGAAAATGCATCAGACCAAACTTACTTGATACCGAGGCGCTCGTAATCTGATGTCATTAATTTTTTGATCGGTGGATACGCCAAGGAGATATGAAGGTCAACTCTGTTTTTTTTTTTAATGCAATGAGGTATTTTCTAATACATCAATCGATGCAGCTGGACATTCGTTATAAAAAAAGTACTAACCTATGTATGTCGAAAAGTTAGTAGTTCAAGAGATATTTCAATTTCGGATTCTGTTCGGATTCAATCGGATTATGTTCGCCTCGATATCAAGTAAGTCTGGTCTGATGCATTTTCCTCTATCTTCAAAAGCAAGCGAGTTATTCGGGTGACGTGTTTACAGCTCCCCACCCTGTACAGAAATAAACGATACAAATTCAAGGAAAATATAAATATATTCTAACCCTATTTGGTACAACAGTAGTAAATGATATTTGCAATTGAATTACTCGATGTAGTCTCCATCAGCTGCTACGACCTTCTCGCGTGGACTGGACCTGAATCGATTGCAGGCTCGCTTGCTCTCCTCTTTGTCCATATTTGTCATCACTTCCATGATGGAGGCTCGTAGAGAATCTTTCGTGTTATGTGGATTCGCATTTATCTTCGCTTCGACTACGCCCCACATCAATAATCAAGGGGATTGCACTCAGGGCTAGAGGGAGGGGCCACAAGTCAGGGGTGCCAGTGATTACTTAGGTTTTCGTAAAGCCAGGCCTGTCTCTTTCTTGCCTTGTGAGATGGTGCAGAGTCCTGTTGGAACTCCCTTCGTTTCTTGGACTCTCTGAACTTCTTAGATCGTATACTAGCATTTTTTTTTTGTAGGCAAATCACTTAATTATTTCAGAGAGCGATTTTCCGGCGCGAAGCGATTCGATATCCCGCTATTCGGTCGTATTCTCGGTTCATGGGTGAACAAGTGCTAGTTGTTGACTGGTTTCTTACTCAATGGCCTTACTGCGAGCTGTTGCGTTTATAACTACTTTGTTTATACTTGGTCTGTAGGACTTCATGGAAAGCATTCCGGATTTACCTCGACGGCCCTGTAGAGGTTTGCGACATCCGGGAATTCATCGGGTCGGGACGGGATTCCGAAAATGTTCGGGTTTCCCGTGAATTTTTTCGGGAAAATCGAACATTTTCGGGGAACTATTCGGGCCCCGATCACGAACATCGTTCCCATTCCCGCCCCGTCCCGGTTTCGCACACCTCGAATAAACACAGTTACATGTAAACACGCATTGAGATTGGTTTACATTGGCCCAGCAGCATTGGAATCTGTGGATGTACCGTCTGGAATAAATACAGGGTGGTCCACCTAAATGTAGCTATCTAAATATCTCCTTTATTTGTGATGACTATACTGCGGATGTTTATGCAATTTTTCATTTTTGCAGATAAATTTTAAGAAAGCGGAATCGAATAGAATCTTATTGTTAGCGGCAATGGCCATTGTATAATAGATATGAAATTAATAAAAATCGTACCAGATTCTATTGAATTTCGTGTTCTAATATTGTTTAGAAATCTTCATACGCCATGAATGCATAAAGATCCGCAGTGTAATCATGACATAACAAATGTTTTTAATTTAATGTAAATGTTATCACAAGGTGAATTAATGTGTCTAAATGCGTTTTAATGTCATCTAGAACATGCAAGGAAAAAAATATGCATTTACAAGAAAAAAAGTATCGAAAAACTCCGGACAAAAAGCACTTGAGAAAAAAATAACATTTGCGAACCATTCACCTTGTGACAGCATTTACATTGCATTCAAAACGTTTGTTATATGTCATCAAAAATAAAGGAGCCATAAAATAAATAAAGGACCGATTCCAGCGAAGCTACGGGAACGTAATCGCTGGATCCAGCAGTTGGACTAATGTAAACCTTAGCTAAATGCTAGGATAAACTGTAGACCGAATGCTTCGCGAATAAGTCGTTGATACCGTTTGCTCCGAAAAGACGGCCCAGGAGCTGCACAACAAGCTGATGTCGATCGCCGAGGAGCTCGCTTCGCTCTACTCGTGGTCCTTGCTGTTCTGGCTATTCAATCTGAGTGTGCACAGCGTCAGCAATCTCTACTTCATCTTCGAGTGGATGATGTTTTCGTTGGCGATTTCAGCCTGGCGTATGGTACTTAATATGAGCATATGGCTGACTGACTTCTGTATGCAGATCCTGGCGATCACCGCTTCCTGCGATTACACGATCACCGAGGTGCGACCGATTAATTTCGATTCCTCTGTTCCCGATATCCTAAACGCGCGCCACCGCGGAAGCTCGAGATCACCGAACGATCTGGTTAATTGTGTTTCAGGCGAACTCGATAGGCCCAATCCTTCTCGAGTGGGATTACAGGATAATGACGAGGTTCCCGGACGACGTGAGCACCTCGCTGCGCTTTCTGATCAGACGTCTCGAGTTTTCCGCGGGTGGCCTCTTCAACGTCAACCTGCTGCTGCTGTGCTCGGTAAATGCATTTGGCCTCCTCGATTTCATTGACTTTGAAACATGCCGCCGGGGCCGTCGTTCCAGACAACTTTCTTCTATATATGCTGCTCGGCTTTAGTTTGCGACAGATCTATAAAAATATATAAAAAAAAGTTGTTCGGGATGATGAAATCAGGTCGCCCCTATTGCGAATATAATAATTAGCCGATCTTCTCTTCTCTTCCGATGTCCTTGTACTTAGCCCTTTGCACTCAGAGGTATATATTAACTCGAAAATTAAACATTTCTTCCGATCTAGAATAAGTTCATTCTACAGGGTGTTTCCTACTTTTCGGCAACATTGTCAAAATCCAACAATTACAAATATCGGGATGTTCACCACAATTTATTTAATAAAACCGTGCACGCTAGGAAAAAAAATGTTTTATACGAAATATTATTGTTTTTCGATGTAGAATAAGAATACGAAATAAAAAATATGGGTTTCCATTTGAAAAAATGAAGTTGCCCTGCATCTGACCCTTAAAGGGCCATTATGGAAAAATGTGCATAGCGCCATTAAATGTGCCCCTTCGTATGAAGAATATTTTATATAAAACATTTTTTCATATTCCTGCTGGTTTCCGTGATAATTGACCGTCTCAAGATAAAAGGACCACCCTGCATGTAATGTATGTAACGTGGTGGGAGCTTCCCACTGCTATACATCACGACGATGAAGTCTAAGAGTGGGAGAAGAACCTGAGCGAGAAAGATGCCTCGAAAAGCCCCGGGGCTTCTCGTTGGAGCTGCCTGCGCGATCTAGACAATATTTTGAATAATCGTGCAGCAACTTTAAGTGGCGACTCTGAGTCACCCCTCGAGTGCTAAGGGTTAAAGTTTCGACGGAAGAATCGAGTACCGTTCGATGACGTTTGGAGGCTCGAATACCACCGGCTGCGAGATGCACGCTCAAGCTTTATAATTCGGTGTTCGATACTCCCCGGTTCGCATGACCAAACCGGATCGTAATAGTCGGCGACACCCGGCCCGTCCAATTTTGCGCCGGATACACGGCCGGGACACGGTCTCCCTCGGCGACGACACGCAATAACCGCGAGCTTTGAATACCGCCGGCAATCCCTGGGACATTTCACTTCGCGATTCGATTAATACCGTCGCTGTAGTTCCCGTTCGATCGATACAAAACAACCCATCATAGCCTGTCCCTCGGAAGCGCAGCTCCGAGGTGTACCGTCGCAGCGATCGTTTGCTCGATCTCGAACGCCTCGATAAACAATTTCTCGTTTCTCTGGTTAATTTGATAGAAACTCATTTCTCCAATCAAGTGACTCCTCGTCGCACGAGAGCGGCTGGAATGTCCTTGATCTTCGCGAACTCCCGTTCAATTATTTCAGATGTTCCCGAGCTACTCGATATAAGTTTCTTTAGCTGTCGGAAGCCTGCTAATTCCTTCATTGTTATTCCGTGAAGATGCATCGAGGTCGATCGCGAGGCTCTTCTTTAGGGAAATAGATGACGAAGATGAATCTTTTGCAGATCAGCGGGGTTCTGTCGACTTATCTGATCATCCTGCTGCAGTTCCCTTAGGAGCGAGCGCGAGCGTCGAGGAGAATCACGCCAGCCACTCGGATAGAATCGATTCTCTCCGGGACCGACTGGCGAGTGGATTTTCCGCCAAAGATTTTCCGGGGCCGTTCGAAACCGCATTTACCTCGGTAAGTATGTCGTGTGCCTGTTCCAACTGCATTTCCATAGGAGTTGCATCAGTTACGCGGGGAGAGGTGCTCTCCGCGAAATTATTGCCAGCCAGAAAAATTGCTTTTTCCTCGGCGTAGGCTGGAACTCGATAAATAGTCTCGCGGCATACGTTTTCCGGTGACGTTGCTCATCCGTTGTACACCACACTCGCGACAGAAACGGGACAGCCTCTCGGGATTGCTTTGTGTAGCGTTGAACATGGAGGCGAGCGTTCGTTAATCTTTAAACCGCGACGGCCCGCTGTAGTTGCGAACATTCCGATCCAATTTATTCCCCTTTGAATCGTTCACCGCTAACAGACGTCTGATTTCTTCCGAAATTACAAATCTTTCCGAACGGATGGGAGAGACGTTCAGAAAATTGGCCGATCATCCGATTAATTCGCGGCGGATGAGACTTCCTGGCTCCCAGCCCCGATTCGCGTCTCCAGGAATTGCGATTATTTTGGAACGATCGTCATAATTCGCGAGAGGAAGCGTGGAAGATTTTCCGCAGTCGGAAAATCGTGGCCGGCGGAAAGCTTTTTCCAGGCATCGCATCGGTGGATGATCCGAGTGAGCTGGATAATCGCGGAATTAATTTTCCGACGAATCGCGGCGAGATGCTCCTCGATGCTTCGTAGATCTCCAGAGGGAAAGAATGATCGCGGTTATTCGAAGGAGAAATTCGATCGATCCCTTCCTAAAGTCACGGTTTCCGGTCGACGCAATCTGCTCGGAGTGGAACTCCTTCTCGAGCGGAGAGCCCGCTAATTACTTTCCGAAAAGGGACGCGGCGGGCGAAGTCTCCTTTGTTCCCGAACGCGAAGAAACGGGGTTCGGTACTCGCGCCGGCCATTATCGCGCTTCGTGAAGTAGCTTTCCTCGGCGAGGCAGCCTTCCGGCGAACGCTGCGAGACTCCAAGACAAAACGTTCGGCGAATTGAATACGATGTCGCCGATGGAATTTTCCAGGAGGGCGAGGAGCATGAAAAAATCGTTGTTACTGGACAACCACGAACGGGGGCCGCGATGCAGCAATTTTCTGCGCCATCAGCCTGGAAAATTGCGCCATCCCTTGTTCCGTCGGCTTTCTTTTTCGCGGAGATACGCGCGAGCACGATCACCGCACGCAAATTTCCATCGTGCTCGCGCCTCTATCGGTCGGCTCGATTATATTAAAACGCAGCCCTTTGCCCGGCCCCTCCACCCTGCGATCGCTCTCGACAGGCACGCGAGAGCCCACTCCATTACGTTTCATCGATCGCGAGAAACAGATTTATTTTAATTACACGCCGAGAGGTCGCGTGCGCCGCGTTCGAGCCTGAACGCGCGTCGGGACATTTGAAAAATTATCATACCTGTAACTCGCTATCTTGTTTTCCGTGCGAAGGAAAGCATGGAAATGCACAGCGAGATACGGATCGGGTCGTCCCACGAGTTGCGTCCCCTTTGATCTTTCCCTGCAAGTGAAAGAAAATTTATATTCTAGGACGCTTCCAAATATCGATAACAAGAAAGTAGAATTTCATTGTTACGCTACGTCAAGCAAATAATATTTTTTAATTGTTGTTGGTCGCAATGCCGAAGGAAAACCGAAGGTCGCGATTTTTAAATTGCTTGTCTGTGCCTGCAATGAAACTTTCGAAGTAAGTTACTAAGGCACGAAGTTTCATTGAAACCGGTTGAAGCATAAAAAATCTTTATTTTCGGTCAATTATATTTCATAGCAACCTTGATTGATTTCGATGGAACTTTGTACATGTATAATTTATTAAAACATGTACAATTTATTACATTTACATTTGGTTTATTACACTTGGAAAAAACCGATTTTATTCGAAATTTTTATTTAAATATATGTTTTGCCGAACTCTCTGCATATAACTGACTTGGACCTACCACAGGCGCCTTCTAAATTTTCATTACAGGCACAGATAAAAAATTGAAAAATCGTGACATTCACATTTTCTAATCATTTACACATCTGCTCGTAAACTAATCCCTCTAACGTCTCACAAAAAAACAACTCCAGCTTGCTGAAAAAGTTATTCGCTTTTAGAAGGTGTGCGAACACTTTGTACACCCACTGTAGCTTAATTTAACACTCGTTCGTTCTCTTACCTTCCGGGTGCATTGGGTCGCGTGGTTTATTATAGTTTGATTCCGATTGCAGGTTTTGACGCGTCGCGTCGGGAACATTATCGGCGATGCATGCCCCGATCGACCGCTTCGATTCGATGCAATTTACGAGCTTCGTTGAAACGTTCACTCGCGCTGGATGCGACGGCGTTCGTTAGTTCGGAACTACAGCTCGAGCGATGCGCGAAGGACAACCGGAAGCTGCAGACCCTCGGAGAATTCGGATCTCGGAGAGAAGAGCTTTCGCCTCGCTCTCCAGGCTCTCGCAACTTCGACCTTTCGCCCGAGACAATGTGAGCGCGGTTTAAATGCAGCATAGCAATCGTTGGAAGTTCCCGCGACTCGTTATATTGTTTCCGTACTCCTCGTTCGCGGGATTAAACTTACTCCCGATCACGAGCTTTCCGATTCCTCGCTGCGAACTTGTTCGAACGAAACGCGGATCCTTGATGGCAGCCTATACGTTTTATTCGAGAGGTGCACCGTGGATAGAATAATTTTCCTTCATCCCTCGCGATACGATTTATTTTGCAATGATTTGGACAACGAGTTGACATTTATAATTAGACAACGGGTTTAATGTATTCATGACAAGGACGAGGAGGTGTAATTTAAAACAATAAAAACATTAGAACATTTTATAGATATTGTTAGATTATTCTTGTCTTGTTAATTGTATTAACCGTTTGCACTCGGTCGTCCCGTCTGAGGCTCCACTAAAAATTGCTGTACCGTTATTCAAAATATTGTTTACACTATATTAACTATATTGGTATCTAATCAATTACTAAACATTTACTTGAAGAGCGTGTAGGGGACCGAGAAACTAAGACAAAAAGTCTTTGAGATTTGCTCGTTTTTGGTTCGTTTGAAATTCGTTCGTGTTGAAATAAAAATTAACAACCAATTTTCTTTGGTATAAACAATTTTGCCCGTACGAGGGGTGCAAAGTGAGCGGTGAAAAATCTCGAAAAAACCATCATGTGTAGGGTGCTAGAGTTAGTTCTACTGTAATTCCATCGCGGAAAACTTCACGAGGATAACGCGTCTGGAGCTCGCACGGAATGGAAGAATAGTTTCGGAGATCTACAGGTTGCCGCGTTAAAAAGCATAGTTTCGAGAGGAGTTTCACGGGAATTTTATTAACGTACGGCGGGCAGTAAAACGCCCGTTGCGATGTTCACGAAAAACAGAGCATTCCCACGGAAAATAACGACGAAGGTCGCGGAGTGCGGCAGCGAGATAAAGTCTAGTGAATTATTGGCTCGAAATGGAGCATCGCGATATAGATTAGATCCAACATTTAAGAATAAAGTTTCCACAGCGCGCGGCGCATTAAACATGAAAGCGAGCGCTGCTCGTGCTTATTGAAATTGATTTAAAAGCCCGTTCAGACGCGGCGGAAACCGCGCGTTGTGTTTGTTTTGGATTGTTGGGCCGCGCGGACACGTATGAACTTTCACGTGTGAACTTTCACTGCAATGGACGAGATATCTCGTTTTCACGATGTCGAAGAAACGATGCTTTGGACGAGATATCTCGTCACCAGTTATTATGGATAATAAGTGTTCTATTTAAAAATTTGTCACAACTAATTGATTTTTAAGACACGATATATGAAATACTCCATACTTTACATAATTTGAGTTTTTATTGCTTATGTGCAAGTTTAAAATGCAGTAATGAAATTATTGAAAAATCCAGGAACTATCTGAACACTCAAAATGAAAATTAGGAGTAATACTTTTAATTTATTGTTTAATTTAATCTAGTTTTTTGATGATAAATGTTGCGTTCTATATTTATTTTCTCTTGCTACTATTATTATGAGACAAATGGAATTCATCAACTGCTACTATTATTATGGGACAGAGGGAGTATAAAATACTCGTGCTTGAAAGAAATATATACTTAAATGACTTTGTTTGAGAAAATGTGGAAGTCGCGAACTTAGCTGCCAACCTAATACTTCCCGAAACGCCTGCAACTTCCACGTAAAGAACAGAATTCTTCCAGAAACTTTTTCATTCGCCGACTTTATTTTCCTTCAAAGAATTAATTAGCGCTCGGTTCCCGTTGGCCGGTTAGGATTTCCGTCGCGATTTCGCGATATGAATTTCCGGAAAAAGAAGAGCAGTTCCGTGGTTCCTCGCGCAGCGGTGCGCGTGGAATCCCCTTCCGCAACGGGTGCGCTAGGTAATATCGGAACGCGAATACGCGGGGGTACTCGTAAATCTGTGTTCCAGCGGCGTCGTAACGCGAAAACTGTGTAATGCGATGTCAGCCACGTGTGGGGACTGTTTCCGGTCTCGTCTCTGGAGTGTCGTTACCGTTGAACCATCCGGAGGACGTCGACCTCCCGAAAACTGTCCCTTTCCGCTCTTCCCGTGAAAATCGTCCATCACGCCGCACCGCAACTTTCGTCCAGAACCACCATTTTATTTCTGTTAAGTTAACTCTGTTCCGGGGCGACGCGACGACACTCTCTTCATTACGAAATATACTAGATAAATAGACAGCGGATTTTGTGTATTAAAAACATTAGAATAATAAAAGATATAAGAAAGATATATAAAGAAATAAGGAAAAAATGTTATTTGAAGTTTGCTCAGAAACGCTTTATTACAAAGTTAGAATTGAGGGCGGTGGATTTGACTTTACTGAACATTGAAAGGTCGAACGTGTTTATCGGATTATTTCAAAATGTTATTTCGTTATCGCAGTCATCGCAGAATAAATCTCTTCCTCATTTTGTTGCATTTCAGCAACCGAGATATAAAATCCGTTGCTTTAATTCTTCACACGAAGTAACTTCTGCACTCTCTGTAGGCTCTATCTTTTAAAGTTCCCTGTAAATAAAAATCGAGAGAAGAGTTAAATCGGGAGATCTTGGAGGCCATAGAACTGGCTCTGCTCGATCAATCCGCCTGTCACCATCATTTTCACTTAACCAATCTCTAACTTTATTTGCTCATAACTTTGTAATAAAGCGTATTTGAGCAAACTTCAAATAACATTTTTTTCCTATCCCCACTCGTATGATATGCTCCCCAAGTTTGTCCATTAAAACCCGCGCCCTGTATAAAAACACCCTGTATGAAACAAAGTTTCAAAGCAATCGGATTTTGAACAAACGAACATTTACATTTTTATTTATAGAATAGATAAAGATCCGCTGTCTACGGATAAGCGAAGGTTAAGGTGAAAGTGGGGGTTCAGTGCGCAATGCATCTTTGAGTTAGCGCAGTTTCAAGACGATGGGGTTGTAACGGCGCGTTTGTGGGTGCACCGCGGCGGCGCTTAGACAGCTTCCTTAAAAAGGATTTATGCAGCACGAGTGGCCTCGACTGCCCGCGCCCTTGACACGACACCCACGAACGCGAAACGGCAGTCCGGGAGTGCGAACTATGCATGTGTCCGGATTGGTACGCTCGGTGCATCCAACGGTGCGCTAATGGCCGCCATTACAACCCACGCTTCGCTCCCACGTCACACAGTGTCCCGTAGCGCGCACGAGCTCCTGCGTCATCATCCACGCACGTTCCCGTCCACCTATATAGCACACGTATACGTACGGAAAACCAACGCAAAGATTTCAGTGTGATGGTCCCGCGGGCCCGACACCGCATTTGCTTCGATAACGTCATAACGTGATAACGTCACCGGGATCTTCTTCGCCGTTAACGTCTCTCGCGGCGCGGCCTAACGAGGATAAGGCCGATCGATGACCCAACCCTAAGAAAACGCGAAAATTCCAGTTAGGAACTGCCGGTTGACTTGCGTCACGCCAGACCGCACGAAGAAAAATGGAAAAGCTTCAAAGACCGTGAACCAAGCCATCTCCCGTGCTGCCCGGAGGCATTTCGTGAGATTCTCCGTACAGTTGTGTCAGCTCGGACGGACATTTCGAGACTCTCTTAACATTCTTCACGTGAAATTGCGTTGCAGTTTGAATCTTCAAGTCACTTTGTTTCGCATTTTATTTCTTTTAGTCCTGCAGCAGGTTTCCCGTTCCTAGCCCCGCAAACCCGTATCCCCGACTACCATCCGAGAGAATTTCCCTCGCAGCGGCCGGATCGAGCGTCCGACGATTCAATCGACCTCGCCGCTATCGCCTCTTTCTCACGATCCTCGCCGCAGCTGCCGGGATTCGCGATATTCCCTGCCTTCTCTTTATGGTAATCCCGACCGCCATCTTCGCGGCCGCGCCAATCTGTCGAAATGAAACCTCCGCCGCGTGCCGCCGGCCAAATTAATTGGGAAAAAATCAATTCGCTCTCCCAACGAGAGAGCTATATCGCTTCTCCCACCGGTGAATTTCATTTATGGAAATGGAATCGCGGGGGCTGTTCTAGCCGGTTTAATTTACAAACTTTTTAATCGACGCCGATTACGATTCCCCGCTCTCTACACGCGTCACGAATAAACTGCGGATTTTTATGCATTCACGGTACTCCGAGCATGTGAAATACGGGGGAGGCTCTTGCTTTCCAGTTAACAAAGTAAAAAGTGCTTTCGAACCACTGCGTGCATCGATATATATATATATATATGTATTTTTAACCCTTTGCACTCGGAACTGTATTAACTCGAAAATGAAATACATATTGAACTTGATCCCACCTCTAGGCTATGCACTCGGAGCTATTTTAACTCGTAAATGAAACATCTCTTCCGACCTAGTACATTTCCATTCGTTATACCTAAATGTTTATTAATTGAGTAGATACCGATATATTTAATCATGTAAACAATATTTTGAATAATGTTACAGCAATTTTTAGTGCCGCCACATAGTCACCATATTCGAGTGCTAAGGGTTAAAATCAACACACATTTATAATAAATTTTCATTAATTAAGACTAATAAAATTCTAAATTAAAATGTTACATAATATAAAAATATTTTTTAATTTATCCCAATGTAATCCTTTAAATATATCTCGAATGTACACGACTTAAAATTCGGAACGGGATTCATTGACAGTGGTTTCGATGAAAGCTAATGTTCTATTATAAGACTAATAAAATTCTAAATTAAAATGTTACGTAATATAAAAACACTTTCTAATTTATCCCAATGTAATTCTTTAAATATCTCGAATGTATATGACTTACAATTCGGAACGGGATTGATTGACGGTGGTTTCAATGAAAGCGAATGTTCTATTAGATACAAGTAACGTTGTTTTATTAAAAATTTTTAAAAATAGTACAGCGTTGGGTTTTAAAGATATTCGTTCGTAAACAATTTTGTACAAATTCGTTGCGTCTACAGTCCCTAGCCTAATCTATGTCTACGCTGGAAACCCAACACTCTGTTTCACTCGGATACGTAATACTGATACGTCGCAAGATTACAAAGTATAAAACGCCGTGTTCGAGTTCTCTGTAAATATTTCGTGCAAGAAACGTATACGAGCAATACGGATCGTTCGGGCGAATCTGGCAGCGTGGCGTGTGCCCTCGACAATCGTTTTCTCCTGGGAAAACGAACGGGACACGTTCTCTCTGCTATGTCTCTCTCGGTTCTAAAATCTGAATCGCGCTGGTACGAACGGGTCTTTCGGGAGAACGTTTCCGCCGGAAAACGCCCCGAAGACGCGTCGCGTCCTTTTTATTTCCTTCTTAAATCCATGCTCGAGAGCTCTCTCCGCGGGAAAACCGCGGCGTGTTTCTTTATATAAAGAAAGAACCGAGTTCTCGCATTCGGCAATCTCGCGAGCGTTTCCCGCGAAACGCACCGAGATGCCTCGCGGCCTGGTCGAACGAGAATTTCGAAACCTGATTTCACGCGCTCGAATACGATCCGTAACTCTGATCCATCCGATTCGCAGACTAATCGGAGAAGCGAACATTTATCCTACAATCTAGCTTGAAAAAATACATATTCGGTCGAAAATACATACGTCGCGATCCGTAAAAATGAATTTCCTGAACCAGGATGCGCGTCCTACGGACAACTAAAACAATCGGCAAATACGTTACGATGGATAGCAATGTTTGCGCTGTCGTCAGCCCCCGAGCGTTCCCAGCTGAAAACGACCAGAATCGCGCGCGTGTCAGTCGTGTCAATTTGAACCGAAGTACTCTAAAATCGGATATAAAATCTGGCACGCTCGATTCACGGGTTACAACATACCCGGGAAAAGATTGCTAGAACACGTTCGTTCCCCCGGGTTGTCGTTCCGTTCATTTGTCACGGGAATGGCGGCCGATTTAAAACGCGTACGCGTTCTTCATGGGGGCTGTGTTCCCGGGATTCGGCAGTATCTCTCTGCTGTGGTAGAGTCCGTTGTATATCGGTTTTACAGTGGCATAGTGCGGTTCCTCGCACGAGGGAGACGAGTAATAATGGTACAACGGTTGTTGGCCGTCGATGCGCGCACTCTTTCTCTTCCTAGAGAGCGTGTCCTCGTAGACGCTGGACCTCGGTCTCTCATGGTGGCGTCTTCTAGGGGTGTCGTAAATGGTTTCCCTGGGATTCCTGAGCTCCACCTCGCAGATTTTCGGGATCTCCGTCTCGGATTTCGATAGGTACCTCCGCGGCACGTCGTAGTGGCTCTCCAAGGACGAGCTGGTCGTGTCGAGGTCCGTACAGCTCTTGCGGAACTCGACCTCGTACAGGCTGTTCTTGATCACCACAGGTTCCCCGTCGTACTCGGGATCGTCCAGCTTCGTCAGAGCGACGAAAGGATGCTTTGGAATCGACGACAGGTGCGGATGTTTTGGTATTTTCGGCAACGACGGTGCGATAATCGCGGGACTGGCCGCCGGCTTCTTCGCTATCGACGGTTTCCGGTTCAGAGACATGGTCACCATTCTCGGGAACGGGTACACCGGTCCGAGGTCCACCTTCAGCTGCTCGCGAGGCACCTCCGTCAGCACCAGCTTCCCCTTCTGTTTACTGCAATATTTCAAGGTCAGCGTTAATCGTCATTCCCGGAGAAATGCTCGAAGGACGTGGCGAGGTCGAATATCGTGTTGCATATGCGAAATTCGGATCTCGATTTATTTACTCGCGATTTGTTTATGCATCTATGAGAAAATTTGTTGGTTGGGTGAAATATATATATATAAAACGGTAAAAGATTAGAAAAATTTAAGAACATTGTTTTAATGTAACAACGTCATTAGGGGGATAAAATGAATTGTTTTACTTCTACTTCCCAGAATCAACGCGGAACATTTTTATGGATCGAATGGTTTCCAGATATCGCGTCGATTCTTTTTTATCGCGAGTATGTTTTTTGCCTGATTGAAAAATCAATTCCCCGACGCCGGAGGTTCATGTAGAAGTTCGTAACTGAAGTTTACAATTTATGCTCCCCCTTCGACCCACGTGGGTGTGCGTTTATGATTTTCTATCTCGGGATCTGTTCGTCGAATAGAGCCGATTCTTTTTCAGATTTGATCTATTGTCGTACTTGAAATAAGCAGGTTCTTGTATATGAAAAACACGTTGCTAGCGAGTGATTAGGAAAAAGAAATGGTTTTTTTTTTTCAAAATACGAGAGAACTTTCCCTCCAACCTAATAAAAGGCTCGACGTACCGCAAGAATACTTTGCTAACTGAGAAATCAAACTACGAATAAATTCTACAGAAATCGGCGAAGCTCCGTATCCTTCAAACCAATTCTCGACCAGCAAAGCGTCGAACCCTCCCCTAATTTCGCACGAGCTACGTTACATTTGACTTCGTGCAAAATCTCTAAACCCCACAGAGACAAAATGGCGACCGATGCGGCGTGCAACAATGAGAACAAGACTGCTTACCTGACGGTGCGGCCAGCGTCCTGGGAAGCTTTGTCGTCCGCCGCGTTCAGGGATTTCCTGGGGTGGAAACTGTTGAACGTGGTTCTTCTGTTCGGTTCGCTGTAGTTCTTCTCCTGATGCAGCAAAGCTTCCGTGATGGAAATCAGCGAGGTCAAGGAGGACGAGGAGCTGGACCTCTCGTCGTAGCCGGAGTCCTGCATCTCCCGAGTAGTCTCTTCGGTCAAGTTCCTCTCGGACGAGAACATCGAGTTCTTCTTGTCGAAGGACCGTTTGGTGGCCCAGGAAGTCAGCAACTTCTTCAGCGACCTCTTGCGCGGCAGCTTCTTGCCGGTGATCGGTATCCAATCGATCGAGGTGTCCTCGACCTCTATCGGTTTCTTCAGGAACGCCCCAATGATCTTCGGCGTCTTATCGTTGCGGAAGACTGGCGGAGGATCGATGAGAGAGTCCTCCTCCGTTCGATCGTACTCGTCGATCGCCGTGCTGGTCTTGCGAAGTTCGTGGCCGTCCAACTCCTCCAGGAAGATCGTCTCGTCCGGTTCGGGCAAGGTTATGTCCAGATCGATGCTGTCCAGAGTGTTCGTGTCGTCCAGATAAAGGGACTCTTCATTGTCGTACGCGAAGTAGGTACAGCCGTCCGCGTTGGAGTCCTCGCTTTCCAAATGCACAGGGCTGGAGTAGATGCCCGACTGACTGCTGTCCTTGCTGCAATTGCCCGGCGAGAGGATCTCCAACGACTTGGCCTTGTTCTTCCACGGAGTCGAGATTATAGATCCATTCTCCGCGTCCTTCGACTCGTCCGCGGGATCCTGGCTGGTTCCCTCGTCGTCGGAGACCTTGAAAGGCGAACCGTACACGCCGGACCGTCTGAAAGCCTTCGAGTCCTCGACGCTGTACTTCGAGGACGGGGATAAGACATCGGATCGCCCGCTCAAATTCGCTGGACTTTTCTTCGGGGTTTCTTCGAACGACGTGCCGCTGTTTCTGAATTCCTCGGAGCCGCTCCTGACGGGACTCAAGAACAGACCCGGCTTTCGCTTCGTCTCAAAGATGTCGAACTTCTTGTGGATCTCTTCGGCTTCCCTCGCATCTTGGATTACTTTCTGGTCGTTCAACGGCTTGTACTTCACCTCGAACGCCGCGACGATCTTCTTCACGAAGTTCTTCGGCTGTTTCTTCAGCGTTTCGACGGTCTGCGGCGCGCTTTTCTTCGACGGCGAGTGGAAGCCCATCTCGAAGTCGCGAATTATGCTCTCCAGGTCCGGCATATCCACCGGCGTCACTGGCGAACCTAGGCTTTTGGTTCCGCGAGGCGGCATCCTTTGGTTAGCGTTGTATAGCAGACCGGTGTCCAGAGGCTTCAATACCGTCATCCTGGCCGGGATGTTCTCCAGAACTTGGTACTTCTTTGGTGAATAATTTCCAAACTTCTGTATCCAATTACCCCTCTTTGACGATGCCCTTTTTGCCTCTGGCTTCTGATCCTCTTTGTCCAGTATCGGCTGCGATTTCAGCTGCGAAAGAAACATACACGTTAGTATATAATAAATAATAATACGTCCGACAGAGCTTCTATCGATTCTCGAGGACAAAGTTCGCGCAAGAAACACAATTGATCTAGATCTTACTGCATTCGTAATTTATACAAGTTTTCAGAATTCAATGTATATTTCCTATCGAGCCTGCAAGGCTATCGCTCAAGATAACATATCACTTGATTCTACTTTCTTAAAATTTGTCCAGCAACACTGAAAATTGCGTTCGCAATGTCATTAGAGTGGATCAAGTCACCAACCTCATCGTTGCTGCTTTTCTTCAGCATTCGTTGCAGAAAAGTATTCATCTTTATCGCACTCATGATGAAGTTTCTGCCGTTCAGCGCGTAAAGCGGCAAATATCAGTTCGAAAAAGCCCGCAGAAAATTAAAATAACGTAGTTAACGAAACCGAAACTAGAGAACTCAAATTTATCATAATACACGGTGCTTCAACTCTTCTGTATTCTAAAGATCCACATCACGTTTGGTTTATCCGATTGTAGCGCGATCAAAATGATTCACTGAAGCTGCTCAGAAATAAATGCCACCTGTATGTGACCGGCACGATGTGGTATACTCGACACGAGTTTTAAACCGAGGACTACTCGAAGAATATTTAATTTCAAACACTTTGAGGTACACTTGTAACACGCGCGAAGTTGACCGGTCCAAATCTTGGATTCAAATGATTTCCAGCGGTCAACGACGCTCTTTTTGTACCTGACGAAGCCTCGTGGTAACCCTCCCCGTCCCCTTTACGATAGTGACTTTTCGAATGGTAGGGGTGCAAGGTTTGAGTGGGGGCGCAGGTATGACCCATCCAAGGTATGAAACACCACCGTAAGAACGTTTGTCGCCGCGTGGCGATTTTCTCGAAGATCCCATTCCTTTGATTTTGCTCAAATTTGAATATATTGTAGACTTTAGTAGGGATGGGATCAAGTTCAATATGTACTCACATCAATGTATAAGTTTCAGCTTAATGGGACTATTCACAGAAGAATACAATTTTTATTTTGCATAAAGATCCGTTGAAAATAAGTTTCGAGGAACTTGTAGTGAACACATAAGATTGCTATATACTAAAGAAATGTTTTTTCAAATGACTACATTGTTAGTAGATATTCTTATGTGTTCACTACAAGTCCCTAGAAACTAATTTTCAACTAATGAAATAATGAGAAAGCTTTTCTTTACACGTCTGTAAAATCAATAATTTTTAAGATATAGAAAAATCCTTCTATATTTGTTCACAGGTCACTAAAGACAACAACATATTCAAATTCGAACAAAATCGGAAACGGTACTCCAAAAAGTGGCCGATTTCGTGTGAAATGACCCTTAAACAACGTTCGTTCAAACTTTCAATTAACCGATTTAATTTCTCGTTCCTCCGATAACGCTTGCATTAGCCAAATGTTAAATATTCCCGTGAACAGTGTGCACCCCGACGCTTTCTTTTCGTGTTACGAATAAATTGGCATTTTAATAAGCATTTAGAAAAAAAGCGGGACCACAACGTCGAAACGAAGACGGGGCGAGAAATGAGAACGCGAATCCCGCATCCTTGCAATACTGGGAAAAGGTACGAAACTTGACAGATGTGTACGAAATTTGTGTTTTATTTGTCCACAGTTTTTCATACTTAATAACCTGATATATTCCCGTACTGAGGCGAGTCGCGTTTATCGATATCGATACTCCGATTCGTAGCAAAGGGATCATGCAAAATGCATGCGCGGCGAATGCAAATTTTGCATTTGGCAGAATACTCGCGGTCGAACCGCGTTGCAACGCGTTGGAAACGAGCCTTTTGCCAGTTCCAGGATGTCGAAATCCGCTAGATTTCCGTTTACAACGTTACCTGCCAGGACGAACCGCTGACAACGGGCAATAAAACAATAGACCGCTGCTCGGTAACCTTGCTCGAGGCGATCTATTGTCCGATGTATGGGTCGATTCCCCCGATTCGCAAAACCGATCGTGCTGCGAAATGCTTTTCTTTACGTGACTCTGTGCACGTAACCACCAGAGAAGCGTTGAGCTGACGACGATCTCTGCAGAAAGCGAATTACATCCGGCGCATTTACATCTCGCTCTTGCAATATATATTAATTTTGTTTGTCAATAAAATAAGTATTAATTACACGTTCGCCATTATTCGCAACGACTCATTCGCAATGCATCGTTGTAACTCGTTTCCAGAAATTATTTCCGACTCGGCGAAATGATTCATATCGTAATATCCAGGAGCATAAATTGCGTATGAATGTTTTTATTTGATCCTCCATTTTATCGTCGAATAAAATTGTAACTTTTGCATTTCGACACCGACATTTTAATTTCCCATTTTTGTCGGATCAAACGATAGCCGCGGTACGGGCGGGCGAACGTTGGCCCAGTTGAGCCGCTACAACATCGGATAAAGTCGTCGTATTCCGGTGGAAAAATTTCATTACATTCTGCAAGGATCGTCGAACATTCCCGCAAAGTTCGAAATTGATTCGCGCATAGAAACTATTTTCGAAAATTGCCGAAAATTCTATTGGCGTTCCAGCTTCGAAGTAGACAATTTCTTCGACGGCTCCGCCCACGCTGTCCTGTTAACTTTCCGAAGCTTTTGAAACGTTTCTATATTTTCGGGGTCATACTCCCACATCTCGGGAACGGATTTCCCCGGCAATAAAACAGGATTCAACTAACGGACCTGGTAGCAGCGAAAGCAAGAATAGACACGAAGCGGCCGCAATTAAAAGCAATTTTCCTCCGCGCCCTTCAAAGTCTCGGAAATTACCGCGAGGTCGAGAAAGGGGCACACCTGATAGGATTATAACGGGATATCCGGATAACGTCGGAAGCGAGACGTTGCCTAGAAATTAATTGAATTTCCAGGACATTGATATCGTTCGAGAAACCCGCGCGTCTCGCGAGTGATGCGAGTCAACGAGGAGTCGGCCCCGCGTTCACAAATAACCGACAGTACACGAACCTAATTCGACCGCCGCGCGCCGCGGTGCTTCGGCTTCGTCGCGCGTATTTTCCGAATTTCCACATAGTCCCTCGCAGAATTTTTCAAATTTGAGGAGAACCCATTTTAACACTGAATTTAACCCTGGAACATCACACTGATTTTTTGAGAAATAAGTCGTTGAATTCGTCCTGGTTATAATACTGTTAAGTCAAATATACAAAGTGCCATTTAAAAAAGTGAAGGTGGCTAAACTAAAAAAAAGAAAAATTTCGAACTTTTTTTCATTGCAACGTATAGCCAATCGAAGACTGATCAACTTTTGTTTAAAATATTTTATGTCAGATTATCGCAAGTGCTTGGAAGATCGTGAAAAGTGTTATGTGGAACGTCCTGTATAACTTTGATACTCTTTGGAGGAAATCAACAATTCCCCGCAGAAGAATCGTACAAATGGTGCATTTGTTATTGAAACAATTTGGCTATTTTTGACTCTCGTACATTCTCGTTCGCGGTCCGCTTGTATCCCGTAACAAAGAATAACGCGAAACCGTCGTCGTTTCATCAGGGCTCGTCCAGCTTCGATCAATAGGGTAATTGTCGATCGGAAAATATTGGAAACCATCTTTTCCCGGTCCGCGTATTCGAAAAGCAAACGGGCGTAGGCTTTTGTGAGCGGTTCTACCTACGTTCCTCAACATTCCCCAACCACGCCATTTGTCGGTGTTCATATTTGCTCGTTCAACACCGTTTTTTTAAATATCCGCGGCAGCTGCAAAATGGCTCTTAGCTCGAGTCTTTTGCGAATTCGTTTGATTGATCGCAGTCGCTCTGCGAATTGAATCGCGCCGCGGCGAGATTTGTCGCTCCCTTTGCGAGCGCGGAGAAACCTTTTTCCCCTCATTACAATAATTATTTGATTCGCCGTTTGTATCACCGTTTCCCGCTAAATGGCGATTCCATTTCGCTCGACCGGCCCGGCAAATATCGGGAAATACCTAGTTGGCGATCGACGTCGGCCATCTCGTTGATGAGCAAAAAACTGGCTCGCGTCGTATCGAAGGTCGCATCGTTTAATAGATATCGAGGCAGCGAATAAAAATCCGGTCGGCCGGGTCATCAACGAGCTCGCGCAGGCAAATGGAATTAACCTGGAATTAAATAACAATGGGAAAAAGTAGCAGAGACGCGACGGGGGATTTCCTGGTTGCGAGAGAGATTACACTGCTTCTCCCCTTCCTTCCTTCCCCTGACATAATTCGCGTCGCATACGGTGCGGTATGAAATAGGGGAAAGTTGCCAATATTGCACCACGAGATTTGATTTGCTGCTTCATCTCTACAATAACCGAGCTATCATAATACTAGCGGATCTAACAGTGTAAGAGAGAGAAGAATTCTTCCTCAAATGAGATGAAGACTGTTTATCGAACGTTAAAATAAATATTAATGCAAACGTGACAAATAAATTTTCATTCTCGAGAATTTCTCGTTGTAACTCGTTGTAATTTCTCATTGTAATTCACATCGCAGTATTAGGAACATTCCTAGTGATTTTTGTGCCCCAGGAATGAACTCCTCTTTTTGAAGAGAAAAGAGAAGCTTCTTTTCATATTTTCATTGTATCGAAAACTTTCCCGTATGCAATTTAAAGCAATATAAATAGCTGTCCTTTGGTATACATAGAAGAAAAATCATCTTGTTTCCACCGTTTACGAAGAAAATGTTTCTTCAAATCGTGAGATTATAAGAATATAAGAATGATTGACAATTTTGTTTGCCTGCCCAACGAAAATAACATTCTCATCGACTTGTACAAATTAAATTCAGAGCAAAATACAGTGGCGGCTCAAGTGGAGGCCCTAAGCGGTAAAAATTGTGGAGCTCTCAAACTCAAGTTAGAAATAAAAGTGGCAAGGAAACTCTCATTAATTTATATAAAAATTCATAAATTTATTTAAAATTGGGGGCCCTATGGTATCCCGGGGCCTCACGCGGCCGCTTAGTCCGTTTACCGTTAGATCCGCCACTGGCAAAATATTTATTTTATTATAAAACAAATAACTACTTTTCCCTTATCATAACACTAGCGGACAGTATAAGAATTCTTCTTCAAAAGGCATGAAGACCTTTCATAGACCGTTAAAATTAATGCAACCGTAACAAATAAACGTTCACTTTCGAGAATCACTCGTTGTATCCCCGTTAACAGCCACACCGCCTGATCGTTCGAATCCAATTTGTGTAGCGCGAAAGAACCCGCCGCTGCGAAACAACTGCAGCATTACGGATTGTACGGGCGGGATCGTGGACGCTACATTCATCGCGCACAATAAATAATAACGAATCAATTGACGGGGGGTGGGGGCACTCGAGAAAAACGGGCAAACGAGTTCGCCGCTACAGAAAATGGGTGAAAGGAAATCCAATTTTCCGGGATCTGCTAGTAGCGGGCGCGGCAAGTTTTTTCCCGGGCATCTGAACGATACAGCAGCAACCGGCTGCCAGCTGTACGGGAGAGCGGCGTTATCGAATTACCTCGGGTAATCTGTCGCGAGCAGCGAATCAAAGGGGCCGAGGACAAAAGTGCACGGCGACGCATGCAGAGCGGCCTTTCCATGAAATTAACCTGTGGATTTCGCGGAAAATCCGCTGTCGACCATGGGTCTATAGGACGCAGCGCACGGTGTATCTAGGCTGGCGAAAGTAAAACGGTACCGGCTCGCCATGGAGGGGTAGGCATTCCCATAGCAATTACCATAGTACGGGGTCAGGGCGAAAGTGGCGAAGTTGTGTCCTGTAATCTGCGTTTAGCGTTGCCCTCGAGAACGATACGTACGGGACGCTCTCGCCCCATTGTCACGGGTATCGTTAGTTTACCGGAATCCGGGCAACAATGGCCGGCAGCATACCTGCCCCCGCTGCTCGTCGGAATTACTTGATTGTCTCGCGCCAATATGCTTCGCATTTCAATAGAATCCTTCGCATAGAATCAAAGCCAACGTCCAGTACCTTCCCCCCCTTGGAAATTTCCCGTTAACGAAAACTTCCGATGATACCTTCTACCCCCATGGATTAACGCGACCGTTCCGCGATGGCCAGGGATTTACCTGACTACCGCCCGGACCTTTTCCAAATCTTTTCGGACAGCTACGTTTATACTTTTATATGCCCTCCCACAAATTATGTCGTCTTGCACTCGGAGCTGTCACAACCAGAAAACCAACACATTTCTTCCGACACAGAGTATTTCGATTGTACATTACTTGTGGTTTTCTTCTCTTTTATTGTAGAACATCTCGTAAGAGACTTATTTCAACGTAATGCAGAATTCAATATAAGAATGACAACCAAGAGAAATATTTACAGAATAAGAATATACGAATACATTAGCATTAATACGAGATTTTGATTCTTATAAATGTAAATGTTGCTTTAACACGTTCGTTATCAACGTAAATAAATGTTTCATTTACACGTTTTTTTTTTTACATGAGAACGGATTAATCATTTTTACATTACTTCTTATGGGAAAGGTTGGTTAGTACACGTACTATTCGGTACAAGCCCAAACATCAGGAACGGACTAAATCCGTATACCGAGGTACCACCGTATGAAATTCATTTCATTTTTTCTTGTATGTAAAATACAAAATTGTGGTTAAATAATAGTATGGCAATTTTTAACTTTCCCTCTCTGCCCCGCGCCGAAGATTCTAGACGTTCTATGATTTGTAAAACCAGATCCAACACGTCGAAATTACGCTGCTGCTCGAAATGAAGGCAAGTTATCGTTCGTATAATTAAATTGTCCGCGCATGTAACCCACGAAGGATAGTCATCTTCGTTCACTCGGCAGCTTATCCGTCCGATCTGTTTGCGTCAGAAATTTCACTGCGAACGAAACGGGATGACGCAAGTGGGGCAGCTTAGGGCTGCGATTATTCGTATCAATCAACAGCAGCCTCGAGGCAATCACTATCAGGGTCTGTTACAAGAGTTCCGTGCAGACTTCTTCCGCGAATTCGTCTAATCTACGCGGATTTGATTTACGTAACGTATCACTCCGTCTCGTCGTTGCAGTTCGACTGGTTCGCCTGTAACTTTCAAACAGTTTCGAATTGCTCGCGCAGTTTCGACGCTCGTTTGCACGTCGCTCAGGACTCTTCGTTTATCTTTTTCGCTACCTCTTTCAAAGATCGTGCGAATCTTGTTTGCAGATAGTTTAACAAGCAATCGAGATGCAGGGGACTCTGGTGAATAAACGATATACGTTATTGTATAAAATAAAAGATATTGACGATTGAAATTACGCTATATGCACGAGAATCGACAGTCTATTTGCTGTTATTGTATCGTATTTATCGTATTTGTTCCCGAAACAACACCGAGTTTAAATTATAAATATCGAACACACTCGGCTCGGCTAACAAAAACGAAAAGCACCCGCCGCATTTCGAAATATTTGGCACGATTGAAATTGAATTTCGAACAGCTGAATTCCTACAGAAACAAGCATTGTGTCGGTGAATGAAATGTCGGGAAATTTCGATTGGTCGGAGCCAATTCGCGTGAAAATCGTGGGAACGCTAACGAGCCGCGTAAATTGGCATAGATTCGTTGTCCTTCGTGCTTGTGACGCAACGGTCCTTAATCAGGGCAGCGTGGGAGCTGTTCATTGCCCGTAAAAACCGCTCTGTTTTGTATCCTTGTAAGTATCCCTCGTAAAACTCCGTCGGGCGGACGCGCAAGTCCATCGACCGATATAGTGGAGACCAATGTAATGTATTTACGCGTCAATTTTCCTTTGCATATTTTCGAACTCCTTTGAGCTCGATGCACATCCTCTCGTTGCATTCAGTTGCAAAGCAGCCACCCACGAGCTGAACCGATCAACCACCTTTCGAGTGCATCTACATTTTACTCGAGCCAAAGTGCTCGATCGATTTCTTCCGTCGAAAATAAATGGCTTCCATCATGCATCGGTCTCGTTCTTTTGATGGAGATATATTCTACAGTGTTAAACTTGTTGGAAAATATATCTTTTTAGCGCATGAAATAAATAAGGTAAGGTGGGGTAAGTTCGTAAACGGAGCAAGTGTACATACTGGTTATTTTTATTATAATATGATCGAAATTTCTTTAGCTTGTATTTATTAATGTGTACTATAAAGGTGCTAAACAGTCACGTGAGAAGTACATATACAACTTTGAGGTTCGTTTATATAAAAATGCATAATTATAAAACTAAACAATGTAATATTATTTAATGTAGGAAAAAGCATTTTATAGCAGGCGTGTTAATAATTCTGCTCTTGCCCCGTTATGAAACAAGGTTTGAAAGAAATTTTTAACTCTAAGTTACGCTCTTGCCCCATTTTCGGGGGAAAGTGCAGAGTAGTTGAAAAATTTTCGAGAAAAATTAGACTCCTACGCACAATATCAATTTACCAGTAATAACTGTGCAAAGCGTTTGATACCGACAGCGTTAAATATTTACACGGATTGAAAATACGTAAGTTTAAAATCCAACTTTGCAAAAACCAGCCTGCGCTTGCCCCAACTTCACCTTATGTCAATGTGTAGCACCAGTGATACACGCGGCTTGAATGGATACACGTGGCACGGAACGTGTTCGAATTATCCGAATTATTTTTCAATTTTGTTGCCAACAACTCCCTACTATCTTAAGTGTTTTCTCGACTGCTACTTATTCTAAACAATTTCGTTTACTGATTATATTAAATGTAGCTGTCAAACTTTGTTGTAATTTATATTTTTGGAACTTACATTTGTTTTTAACACTAGAACTACCGAGCACTAAACGCAATTGGCATACATTGCCTCATAATAATGACAAGATTGCATTTGTTTCGATTTTGTACCAGTTTTGTTTAAATATGTACTTCAATAGAGAAGTTGACTAAAAAATTTCTCAGGAAAACATATTTATAATTTTAATATTTCTAATAGAAGAAATCAGGAGAGAAAGTCATTTTGACTCATCCGGTAGGTCTAGTGTTAACTAAAAAATAAAAAATTAAATAAATAAAGGAAGAACCAAATACATATAAAAACCGTTCCATTTACATTTTTCTTTCTCTGATGTCGAGTCACACTCGACAAAACAGTGCAAAGAGTCAATAAGCTGAAATTTATCTACCACTTGAAATTGCTCGAGATCATTTTTATCATGAACGCATAAAATCTGCAATAACTGAAACTAGCTGCTGGAGAATTGGAATACAGATGGAAGGTTCGTAACCTGGGTGAAGAAGGGCCGCCACTCGAGGGTGCACACAGGTGTCTGTTCGGGACAATGCTCCGCTCGGAAAATCTTTCGTCCCCCGGCCTGTCTCGTACCAACTAATTTTGTTCGGTAGTTTACCCAAATCGGGGTAATTACGAGCGGTATTTTACCTGGCAGGGTGGCACAGTGTCGCCGGCCATAAACGGGCCCCTTTTACGGTTCCGCGTAGCCAAGATCGACCCAGCGCGACGCACACAGTGTGTCCAAACTCCGAACGGCGAAATCGTGGCCAAAACCTCGAAAATGAACTTTTCGGTAGGGATATACGGTAAGTACTATTTTAGATTCTTTGGTAATGTGCCTATGGAAAAACCGATGCGCGAAGGTTTTATTACTTATACCTGAAAAATGGTGAGAGCTCGAAGTTTTCGTTTATTAGTCATACAGTAATCGTGTTGTGACGAACTGTGCGAAAGCGAAAAATGAAAACTGCATAATTCGAAAGCGATTTATTTAATTTCAATTCTGTAAAATGGATGCTGTTCTTGGAAGTAGTTGTACATTGAAATAAATTCGAATTTTTAAATATGAACATTTTTTTAAATTCTATATTAAAAAATAGATTTCAAGTAATAATTAGAGACCTAAGAGCGTTAATGTATAAATTTTTTAGAGGAAAAAATTTTCTGCTATACATGTCCGCCATACTGGATTCGCTATTTTCTTTTTTAAACTTTTAAGTCCAGACTCGTAATCAGAGAGAGCGAACCCAAAAACCCTCATATACCAATGTTTGTGCAATTTTGTCCAGATTGAAGTGAGTTTTGAGGTTCCGACCACGATTTCGCCGTTTGGAATTCAACGGAAAGGATAACGACGTTCATTACGGTGCCAGCTCGCTTTTAGTGTCGCGAACGGGGAGACAATGGTGCCCGTGGACTCGACTCGCCCTCTCGTAGCCCTTATAAGAGTAAAGCTGGTAAAGTATTATCCCTCATCCGTCCGTCGGACTTACACTGTTCCGTTATTTCTAGGTAAATTTGCCCGATGCTTCGTGACTTTTATCGTTTTAATGCGGAACACATAACCGAAAAACCTAATGTGTAAATGTAAACTCATCAATTTCAATAAAAAACCATCGGAAAATAACTGTTTACCTTGTTATTTCATCAATCTTTTAGCACCGGACAGATTCGGTTCGTGAAATGAGGGACGGATGAGGGTGAAAATGCAAAAACAAAAATTCGTTAACATTTCGCACGGGTAAAAAATAGATTTAATTCGTTAAAAACTGTTTTCCGTATTTTCCGCTAAGAGGTTGGATTCGTAGTGCTTTATATCACCTCGAGAATCGATCGAGGAGCAGGTGCTAATTTTCCGTGGTACACAAGAAAAAGAGATAGAAGGAGAGGGTTTTGCGGATGGCTGTGGGGGGCAGTGGGACGATTTGCGATCGTCTTTGACCCAGTTTCCGAAAGCCGGATCCACGGGACGAGGCAGAACGGAACGGAACGGAACGGAACGAAAGCGAAGGTTTCGCGTTGCGGAAGAAGATGGCCCGATGGCGCCGAGCGCATCGATTTCCCCGTTGCTTCCGGGCCACAGGAAAAACAAGCGGAATCCGGGTCATTATACCGCTTATCTTAACGATCCCCTTCGAAAGAAGTTCCACGTTCAAGCCATCGACAACGCGATAAACAACCCCTCCCAGTTTCGAGCATTATTCCGCCGAGCGACACCGTTAATTGGACCTCGAGTCGATTCCAGAGGGATGTCCACGAATTGTTTCCAGTCACGAGACCAAACACAACGCGACACGATTTTCCTCGCTGTGCGATGCGTGATGGGAGCTCATTCTGCTCGATCTCGGTCGATTGATTTCCGGCTTTCGCTTTCCAATCCCTTCCGGCTCGCCTTCATCTCTATCTGCGACGGATCTCGCTGTTTCAACGATTCCCTAGTCGGATACATTATTCATAGGTCCACGGGCGATCCAGTGGTTTGGAATCGGATAGAACAATTTGTTCCGAGCATCCAGAACCATCTGACGAGGTTCGCTAGACGGATCAGAGACCACGTTGCTCTGTGACGTCCGACATGGGCTCGCGGATTTCATCTTGCGCGGCTCGACCTCGGAGAACTAACGTCCCATGTAAATGACGAATTCAACTTTGAACCTTGTAATGCCAAATGATCCGCTAACTTTCACGTCAAGAATATTTCTCCTGCTAAATAAAAGCTTTAGCTTACAATTAGTTACGTGGAATTACTCAAATTATTTTTTGGAACAGTCCCTTATCGTCAACATAGAACGTAGAACGTACAAATCATTCCAAAACCAACAGGATGAAACAGAAATAAAGAGTAGTATCAAACGGAGGATAAACGAAAATAACAACGTAATGAGTCGTTTCATACGTACGTACACTATCAACGCTGATACTTCACCGACATGAGATCCTATCCTTTTACAATATTCGTGGTTTCGATATTACTTTATACGACTCTCGTTAACGCTAACAAAGTAATACGGAAAATTACACTTTTACGCTAATTGGAACATGAATTCCGCGATATCCAAGCAGGGCTTTGAGCCGCGGGTGCTCCATAAAATATTACGCCTGTTATTGTATGAATAATACCCTTCACCGGGCGAAGCGATTAACCACCAGAATTCTTCGACATTTTGCCGTCTGATTTATCGAACGTTCGTGTCCCCTGTGCAATATAATAATTGAGCCGTTCAAATTTTGATACATTTCACTGTCGAAGCAATTGATTGATGTTTAACCCATCTCAAATAATCGGGCTTAGTACTGCGGAATGACGTGGATTGAAAGATCTTTCGATATCGAATGAATGCTATTCTCCGTCTGCAGTGAAATTCGGCCTCAGTCAATCTATTTGGCAAACGAGCGGCTCGTATGGCTCGCAATGTCGTGTGCGCTCTCATCAGGTCGGCGTCTTTTCCGTTTCAATATTCGTGGTTGACGGTACTCGCGCTGATTGGCGGTATGAAAGTTTGACGAATCGAATCGATCCTGTTCGCACGATGGGCGCAGGACATTCGCGTCGACGACACCGACCCGTGGAAATATTGTAATGGTCGCGTAATGGGAAAAGCATTATCGAGTTATCAAGCGCCCCGCGGCAATTAAAGACTGTTTGCTTTTTTCAATTTGCACCGTTCGCCGGCCTGTCGAATCGAAGCGAGGGATCTCGCGCGAAATATTTCCGATCCCGGTTAATTGAGCAGGGAGGCCCCCAGAGTTCAGTTCGTTCTGAAATTTAATTGCGCGATTTATGGCCCGAGCAAGGAGGACCGAGAGCGCCGTTACTTCCAGGCCGAATCATTCCCGCGGCCGTTTTGCGGAAGGAGGTTAATTGCGAAATTATGTGGGTTGTGGGGAAACGAACGCCCGTTGAACGTTTCGTGGCTGCATCGCGTCAGGGACCACGAAAACTCCTCGCATTCAGCGAGAACTGCCCCGCGAACCTCTTACAACGCATTAGGCCACAATTTACGCTAAATATCGTTCGACCGCCCTCCCTTTTATCCCTCCATTGGTTTTATCAGCCTCGTCCAAGGACTTAGAAACCTCATTCACCGCTTCCCGATTCCCGTTCATTACACATTACGTTCTAGTGCTCTCACTTTGTTTACTTTTGCGCCTCGTAGAATTGCACAGATCTTATCTCACCAATTAATCCGGTAACGTTTGCAATTGAATTTCGTTCGCCTCGAGTACCGTCGCAGAAATATACAGGTTTAGACGATCAATTTCAACCTTTTACAATTAAAGTAAATCGATTGTTAAGAAATTCAAAATTTTACCTACTGCAAAGCTGTACATGAAATACTTGTTTAAAAGTAATTACCAATTCATTAACTCTGTAATGTATGAATAATGAATTTCTACGAAATTCTGAACGCGCGCGATGAAGAATTTCTGATCGCTACAACCACAAAATAAGTAATAGCGCACGGGGTTGATGTCCAGGAAAGTTATCTAATTTCTTCGGGAAAAAAAAAATTATTTACCACGGAAATATGGAAGACGCGTGCGCCTCGTTCCCCAGTCCTCGTATCTCGTGACAAGATATTATTGAGCCCTGTGTCTTATCGCGAGGGAACGACAGATCCCTCGTTACCCTTGTCAATTGCTCGTAGTCGTCTGACACGATCGCGACTAATGGCATCCAAAATTCAGGAACATTAATCAAACGTATCTGACAGAGTCGACCAGTTCTCCGCCGTTCCCGCGCGGGCCAAATAAATTTTAGTAAAACCGCCTCGACCAAGAACGTTGCAGCACGGAAACGCGCGAGTGCGCGTGGGTGGAGGTAATCGCTTCGAATATTGCTTGCAAATGAAACATTTCCAGCAGGAACGATAAAATGTCGAGATGTTCGCGCGGATCAGCTTGTTCTTGAAAATCTTGAATGAATTGATTTCTGGAAGAGAGAGAATAATATCCATCGTTCCGACCTAAACGACCCGGATAAATGGCTTTTTACTAAAAAAAAAACGTCGTTAAGGTGAGCGTGCAATATAACATATGACTGGGCAAAATAATATTCAGTTTTTGCACTGGACTTTCCGAGGGTACGTCGTAAATCAGCAACTCGTTCTTTTTGAGGGAAGATGCAAAAATTGCTGGTAATTATTTTTCAATTAATACATCACGCTGGAACCTTCTTTAGCCAAGTCTCTATTATGCGAACCACAACCCAGCGTACAATTAGTTACACGGAACACCCTTTGCACCTGTGTATTTACTGTTGCAGCATCGTTGTCCCTAATTAAAGGAGAGTATTTGGTAAACGCGTCTCGCCAATTAAGATCCGACAAGCAAGAAAATGAAACCGGACAAACTTCGTTCCGCGTGCGTACACGGACCTCTAATAGCCGGCCTCGCACGACCAAGGGATTTTTTGTAGCAGGGGTCGCCAAATCCACCGCCTTTCTAATCAGGCCCGCGAGGTTAGAGATCACGAAAAAAATAAATCAAATTACGTAAAATAAAAAATATTATGTAAAAATATCACTTCCTAGTAAAGAAATTTTGAGCCTGTTCGTTTTTCGTTGCTCTACGAGTGGAATTACCTACCCATGTAAATATCTTCGAGCTTGCTACTCGGCCCGCTGCTTACAGAACGTTCTGGCCCTTTCCAAAAGAAGTTTGCCGACTCCTGTTTTATAGCATTGTTTTCGCGACTAGCGAGCTCTTCCGCCAGCTTCCATCTCTACTATTTTTCCGAGACACTCTCCCCTTTCGACGACCAAATAAATAACCCTCCCAAGGCGTCGGCATTCCTGTGTTCTGCTGTCCTGTGAATTTCTCCGCGCGGAAGTTTCTTTCTTTGAGTTTTTACTTTGCGTTTCACTGTGTACCGTCTTTCCTGGTGAACAAAACTTCGCTACCCGAATCAAGAGTGTGGTTAGATAACCTTCATATGGTCGCTGCGATGATAGCTGCGCGCAATCGCGTAACTCGCGCTCGCAGTTTCGCGTGGCGTTCGCCCATTTACGACGAGCATGATCGCGGTTTGGTGAACCACCTTTGAATAGAACTTTCTCGAAAGATCGGTGCCCGCGTCGCATTCACCTGTTGCGACTTCTCGATAATCGCGACCGACCCCTGTTCGTTCGAACCCGCCAGTCAGCGAGCAACTCCAGGGGTACAGGACTATTGAATTGTTGGAGGATCTGTTGAGAAACCCTTGGACGTGGACCCCCCATGATCTTGCAAAAATTATGAAATAATTTCCTTCGAAATAAATCGCAGCATAATCGGCTAGTGTATGTTTGAAAACACTGCATAGCATTGAAGGACCTTAGCGTGTTTACTACAAGTCTCACTGGTGATAAATGTATTCTGCTTCCATGTTTTAGTTTTATACGTTTTTCTGTCCGTGACCTTGAATGACCTTGAGTAATTTTAGTCACTGAATTCGTAATGAAAGGGACTATCACTGTAGATGTTTAAAAAGGGGTGCTTCCATTTAAAAATCTGAAGGTCGCCTTCATATCTCCAAAAAAAATTACATGAAAACAACAATTTTTTGGTATCGTACGAGCCCCATTTTACCATTTAACTTTGTCCTTCAGACATTTGACGTATCTTTAGAAACAACAAAGATAGTGCGCGGTGAAGCGACGGACGAGTTTCCGACGCTCTTCTGACAAAGGAGTGCGAGAACATTGTTGTATCGCAAACATTTTTACGAAAGGGCCAGGCAATCTTCGCCCGCGACTTGAAATCGTTTTGCGAAGGCGTTCGAAGATTTACAGGCCGATGTCCTCTGTATTTGTATTACCGCTTACAGGCTCTGCGCATCAAGGACACCGATAACATAATTCGACTAACCTGAACGTGGTCGTGTTCCTTGCGCGACAAAAATGTCAAAGATGCAGGTGGGTCGAATCTCGGCGGACGCGTGCGGTGCAGTTTAGTTACCGGATTAGAATTTCAGGGGGCGATAGGATGTCAGCAATCCGGGCGACGATCTCATCAGGTTTCGCGCCATGAAATTCCAGCCGACTGAACCCCTCGAGTCACTTCAGAATCGTAACGACCTTCGTGCCAGCTCGCCCGCTCGAGTTTACATTTTCCACTCGGCTCGAGAGAGAGAGAGAGAGAGAGAGAGAGAGAGAGAGAGAGAGAGAGAGAATTTCTCGTTGCGAGACACGCGCGCGCGCGCGTCTTCGGTAAACAAAACGAAACTCTGCGCAAATTGCGTGCTCGTGCCGTGTCACCGGTCCACGGGAAAACCGTTTCGTCTTACTCCGGATATTTATTGTTCGCAAACAGCGTTGTCGCGGGTTGAAAAGCTCCGTCTCGTTCCCGAGGAACGCGGCACGTCCCCACCTCTATCGCGTCGCATAATGTGCGATAACGTTTGATCGAGATCCCGGAGACCGGAATATCTGGTCGCTCAGCCTCGGGCTCACTCTCGGTATCTCGAACGGCACCTCATTTGCTTGAAAAATACCTCGATAAATTTCTTTTTCTCCCGCGGCTTCCGCCACCCCCACCCCCGCATACTATACAGTTGAGCCCTTTCGCTTGTCGCGCTCTCACCGATAAGATTGAAGGATTTCGACGCGTCTACTGTCCCACGGATTGCTCCGCTTTTCGATAGCGTAGTTATTGCTTTAGAACGACAGAAGCTATGGTGGGTTCGAGAAGTGCATACAGAGTATGTCAGAAAGGATACCGCAGTGCGAGACACCGTGGTGTACCGAAAAGAAGCTTCGAGCACGATTGCAATTGTTATTGTCGTCAGAATCTCGGTCGGGACTGTTGGGAGTAATTTTTGATGTTGGTACGAGTGATATTAGACTTCACTGAAATTATCGATCAGCCACCAGATGCTAATGGCTGCAGCGCCGTCATTTTAACGAAATCATTACTAAATAATTTGTTTACATGCACCTATATAACAAAGACATGTAAATAGATTTTTCACTTCTTTTATTACAGTTTTCCATAAGAAAACTCTGAAAACTCTTTTTCGCACTCTGAAGTGCCTGTAGCCATTAATCTTCAACGAAAGTCTATCGGACTCGAACCGAACGTGACTCGACTTCCAAGTCAAAGGAGAAGAAGTAAGAATCTCATTGAACGTAATTCTGCCCATAATTATGAAAGTGGTCCGAGTCAAAATTTAAAGAAGATCAATGTACCGTTAGATAGCGCTTGTCATTTCAACGTTATTTTGTAGAACTCATTTAGTATTAAGGATGTTCTGGAGCTACAATGGGAGACAAAAGTACAAGAAATTCGAAATCCATCAATATATTGGCAATGAAAGCCATTCATGAGTATATTTTGCATTAAACTTTTGCGAATACTGTACCCTCTGTAGCTATGTATATTCAGTGGTCTACACTTGTCGCGCTTCCGTGCTAGTGAGAGACAACACGATAAATTTGACGTTTTGTAACAGTTTATAATTTTTTTGTGTAACTGTTTAGTGATTCCTAATAAATTTTGAACATAACTACATAATTTTTACTACATATAAAAAAAAAACTGGAGTTTCCAGTCGCGTTTTTTCAAGGTTTAAATAGGGTTCGAAGTGGAATTTTATGAAATCTCCGTAAGAAGACGTGTTAAAATGCGCAAACTTTAAGTTGCTATAATTCGTAAACGGTGCAGTGAATCGAACCGAAGCTTTTCGGTGTGTAATTGCATTAATTCAGTAAGAATTATATCCTGTCAAATTTTCAAAAATGTTTTGTTGCGTTTTTATATTACCTCCAGAACATCCTTAATATCCTTGTGCTTTGAATATCTCGAAACAAGAAATACACGAGTTAGACCACTTTCATAATTATGGGCACAATTGTCGCCTGACCCTGGTAGTTTCGTCGCGTCCCGTAGGCGGCCAGTTAAGCAGGGACGGCTCGTTAACTTTGTCGGCCGTACGCGAAACATTGTTCTCGCCCCGAATGTCCGGGACCCCTTTGTTGGCAGTGTTGGTTGGCCAGCAGGCTCCTTGGGGGGTTCGTTAAAAGGGGGGGTGGGGGGTTGAGATACGTAGATTCTTTCCCAGCGATTCTCGGCTAAACGGGGCGCATAGAAACGAGGCATTTCCGCGACGCGACGGTTCAGAGGCCAACGTCCGCCCACGCCTCTCGCTAAGAGGAACGCCCCGATAAGAGCAACTCTTCACTCTTCAGAGAAACGACTCGTTCCGACCCGACCCGGTATCTGATACCGCGCGAATAAGTTACGCGGTTTCGTCACCGGAGCCCAGTTTACGTCCGCTTCCAGAGCCACAGAAAAGATTGCCACCGCTCCCCTTCCGGTTTATTGGCTGGTCCTCAACACAGGGTTGCACCGAGGTCTGAAGACGGTTTCTAATATCGCGGAAACTGCTGGAAATCGGGATTGCACGTGTCGCTTTTACTTCCTTCCGTAGGAACCACCGATGCTAGATACCGATGATAGGACAAGTTTTCCCCCTGGTTTCCTCCGATGACCTCCGCAACCGGTTCCCGGAAAATCTATTTCTCAAATTAATAGATCCCATCCTCCGTCGTCCGCCGAGTTCGCCGCTGTTCCCAGCCGGACCGCTTTCTTTTCCTCGCTCCGGAACAAATCTCTACGAACCGCTATTATCGGGAATCTCTCGAGCTTCTTCCGTTCGTCTGCGGTCCTCGCCGCAACGAAAGCTCCCGGAGGATTAAACGATCCTCGAACCGGCTTCCTACTTTGTTACAGTAAAAAGATCAAGCTCTGTACATTTTCATGGCAGCCCAGATTTTCTATTCTCGAGGCACAGCATTTCATTTAGGGCATCGTAATCGCTGCACCCGCCTACGGAACATTTTAGGGTAGTCCGCGGAGATTGACGAGCCTGTCCACAAAGTTCCAAAGCGATCCTCTCGTCAGATTTCCTCGAGAAAAAATTCTCAAAGCCGTTCCTTTCGGCAAGTATGCATACGAAGGATGTAGAAGGAGTTCAAGGAGAAACCAGTTCGCGATAAATTTTGTCTTTCCAGTTTCGGCTGCGTTAATGAAATTCTTTCGGTCTAGCGGAAGACTTTCAGAACTGCGACGCGCGGAGCTGAACGTGTTAGTTGTATGCATAAAATCGTCGATCGAAGGCCAGCTGTCCCGGCCCGATTCTGGGAAAATATGCCAGCAGCCACGTTCACGGTACGAGCGGTAACCGTGTCGCGAGGCGCGGCGTGCATTGTCTCGCAAACTTCAATTATCCAGTTAACACTGGGCGGGTACGCGTAGCGAGGAGAGCGGAAAGTTTTCAAGAAGCGCGGCGTGTAACAAGGTGTATTAAGCACCGGAGTGTTGTTCCCAACAAGGAGCACGGGGTCTGCGGCAAAGCAGCCATCTCCGAAATTGTCGCCACGCTGAGGACTATGAGAAATGTCGCGGCGGCGGATTGCTTTCGCGGAAAATTCTTGTTGTCCTCCAGTCCCGTTTCTCTAGGGGTGTCCTTCGGAGTGCGCGTTTGTGCGACGCTGGCTGGGATCCCGCTAGCTCCGAGGCTTGTCTCCCGCGGGAGAACTCGACGAAGAATAAATTCTCGCGGGGGAACCCGGACTCTTAACCCGGAAGAAGTTAATCGCACCGGCGCGGCTCGCGGCAAGTTATTACAGCGTGGTCGGAATAGAAAAGCGCAACGTTAATTCGAGCACCGACGGAGAATATAGCCCGGCCTTATCCGGGCGATTTAAATTCATGAGAGAGCCCGCGATCCGCTAAAAACCCGGAAGAACGCGGAAGAAGGCGATCCTCCTTCGTGGATCGAACCTTCGTCGTCCCTTCGGCCAACCCTGTTTTGTTTCTCGGAAAATCTCCTCTGCGCTTAAGTATGCGCTTTCGCCATCATGGCCAGTGTAACTCTTCGTAGGAGTTTCGAGCACCGGAGCACTGGATTCCTCTCGGCGCTGGGAATTCATAGGCACCAGTGGATCCGCCGAGCCGATAAATCGCGGACCCTACATTTCTCTGCTCTCGCGGCTCACCTCGGGCTACTTTATTCCCGATACGTTTCCGTCTATGAATTATGGCAGCTTTTCCTCCGGAGCGGCTCCCTTTTTCCTTTCTCCGACGCGACGCGTCCTTCAGGTTCGCGATAAAACGCTCTCCGGCGCTCGCACTTTGTCATTCAGCGTCCCGTAGTCTGTCATTCCCTGCCGTTTCTCAATCTTGCGGGATCGGCAGAGCCGGCTGTCGTTGTCCGCGGCGATGGATTCGCCAAAATTCTCCGTAGACTGCAGATTTTACCGCGGGGGACCGACGTGAACGGAGAAAATATCTTTCCGTGGAATTTCGACGGGAAGAGATGCTACCGTTAGGAGCGTCTCTGAAAAGTATTCTCGTGGGGAACAGATATTTTATAATCTGTGGAATAGAGGTCCCACGCAGACGAGTTACTTTAGCAGCTATTTCACGATCCATGTTTCGAATAGAATACGGCCGAAGAGGGATAAAACGTTGAACCAAGGGGAGCCTGAGGATTAAACAAGCATCAGAGTGGGGAAATACCTAAAGAGATGCTGAAGGATACTTGTTTCGAAAACTGAACGGAGATGAAGGGAGATTGTTACGGAAGATGTCGGAGATTCGGGAGTATATCGGGAGAAACCGGTTCAGGGCCGAGTAGACGGTGTCGATTAACTCGCATCGCAGTTCGATCGACTATTCCTGTCGGGCAATATCATTTGAATAGAACGAAGATCAACATACTAATGGTCGCTTGAGGAACCGTGCGCGACCGACTCGGGGAGTCAAGGATCGGCCGGTTAATCCATTGTTCCAACTACCGGGCGACAGGCGATCGTCTATCGGGGGTGAACCCGATGTGTGTAGGTGTAGCTAGACTGACGTCACCTCCTCCGCTGCTTATGCAGTATGCATGAACAGGCACGCGCGAAACCGTGCATGAATTCTGCGAGGAACTCGTCGAAAGCCGCGCGATGCGAATCGAATCGTCTTGCCAGCGACTACGCTCGACGTGTACAATCAGCTGACTCCGTCGTTTCTCGCGGGTTACTTTGGCAACAACTCTGCTCCTCGCCTATTAGCGCCATTGTCAGACTTGTTATCTTATAATCTATGTAAGCAACCTCCTACGACATGGAACACCCTGTAGAAATTCATTTCTTGGACAAACTTGTAATCGAAGTCTGCGGTCACCCCTTGCCCGACCATATCGCGTCAGACTCGTGCCGGAGACTTCGGAGGACGTCTACTAAATACGAACGTTATCTTTTTCTATGGATCTCTATCTGTACCACGTTTTATTAAGCCGCATACAAACCTGCCATGTATGTACAGTGTACAGTGAGCGTACAACGTATTCGTACAGCCACTGTAGGAAATTGTTTCGAAAGATATAAAATATTAGGTCGCGGCAACTAAATTCGCGACCTTTCGTTTCGTAATTCCTTTATTGTATCATTATAACCGGATTCAGTGACCATTTCTTTTGTATATCTTGTATATCATTGGAAAGCTCTGAATTTTGCGATTAATTTGATATAAAATGCTCATGCTTAAGAAATTATACAGAGTGTTTCGTTTATCTGATAACGGAAATATCTTGACTGAAGTTACGAAAAAAATTTGTTTACTAAAATTGTTCGGTACAATCATGTAGTCTAATTTTTTTTAGGACTAGAACTGGTGAGGGGAGGGGATTTCAAAGTCAAAGTAAGATTTTTTAATGGAATGTCCAATTTTTATACCATAGATGGATAGAGTATCAAATTCTGAGTATAAAAGTGTTGACCTTCATATGTCCTAAACCTACCAGTTAACGAGATATTAGCATACATTTTTTGTAGCAAATTATAAACGACGCAGAAGTTCCGATCGACTTTCTCATTTTACGGGAACGTGTATAGTGAACTGTAGGTACCGCTTAAAAGTTGGCGATGTTGAAAAAATAATCTCGGGCAAGAGTTTCTCCGTTCTTGCATCTGTTCCTGAACGAGATTTTTATACTTTTTGTTTGGGCATTAAACTTTGTATCTCTTTTGTTCCCGGTTGCCACCCCAGCCGAACCCCCGGAATCGATCAAGTCGGTCGATAATGCCTCGATTAAAAATTCGAGAGCGAAGGGCGATACGAAGGACAAAGCCGTTCCGCAGTCCTCGAGGGAGGAAATAAAAAAGTTTCGGGATATCGAATCGTGGGGTGGCGGAGGCACAGTCGCGATTCTGGTACGCGTGTAGCAACCCCGAGGAATCCGTTCAAAGTTTACGATCGGTCTCGCTCCGTGTTATATTCGTAGCGACATCGCGTTCGTCATTCCCGCGTTCTCTGCTTTACATTCGAGAGATGCAACAGAAATTGCAACGGCACGGGCCAACTTCCTGTCCTTTCTCCGTGGGACGTGCCGCGATGAAAATTACGAGAAACTCGCTTTGAAAGCTTACCGAACTAGCTAACGAAGAGAAAAGAGGCTGCAGCTCGAAGACGCCCCCCGCCCTCGAGAAGATGAACGAAGGCTGACGTTTCCCCGAGCAAAGAATCTCGCGGAAATTTCGCCAAATATACGGCAACTGATTGCTTTTAAAATTCCCGCGCTATCGAACACGTCTGGGATCAAAGGGACCCCGTTCCATCCACTTTGCCAAATAAAGGGTTTTTCAGCAAGGACATAACAATTTTGTATTTAAATAAAAGACAGAATAATTGTGATATCGAGCTGAAATGTATTACAGGTGCAGTACACATGCTACATTTATGTATTGAATTCGATGTCTTTCATACGACCACCACGAGCACGACGGCGGCGATCGATTCTTTGGATCTAATTTTCAATCACTCTTTCACACATATCAGCCGGAATGTTGGCAATTTCGCGTTCGATATTGTTCAAGAGCTCCTCTGACGTCGTTGGATTGTTGGCATAAACCTCCAACTTAAGGTAACCCCACAAGAAAAAATCCAACGGCGTCAAATCGCATGAGCGAGGTGGCCATTCGACTGGATCATTCCTCGAGATTGCGACCAAAAATTGGAATAAGCGCTCTTAAAGTTGCGACTACCGACTCAGAATTTTTTTTCCACACGTTGCTCGTTCGTGAACTTCGCCATGATAAAAATGTAAGCCTTGACTGACGTTTTGATATTGACAAATCATAAAAAAGTTTTAGGTTATGTTCCGTATTATAAAACAAAATTGTTATGTCCCTATTGAAAAACCCTTTATTATCATTGCGCGTTGATCGCACGCGCTCCTCTTCGAACGATAAATTCGGCCGTCGATTCATCACCCATTATCGCTTCGCTGTTCGTCTTCCGGAGGGCAAATCTATTTGCAGCCGGTGGATCGTGTCCAGCCGACTTTGCTGTAGGAGCTTCCGGTTTGTTCCGACATCTCTATAGGGCTCTGCGGGTCGTAATCGTCGAAATCGTTCGGTCCACGATCAGCCCGTAAATCTCTGAACGTCTTCGCAAAATGGCCAACGATTTCAATTCGCGGGCGAGGACTGCCTGGCCCCTCCGTGCCCCTTTGACTACAGTGGACGAGATATCTCATCACCATGCTGTCGTACGAATAATACTATGGACTCGATTGACTAGATATTTCCTGTATCCTTATTATTGCTATGAAGTTTTTTATCTGATAATTTGACACGAAGCGATCGATTTTGTATGACATCTCATGGGTGGTGGAAGGTGCTTAAAGGTTCTTATTGTTTATTTCGTATGGAATGCAGAAGGGTGATTGTAATGGATGTAGAAGATCTAATACACAAAAATACAACGTACAGAAAAAAGCTCATCCAACAACAGAATGTGTAGTTTGCAAATAAAAGAACGGCCGACGGAAGGAAAGAAGATGTATTTCTATTAAAAATTGTTCCGACACATTATGGATTTCACCATGCTTTCAAGCATTCCACACAAAATGAACAATAAAAAGTTGAATCGTGTCACAAATATGGAGTATTTAACATTTGTCATCTTTAAGTACTTTCCACCAACTCGTGTCAAACTCACAAAGAAAACACTTCATACCGGTAATAAAGATATACGAGATATCTCGTCCATGGCATCGTTTCTTCGACATCGTGGAAGCGAGATATTTCGTCCGCGGTAACGAAAGGGTAATGGAGGAATTTCCCTAGGCGAGACGCGGAAGCTTCGAGGGAAATCGATGCCACTGGAAAAAGGAAGAGTAGACACGATACACCGGCGAGTTTCTATTCTTTCCATGCGGACAATCTCACCCCCACCAGAGAGAAAAGTGCTTCGGTTAGGAGTAACCACTTGTGCTCCACCCTCTCTCTCTCTCTCTCTCTCTCTCTCTCTCTCTGTCGTCTTCCCGACGAGATGCGACCAGACACGCTGAAATAATGCTACTTAGGTTACATGTCCGGACCGTTCTTTCGGTTTCAGAAACTCTGTACGCTTTTTATTGGGTTCTACCCCTTTCTGTGGATTTTATCCTTTTTATTGGACCAAATGGGACACGCTTTTATACGGACCATTGAGGAGCACTTCTCTCGGCAGCATATCGAGAAAAATACCGAGATGAACAGAGGACCTTGGCAGTCCATCACGAAGATAAGGCGTCTAGAATTTCATCTTAGGGAAAGTATCGTCCGACGTGCAGAGCAAACGGATTTGTCTTCCCTATTATTGATCCTAGCGAACTAAGCTATCGCGCGCGCGTAAATAACTGTTAGGTATCTGCCCGATCTGACTAATCTCAACGTAAACGCCGACGCATCGCGCTAGTCAGAAAGATGTTCAAAACAAATTAGTCACCGGACCAAAACAACCCTTAGCCTCTTTCAACTGCTTCAGGTCATTCGTATAGACCAGGGGTTCGCAACAAACCTTTCGCAAGTTTCCTCAACACTGCTCTTTTTTTTTTTTAAGGAAAACTAGATAAAAATGGTATTGCGTAATACGTCCTAGCATAGATCTCTTCTATTACTCGGCGTATAAAAAACGAGGGTCGTCGCAATGTCAATACTTCACGAGATATATTTGACATTTCATGTCCGAAACATATTTTATTACGAGTGCCCGAAGTCTCGATACGAATTGTGGGAGCTGATGTCGCGTGTGATATAGCGGACATAAAATGTCAAATATGTCGGGAAGTATTGACATTTCGATGACCTTGGGCGAGTACTTTTATACGCGGAGTAATAAAAGGGATCGATAAAATCTAGTAATAATTGTTAAAGGCCTTTCGACGTGACGCTTTACGAGACCAGAAACATTGTACCGCATAGAATCCGCAGTGCAATAATGACCATCCTGGACAGCCATTTCCTTATAAATTCGTTGGAGCGTTTCTTGCATCGCTGCTGTTCTTTCGAGTCGTAATCGAGACTTCTGCCGCAGCTATTAAAATAGGAGAACGAATGCTCGCTTTTTCCCGAGGCAACGAGCCGTTAACGACGTATCGTTCACCCTACCGGGCATCGATTTCTCGCAATCGTTCGTCTTAATTTACAGTTGGGAGAGATGAATAGGATCCTCCCCGCGGTTGTTACTCGGTCGAGGCATCGCGGTGCGCCGCGCCGGTTGCTTGTAAACTCGGTTTCCGATCCGGAAACAAATCGTCGCGTCGCGTCGTCGGCTTCGGGCGCCGATTCCGACTGATCCGTCGATCGTTCACGACGGAACGTCTCTGTTCGCGTCTCCGTCAGAGACGGCTGCTCATTTCCCTAACGCCCTGGACCTCGAAGACACGCGAAAGATAATCGATAGCTCCGGCAACGACTCAGTCGATCAGTACGAAAAATCGGGCGGAAACGATATCATTTTAGAAGTTGGAAATTGTTATATACATATAATTGGTTTAAACCTAATATTTCTACTGTTTCAAACTACACCCATTCATTTTTCTGATAAGATCCGCACTGATCAGTTCTCTCCAGTTTAATTGCAATGATTAAAATTTGAACCACCCTTCTGCGTAGAAAAATTCAAGCAGTGTGAACATGGAATTATGTGATTTTCATTGCTAAAACTCGTCATGATCGATGATAACGTTAACTCAGTACTTGACAAGAATGACACACACATATATCTGTCTAATGAAATTTTCTGCGCGACTGTGCCATTGGCTGGAGGCACGTAAAGCGGACACTTAAATCAAGACGAACACCGGTTCCGACTCGCGGAGGGAAAGAAATCAATATCATAATGGAGCCGGCCGTTATTGGCACTCGTCGTTCCATCCATTACCGAGCGCAGACTATGTCCATTCATCTCCCAGCGCGGTATCGCGCGGACTTTGCATCCTTTGCTCGATACTCTTCCACTATCCGACACGACGTGCTCTCGCGAGAGAGGAAACAGCAATTTCTCAGCGTCGCCGCGTCTCCCGTGAGATATGCGGAAATTCGTGGGATTAAACGCGCTTAATCCTGTACACCTTCTCCTCTCGCAAAAGCGAACATCGGAAACGAAACTCATCGTGACCCGGACGATCTGGGTAGCTGGAAATATGAGATACCCATTCTATTTATTAATCTAGCAATTCTCAGAATAGATACAGGCGTAGAAATCTAAAGAATTTCATATTCATTGCATAAATATAGAGTGAAGCTTACAAAGCTCTTTTGATTTACTTTTTTTTTTTAAATGAACGCAAATCCGGCCTGGTAGCAGAGTTGGGAAAAAATTTAATCAACGATTGACGTATAAATTTCTACTTCAATAGTTAATCGCAATTAAGAATTAATCTCCTAGTTTAGTCGTTGATCCTGTTAACTATTAAATACTTATTAATTGGGAATAACGGTTAAATTTCTACTTTAGTCGTTAATTGCGATTAACGAATGCATTCCTTTCAATTGTAATCGTCAATCGGATAATTGATTAATGATTAACTGCTGAAATTTCGAAATGAAATACGGAATCAAAACTATATGAATACTGAAAAAAATTAACGATTAACTTCATCAATCGATTGAATGAATCGCCGATTTTTCATTGATTACCTTTTTTAATCGTACACATTAATCAATTAATCTCGATTCTCAAATTTTAATCGATTAATGCCCAACTCTGCCTGGTAGCGATTGTATTCGGCTCCTGTATGTTACACAATCGATAAAAACAATTTTTAAATAAGCAGGTAACTTTGCTTGTAAATCGAAAACACATGGTGCTAGTGAGTCATTGGGAAAAAGGAATTGACAGGTCATCTGAAAAATGGCAACAAGTTGTCCCAAATAATGGGAATTATATCATTGAATAATATTAAACATATTTTTATAAATTCATTCAAATGTTTTCATTAAAATACGACAGAGCTTTTAATAATAATCTATTCGTGGTGTTTTTAGATAATACGATCTCGTTTATCGTCTCTCGTTTGGGGAATAAACAGAATAATTAAGCACGTTACGAAAGGATTAGATCAAAAGCGTTCGATTCTATTGGAGTTTTCATTTGTCAATTTCCACGCTCAGTTGTCCGGGGTTAACGGGCAACGATAGGAGAAAAATTGGGTACAGAGGCAAACGAAGAAAAAAAGCCTGTGGCGAATCTTCTATTTACCGGTTGTAATTTAGGTGGAACGAGAGGAGCCAGAGGCGAATAATGTTCGAGCGCAGCATCGTTCGCGATTGTATCGATTGTATCGCGGAAGTGGGAGTCGATCGAGCGACGCGACGGGTCCAGGATATCGACGTCCCGCTCGTTCCTCGAGCCCCGAACAAGTAAAAAACCCGAATTGTAATTAAGCTCTGTGGCTTGTGCCGCGCTGTCGCGTGTATCCGCTGCAGCACGAGCTGCACACGAGGTTGCATCTCGTGCGCTCGTCGGAAGCTCGTCGGAAGCTCTCGCGGACGTTCCTTCAATAACCAACGAACTTTCGCAATATGGGGTCGCGTTCTTCTCCGGAAAAACTTGGCGAACTTTCGCCACCGTTAATAATTCGTCGATGGCCGACCGAGGAGCATCCGGTCGAAGGATTCCAGTCGACGTCGCGTCGATGCGTTCGAATAACATCCAGGCAATGCGCCGTTCGATCGCCAGACTCTACAGGTTGCCCCCGCAAAAAGAAAATTCCTCTCGGATGTCCTTGGTTATCGAATCAAAATTGCGTGAATGAGAATCCCTACTCTCCCCGGCACTGTGACAAATAAACTGCGGATCTTTATGCAAAATAAAAATTGCCCGCATCGATCGCAAGAAATAGAAACCGAATTGAATGTGTTATTTCTCTCCTTAATGATTTTAATAGAGGAGAAATCATATATTTTTTAATTTCATCTACTCAATTTCAAATCCGCAGTCTAATGATAAATAATAACCAGCCCGGGCGAAATTGCAAACTTGGCGCGAACTGAAAGGAGTACACTGTTGCTCGAAGATTAATGGGAACGCTGCTCGCAAGCGCATTACATACATTGCGGATAGCGAAGAGAAGTAAGTGCGGCAAGAAGGAATTGATAAGGCGGATTAAAGATTACGAACAGAAGTAAAGCAACGACGATCGCTCGAGTTCGATTGAAAGTTTGGAACACGATCAAAACATGAACATTGCAACCGCTCGGAAATTAGTTGTCTGTCCCCTCCCGTTGTCTCGGATTAGGGACCGAGATATTTCGAATCGAGGAGGGTGAGCGAGATGGGGATCGCCATTATTAGGCAATAAATCGGGAGGATAACGTCTCGGTATGGACGAAATTGTGCAATCGGTGGAAGGCAAAGATCCCCGAGATTGTCGCCGGATCCAGCTATTTACGAGCGAGGTATGTGCCACGAGGATCGTTGACCGGGAAATATTTCGCTTCCGTTGATGGACGAGTCTCCAGCGATTTCCCCGAGGAAAAGCTGTGGAAAGCGTGGGAGGATGGCTCGTCGCGAATAGAAGCCGGGCCATAGCGCTTCTAGGCCAAACTGGAAGGCGAGCTTGTTCCCCGCGAAAATGTTCCGCTCGACGCCTTTATCGAGGAAAAATATGCGAAACTTGGGCCCATCGAATTCCTTCAACTCCGAGATTAATGTTACGATAAGTATCCTGCGGCGCATACAATTTTCCGACGCGACGGTGCATCAATGCCGTCGTCTCGAAGTTATCGGTCCTTCGAAACGGCGAGAGAGCCCGCGTTTCCATCGATCGGCCGCGATTTTACCGAGCATCCTCGGTCCTATTCGAATTTCATGAGTCTCCGCGGTCGGAGGGAAACTTTAAGCCAGCCGTTTTCCTCCCGGAGGGAGCCTCGAGAATTTCCTCCCGGAAAGAGTTCCGCCCGCGTGGAAAATCCTCCGAAAACTAATTAAGAGTAACGAGCGCTCGTAACCGGTACCGATGGAAGACTAACGATTCCAAGATATTTACCTAGCTGATCCCGAGTCCCCGGGAGCGGAACGTTGCCTCCGACGCCGCTCCTTCCTTCCGGTTTATCTCCGAGTCGGGAAGATTGCCCGAAGATCTCCGCGCCGGGACAAAGAACTTCGAGGAAGCGTCGAGGAAGTCTGTCCAATAAACCTCGAGGAAACGGTACTCGACGGATTTAACCATAAGAGTGAAGCGGTCTGCGCGGCGCCGATAAAAATATGAGAACGATCGTCGGGGATAGGAGAAGCGCCCGATGTGAAACGAGTACGACTCCGGCCGTAAATAAACTGTTCGATCCCGGCTTTCTTCGAGGTCCTGTCTTGTCTACGAGGACGCATTACGATTTTTAAAACGTCGCCCAGTCAACAGGTTGAAAGGCTTTGTTCCGCGGGGGTAAAAAGGAATACGTTTGCAGAGCATGGCAAAACATGAAATATATAGCGTCCCAGGAGAACCCGGGCGATCGCGTTTCAAAGTCTCCCGAAACAGGGAATTCCTCGAGGATTCGCGGGACACAATCGGCCGTGGACGTTTACGACGGATCAGAATCCTTCGAAACTTATTTTTTCCCTCCGGAACGCAAGCCCGACACCCGCAACACCGTGACAGGAACGCGAGGTTCGCAAATCGGTTAACCAACTTCTCGAGCGGGTTCACGTTAGCGCGACGGCAACGGGAACTATTTGAACTTCGACAAGAACGCTCTGATGCGAGAAACTCGAATCGATGCTGTTTGCAATTCAATTACCTCTTATTGCGCCGCGAGACGTCGAGGTTCGCTGGAAACGTCACGAGCCTGGATGGCAAACACACGGTCGCGCCGCAACACCGAGAAACAGAAGACTGTACGAAACCAAGTTGCCTCTTGTCGAGGCAAACGAGAACAAATGAACGAAGACTTCCCGGTCATTTCTCCAGCGAATAATTTGAATCGACACCGCCAAATGGCCGCTGTCTCCGCGGGAGGCGCTGTCCATTCTTCTCGATTTTCCCGATAAAAATCTCGGACGCTACCGAGGATATTCGAGGACCAGCGTAAATCTGTTCCCCACATCGAATGCTTCGAATCTTCTTTGCCTGTTTCAGCCGATCAATTCTGGCCCACTTGTGCCCTTTCAAGTGCCTTCCCCTGCGATTCCATCAACTGTCGAACGGTTTTAAGGATCGCTCCTCGATTCGAGTACTCGGACGTGAAATTGTACCAATTTCCCCATCGCGCACGGCTTATTATCGTTTCGATACACGAAGATATTTTTGTTCCTGCATAAACGCGCAAAACCTCATAGATTTTAGCGGAAGAGTTGCAAAAATCGTATATTTCAGTTCCGCGCGACACACGGACACAAATCAAAGAAACGCGCGTCACATTTTGAAATATTGTCCGCATCTGATAAATCTGGTAAATTTTCGAAACAAATCAATGATAAAAAATATATATATATATGGCCTCGGGGGTCGGTTTTTTCTAATCCGACAGCCGATGCGTTAACCCTGCGTGGCATTGCGCAACTTTGCAGTCGCGCATCCGCTATTCGCATTTTGAAATCCCATTTTCTTTTATCGCCGGAATTCAGGGTTTATCGTTTCACCGGCTTCTTTATTATTCCGCGAACTCCTTTGAATGTTATATACGTTTCACTCGGACCGGAGAAAATCGAGTAGTAAAAGGTGAAATAAAACGTTGCGTTGTTCGAAGAAAGGCTGCTCCGGAGTATACGCTGTATATCCTTGAACACGGGGTAATTGCGGCAGCTAATAAATGCAGAGATCGAACGGGCGCGCACGGGCGCAGCGCGGTAGGCGAATCTCCGGGAAAATGATGAATGGGTGGCGCGTGCGGAGCGACAAGCTCGGGGAGAATGTTCGCGTTAAAAATTACGCTCCCGTAAAAAATATCCGGCGTACGGTAGCCGTGGCAGGATGCGCTACAATAAAGTGCGATGTGTTACGTAGCGCGGCTCTATACGATGCGATACGATGCGACGAGGCGCGATACGATGCGATGTGACCCAGCCGATATCCGGCCCCTCCGATCTTTGCTATTTACAAAAGAATTTCCCGATAGTTACCGGTCGGGTTGTTCGCGTCCAGCCCGACCCGATACCACGAGCAAAATCTCTCGAAAGCTTGCTCGCAAAAATCAAACACCAGGCATCGTTGCTAACGAAGAACCTTTATTATTTCGTTAGCCTGCCGGTGTACCTATGGTTTACAGAGTGGAATACTATGGAAACGGATTTTTTCGGATATTTGCTTTTGTTAAAAAAAGAAAAATTCATCGGATAACAATTTTTTACCAGTGGATTCACGCAGAAGATACAGTTGAAAATAAAACAAGATCTTTTCAGCGCGTTATTTCGTAGATTTTTCAAAAGTGATACACACTAAAGGGTTATGTCAATAGGGACATAACAATTTTGTTTTATAACACGGAACATAACCCAAAACTTTTTTATGATTTGTCAATATCAAAACGTCAGTCAAGGCTTACATTTTTATCATGGCGAAGTTCACGAACGAGCAACGCGTGGAAAAAAAATTCTGAGTCGGTAGTCGCAACTTTAAGAGAGCTTATTCCAATGTTTGGTCGGAATCTCGAGGAATGGTCCAGTCGAATGGCCACCTCGCTTATGCGATTTGACGCTGTTGGATTTTTTCTTGTGGGGTTACCTTAAGTCGGAGGTTTATGCCAACAATCCAACGACGTCAGAGGAGCTCGGGAACAATATCGAACGCGAAATTGCCAACATTCCGGCTGATATGTGTGAAAGAGTGATTGAAAATTGGATCCAAAGAATCGATCGCCGCCGTCGTGCTCGTGGTGGTCATATGAACGACATCGAATTCCATACATAAATGTAGCATGTGTACTACACCTGTAATACATTTCAGCTCGATATCACGATTATTCTGTGTTTTATTTAAATACAAAATTGTTATGTCCTTATTGAAAAATCCTTTACATGCAAAAATAAGTCGGAAAAAAGGAATAACATTTTTTGTTTGGCGGTTCGTTTTCGAGAAAATCGAATTTAAAGTTCCGCCAGGTTCGCGTGTTGCAGTATATGCAGGAAGTAGAATTGGTTGATCATGGTCAGACGCGTCAGACGATTCTTATGCAATAGCATGTGTATTCGCTGCATTGTCAAACTCGATTTTCTCGAAAACGAAGCGCCAAAAAATGTTATTCCTTTTTTTCGACTTATATTTACACGTAGTATCACCCTCTGCTCGTTTGTACCACCCGTCCGGCCACACCCTGTATATATTGTATTTTTGTAATTCAGTGTAAAATACACTGAAATATATTATGAAGGTCACTATTGGACTGCGGATCTTTATGTGAAATAAAAAATGTTTGCATTGATCGCAAGACACAGGAGCCAAATAGAAATTTCTTTCTTCGTTTAGTCGTCTCGTTAAGCTGAAATTAATACACAGATGTCCTTGAATCTTCTTAATTCGTTCTCTGCTTTAAATTGTACGTGCCCATTTTTGTCACAAATCCATAAAATCCGTAATCTAGTCATTATAGATCGTTCAATATTACGGAATGCAAGCGAGATCAGAGTTGTGCTAATTCAATCACATTGTAATTCAATTACGCAATTGAATTACATTGAATTTCCATCATATAGTAATTGAATTACGTCGTAACTGAAGTACATAATTCGAACCTTTCAATTAATTCAATTACTAAGTAATTCATAACTAATGTAATTCAATTACAAAGTATCTTATAATTGTACTGTAATTGAAATTACGAATTACATTGTAATTTAATTGAATGAAAATCTGAATTATAAATTACAATATAACTGAATTACAATGTAATTCAATTACCTTGTAATTATAATTCCTGGAGTAATTCAATTGTAATTCTGCACAACTCTGAGCGAGACATTCGAGTGACCTATTTGGAAAGCCCCACCCTGTGTATCGCGGATGTACCTTCCGGAAAGGGACATAACGTGTTGTCCGCGAATCCCAGAACTCGATTTGCCAGCAGTTCTTCTCCGGGGCGGGGGTGAGCGTCGAGCGCGGACAGCCGAAGGATCAAAGTATATTAAAAGGTAGAAGGAAAATAACAGGATTCGAAGCAGGAGGGAAAAGAAGTTATCGAACGAGCGAGCTTCCCCCGAGAGAGTTCCTCCCAAGGTTTCGCAAAGAACGCACGACCGCGACTCGTCGTAAAAGCGCAATCGTCGTAACCGTTCCGCGACGTTTTCCGGACGCGGACGGTGATGTACGTACGTCAAGTTCCGTTCGTGACTACGGCGCAAACAACTGCAGTTCCGACCGGCGCGGCGCGGCAACCCCCACGAAATAAGTCGATGCAATTTACACCGGAACTCCCGAGTCCATCAGCCGTAAAATCTTCATCCCGGAGACTGGATTAAATCATCTTCCGCGGAGACTACAAAGCCTTTGACGATCTCCTCTCTTTCTCTCTCTCTCCCTCTGTCGCCTCTTTGTCCTTTCTCTCTACCGTACTTTTGATCCTTTCGGCATCTAATGGATTCGTTACCTCTTATTTCATCGCTCTAATTTGTCCTTCGAAACCGTGTTACAGATGAAACGAGATTAGAACAAGATTATTCGCATTGCTCACAAATAAACAAGCCAACGAGAATCGCGCCTAATCGACTGGTAAGAGATTGATTTCATGGAACGGCGACTATATCATGTGCCGTGATCTAGTGATATATTTCTTGTTTCGAGATATATTTCAAGCAACAGGATATTATTATAACACTAATTCATTTTTTTCAATTTTCGCTTAGGCCACTCTCATAATTATGAGCACACATAACCTAATGCAGTTAACCCTTAAGTGGACATTTTCCCAACCCGGTTCGTCCTTTGACGCCGCGCCACCATTTTGGATCCATACTCTACTCCTAGATATCCAAGGTAGCCGAAGCGACGCCATTACTGAAAATGAAAGCGACGGCTCCAATTAAAGACACGAATATAATTGAATTGCCCTTATCCAACAGGAAGGACATGATCCTCGGGGTAAGTGAATCACCCGACGTCACAAGACTGAAATATTCAAGGATCAGCAACCGGAGCAAATTGCATGTTGGAAAACGAAGACTCAGCGATGAAGATATTCGAATAACGTTGCATTAAACTCGAACGAGCTCGTGCAGCGAAAAATGCGTCAAATTGACGCGGGACGCTAACGAGGATTAAATAAATAGATAAATAAGGAGTCCTCCGGCGGCTCGTGCGTAATCGAATCTGGCAATTTAAGCGAGTTCGGATAGAGGTTCTCGGAGAGAGAGAGAGGCGGGGCTCGACTTCGTTAAAGTTTGCTTTCGAGTGGAAAACCTGGGGAGTCGGTTTCGAAGTAGCGGAACCTGGCGAACGATTCCTCGTCTGGGTGCTCGTGTCGTTTCGCTACGGGAAGAACGACCGATGAAACGTGCACTGTACAAGACACGCGACGATAGAAATGAATTAGTTAGGAAGCGGGACAACACCGGGAAATATTCTCATGGCCCCATCATTCCCCATCTCCCTGTTCATGCTCCAGAATCCCAGTGTCCCGGTAACCTGAAATTCTGTATTCTTTCGCAAGGACTCTTCCGGCGACGACGGCTCGCGGAACGAAGTTTCGCGGTAACGACGAGCATTTTCGCTGCGAAATAATAACGAGAGCTTTACCGCCCGAACGGATAATCTCGGGGACGCGTTTACTTTACTTCGCTAATAAAAGGCCGAGTTTAATACACTTTCCTGGCGCGCCCATGCTCGTTAACCGTTTCGGAATAAGCTTCATCCACGCGGAATAACTACGAGCTGCTTCCTGTCCCGGAACTTTCATTATCCCGGCAGGAAAAATTGCAGGCCATTTTTCACGGTAAACGGTCGGCCCTTACGCGAACAGCCGAAATTCTCCGCGACGTTCAACAACGTTACGCTCGCCGAATTGGAGGAGAGTAGATGTTCTACGGCAATTTCGATATTGACGAACAAGAAGGTATTGAGGTTGTAAAGATTGATCGTCGACGAGTCGTAATGGCAGGAAAACGCGGCGGAGACGATGGTTGAACGTTGGAGATCGATGAAGAAGCACCAGAGTTTTCTGTCGAAAGACGGTTCCTGTCCGTGGAGCAAATCTTTCGCGGGACACGGCTCCGTAAACGCGTCTGTGGTCGGTGATCCGTTTCAAACGCGATCCGCTCGAAAGTGAAACGGTCATGGGAGTTTTACTTCGCCATCACTCCCTTTGAAGGGCCTTTCCAGCGACGTGGATTTTCCTTCGTGCTTCCGGTTCCTGTCAATGTATTTTCAAAGCGAATTCGCTCGGAGCGTCTGCCTCTGTCTTCACCGAATTATTTAAACGAGACGGAGCCAGACAGCACCGGTAAAAACATTACCAATTGGTAGCAGCACATTCGTAATTGAGTACCTATTAATCAAAATTAAAATTATTAATTCTATTAAATTAAAACTATTGATCGGAGAACAGCTGGATTACCCTAAATGTCTCTTCGAAACCAGTAAAACAGCATAACGCATTCCGCCAATGAAGACAAGACGACAAGCTTCTAACGACCCTTAAAGCAGCCATCACATTTCCCATATTCGTGTTGATGTCTCTGACGTAAACGGAAATGAATGGGATATGAAGGGCGTCACTAGACAAAATAGCGAGCGGTGCTATTTTAAGGAGAAGTAAATTATGCAAACGCGGAGGAGCTGTCTTAGCTTCGTGACGCCGCCGGGACGATCGTACGCCGGAGGCAAATTTCGCGCAAGTGCGTGGCGGCAAGAAGAGGGCGGAACTTAAATGGAAATCAGGGAATTCATCAATTAACGCGCTGTCTCGGCAGTTGGTCTCGCGCCGCGGCGGTGCCAGCCGGTGAATGAAGCGGTGCTGAATGAACTGCGGGATGAAAAGCCAGTCGGCGAACATCTTTCGGCGGGAACTGGCAGAATTCGGGAGAATCCTGCGCCGGCAGACAGGCCGGAGCCCCACGGTGCGGCAGGGACGTATTCGAACCTCGTTCTCCGCGAATCTATGCGCTTCGACGCTGGCCAAATTAACTAAACGGACCAGCGCAACGCGTCGCGTCGCACCGATCGATACCTCGAAGCTCGTAAGTTACCGCGCTTCGGGAACAGACGCGCAGTCCGGTTCGACCGAACCGACGTGCGTTTTATTTATAATCAAGTGCTGCCGAGGAAATTTGAATCCCGAGCAGAACACCGATCCAACTTTCCCCGCCGACCAATGGTTTATGCTCCACGGATTTTGTCGGGATTCCGCTCGCGTCGCCTGTCTCTCGGCCTAAGCGGATGCAGACGCTGCAACAGCAGTTTGCATTTTAAACTGTCCTTCGTTTCCAGTCGCGAGACACTTCTTTGTCGGGTCTTCCACGGAAAACTCGCCGCTCTGGGAAACTCGTCTCCTCTCGAACCCTCGGGGAACGAGGTCTGACTTCTGCCGGAATTCGTGACGCTTGGATCCATTCGGAGAGGTGCTGTAGAACCTTCAAGCTGTTTTTTCTGTCTATATTAACCGAATTGGATTTATCGGCTCGAGGTAACCGGCAGATCGGTGTTTTTGATACTCGAGTGAGAACAGCTCGGTAGTTCAAGGATTAATCTTGTTGAATCAGCCGCAGTTAGGATCGTAAATTTGCCGAGGTGCCGAACGCGGGCGAGTTTAGACACGAAGGGATCCTTTGCTCGATTTACGAGCTGCGGCGACACAATATTAACCCTTTGCGGCCCTGTGTGCCATGTAACTGAACATTCCACTTCATTCCAACGAGCTCTGTATCGAATATGAAGGTTTCCGTACAAGCGACTACGCGATTATTGGCTAACTGTTATGGAACCCAATAGAAATAGGTTAAATTAATTAATTAAAAAATATAATTACATTTGTCATAGTATGCATATACAAAATATGTAAAAAGATCATTACGCGGATTGCAAGAAATAGAAACTAAATTAAATGGTACTTGTTCCTGTAATGATCTTAATAGAGGAGAAATTATATATTGATATCTTCAATTTTAAAAATTTTTCTGCTTCTTCGAATTTTTCATACACTCAAGTTTGCTATAATTATTATTACTTTATTTATTTCTTTAATAAAAGAGTCCAACAAAATTTTGATCTTCGTTTTCCTTATCAGTTTTAGACATTCCTAAAAAAAAGATCGATTATTTTGGAAACGATTTTTCAGTGGATCGATTCTTGAAGCTTCGATTATAATCGATTCAGAAGAATCGACCTTTTTGAAAATAATCGGCATCCCTACCTGCGGACGGTTCCAGCCGGCAAGCAAGACACCTCGTCCTCGTTTCGAGTTGATATTAAGCGGCGGGGAGAACAGGAACGAGAACGGGAGCGGGATTGCAATTTAATAAGACAACGGTGACCCGCATCGTCCGGATAGCGGGCGCGTTTCCGTGTCGCGACTTTAATTCAATTGTGGCGACCGGCGCGGCGGAGAGGGCGATCGCATCGGTGCAGCTTGGGTTCGTGCGACGCATCTCAACAACAACGCTAGCGAAATTTGGTCGCGGGGAAAGCGTCGCGCTTCTTAAGAAGCATTCCATGCGATTCCCGGCGTTCCTCCCGCGCGGCCGCTAATGCAATCGCTTCATTATACGCACCTGCAACAATCATTCCCTGTCCGGTGCAACGCGCCAGCGCATTCCTGTGGCATTTCGTTCGCGCAGCTTCCTTCGAAACAGCTGCCGTTCTCCGCCAGGAAATGATCGCACAGTTGCATCGCGATGGGAAAATTGCTCACTGGCCTCGCGAGACTGGACGTGCTACGATTTCGGATAAATCGCCGAGCCAATCGGTCACCGACATCGATCCATGTATCATTGATGCAGCTTTGCTCCGTTCGAACGACTCTTCGAGGTCGCTTTACTCGTGTCTTTGGCAAAGTCGGTAACATTTGATCGCTTCAATAAGCTTCTCTGTCTGCTATACTATCTCTTGACACGCTCTTTATTTATAGTTTTACTGTAGCAGTGATATTACACACAGGATCATTAACGCTATTATTGTTAAATTAACACCGCGGAGGACGGTTTTGATGATCGAGCAGATGGCAATGTGTAGCTCACAGTTGTTCATCAATTTTTCCAAGGAGTATTTTTCTTAGATCAAGGCTTTACTGTATTTCCATATGGCTATACTATTCCTTGCAATTAATGCAGACAATTTTTCTTTACTCACCACAATCGAGCTAGCTGTAAATGAGAGTAATCAACCCCCCGGTCGTACGATTTTCTTATTCGTGGTTACAATAATTACAATCTCTTCGTCTTTAATAAGTTCACTGATGAGAAAAGAAAATTTGTATCTACATCTTGTATACATATGGTACATTCACTTTAACATTGAAATATTGATTACAAGATAGTTGAATTTTATTTCGTCTTAAAAGAAAGACATAACATTCATATTTAGCAGATTATATTTCAAGTATTCGTCACGAGTCTGACTGGTTATTATACGGCAAGGGGTTGACACTAAACCTAGCGAGCTGTACAAATGACTGGCATGTGTTGCTTTATAAGAATGACATCATAGAATTTATATAGATATTCTGTAATCCTTATTATAATATGTGCTTGGATACAAAAATGTGTATAATCATTTCCAGTGAAAGCATCATTACAATTTCAATAATTGTAAAATAAAAAACCAGAAACACGAGGGAAATTCTAAAGAAAATTTGAAGAATCGCCGTTAACGGTTAAATAATGTAAAAGGAGGTTCCTACGAGCTCCGAATGGTATTTCCGACACGACGTAATAAAAGGGACAATTTGGTTTTACGAACCCCATAAAAATGTGAGTGACCAGGACAGTTGTACCTACCCAGGTAATTGATTAGTAGCGAGGCAGGTACTCGGAGCCGCGACAGGAGTCCCGAGTGCTCGGCAAGCAAGCTCGTTCTCTGTCAGCGTGCTCGTTTCGCATTCAGAACAGGTACGTATACGGCGGTGTACGTTTCGAATACATTTGCAGAGAACGCGCTGAAACAGCGTCTAGTGTTCGCGATGAAAAAATAAACTCGGTAATGGTATCTGCAGCTGCGTACAGCTTTTAACCCCATTGGCATGTCGCCCGCGACCAGAAACGTCACCGTTGGCGTCGAAACGCGTCGAGACGAGGTGTTTCGAGGAACTCGAGACAATTGCGTTTCTGACGTCGCACATTTCTGATAGCGCCCTAGATCGATCTTTTATCTAGCGTTTTTGACTACTGAAAACCCCTGTGTTTGTATTATCGAGAAATGACAAGGTGAATCCCGCACCCTTGCAATCCTGAAAACGAGTCGAGTGCTTTAATACTGTTTCTTACGCCAACGCACATGTCTGTAGAAGTTCAAGTCGACAATTTTACTTCTCAGATCAATTATTGTTAAGCGTGGCAAAGGATGGAAGTAGTACTATGTAAAATAACACCGAAATAAAGGATTTCACCTGTTATTTATTGTTTAAAACGTTAATATTGATTGTAATTGCAATAGCCCTGGGGTAAAACGTCGACGGTTTCGTGTTTCTTTGTTACGGGATACAAACGAATCGTGAACGAGAACGTACGAGAATCAAAAATTGCCACGGTTAAAAGGAAATAAAATTGTTTCAATAACAAATGTGCCATTTGCAGAAGTTTGTTGATTTTCTTCAGACTACGAAAATTATATTTCTCTGTTGTCGATGTTTACAAATTGAAAAACACGTAGGAATACAGCGGATATAAATTTTTCCCTCTTTTCTAAAGGAAAGATTTTCTCAATTCTCAAATATAATTTCGAGTGCCAGATTATTTATTTCAGAATTGTTGAAATTACAAAGACGTTTAAATTTCTTAAATAAAACATATAAAAGTACTAAATGGTCACTGTAAATTTAATGTTAAAACGTGTTCTCCTCGAATTTGAAAAATTCCGAGACCGACCGCGTGGAAATTCGGAAAATACGCGCAACGTAGCCGAACCACCGAGTCGGTTCACTTATTCGATATTTTTCATCATATTCCTCATATCATTCTACAATTTATTAAAAATTTATAAGTGTGATGGATAAAATACACGAAGACTCCGCATTTCTTCCTGACCAACCCAACTTCTTCTATTTAACTGCATAAAGAAATGAAGTACGGTATCAGCAACGGTAGAATGATTCAACCGTTGATTCATCTTGTGTTTTCGTTCTGGTTCCCCAGACTTCAAAATTTCACTCTGATCTATTTCCCTTTCAAATATTTTTCCATTAGTTACCACTGTTTGGGCACTGCTAACATAGTTCTCATTTTGAGTCTCTTCAATTTTAAAGCGTTCACTCAATTTCTGTGCTTCTTTCCATAAAGTTAAGCTTGGCAAACGAATCTCTCGCTACTCGATGAATTATGGAACGAGATTTCGAAAACTGAAAGAGCGACTGGTCTAATTTTGACGGTTTCATGTGGTTCCGCGACACATTCAAATGCGGTACCCGGTGAAATGGATACGTGGATGCAATTACTAACGGGGCTCAGCTGGGTTAGGACGATCGCGGAAGACAGCTTTAGCGACGAAGACCGATGACGAGAGTAATGGAGAAATGGACATGTCCTAGAGAAACTGTTCCAGAGTGCGATAGCCGCGTAATTCCCCTGTTATAGTCTTCCTTCGAGCAATAATCCTCCAAGCAAGCCTCTGCAAATGTGAGTTCCTTGCTACTGTTACTCTGAGCACAAATCTAATGCCCCCTGTCGATTCATGAAATCTACCAAAGAAATTGAATTCTCTTTAAGGTGGTAAACTCGTTTCCAGGATTGCAATTCTCATTTCTCGATAATGCAAAGATGGGGTTTTTCAGTAGTCACAAGCGTTAGATAAAAGATGAATGTAGGCCGCAGTCGCCCTCAAAAGTCTTATATTTACGTTCACGAGGGGTAATTTGCATTATTCGGCAGCATGTGGCTGCCGCAACTTTATGAAAACAGCTACATTCGCTTATGCGTCCGAATAATGCAAATTATATCTTTTATCAAGCGCTTCTGACTATTGAAGGGGAAGAGAAGGCGCATCCCGCACCCTTGCAATCCTGGATACGAGACAATCCCCATAACCATGAATAGCTTCCGTAAAAATGACAAATTGCAGCATATTACATTAGCCGATCCACGAGAGGCTTGGATTAATAAATTCAATACCGCGAATGTAACTTTTATGTTCCACCTGTCCTGTGCCTTTATAAGTAAAGTATTTTCGTTGCTGGATGAAACACGTTCGATTATATTTGCGTTCTAAATTGGCGTTATTATTTCCACAGGTTACAGTTAGGTATCCACAGTTAAATTCTTTATGAAATACATATTTGCATAAATATCCACGTATAATTACGAATCCATTGCGACCCACGCGACCACGCTTAATGACTTAATTTCGTCTGTCCACAGCCGTGCAATATTTACCTACATTTGGCCGGAATTTAATTGAACGAGGCTCGCGATTACACTCGTCAGCTATTAGCATAGGATTATGAAATCCTCTGGACACCGAGACCATAACAAATACTTCAAAAATGCTACATCTCAAATTTTAAAACCTACCATCGATTTTTGTTCGCGAATGTATCGCATTCGTCACGCTCCTGAACCTTGGCTGCTCAATCAAGATGACGTTCGCAGGGAGTCTAGCAATTTCTACTCTTTGTGGCTTATTTGTGGCATTTTTCTGATGAAAATGACATTAAATGCGATATAATTTCAACTGTATTTAGTGATTTAATTCAAGCCTGGGGCCTTCGATCGATTGATGAAGTTAATCGTCAATCGTTCAAAAAAAGAAATCATTGAAAAAAAAACATAAAATATATATGGTATAATATATATGGTTTCGGTTCCGTATTTCATTTCGAAATTTCAGCAGTTAATCATTAATCAATTATCCGATTGACGATTACAATTGAAAGGAATGTAATCGTTATTCGCAATTAACGATTAATAAGTATTTAATCGTCAACCGCAATTAACGACACGACTAAGAGATTAATTGTTAATTGCGATTAACGATTACAGTAGAAATTTATTCGTGAATCGTTGATTAAATTTTTGCACAACTCTGCTACTCGATCTGTGTCGGATCACGGACCCGAGTATCCGAATTTCGACAGTGTTTGGCAAATTGACTGTGTTCCGTCAATTTGCGTGTAGCAGAGACAGCCGTAGCTGTGATTGAACCGTATCCAAGTCTCTGTTCGCAGTCTTGATAATTTCTGCTCTATCTTCACGCGACCTTTAAGAATTCTTAAGCTGCCCCGGACAATTCCATCCGAGCACTCTCGATTGATTAACCATCCCGTCGATAGGTCGATTACGCGACCAGGGAGTCTCCAGTGGAATTTTTCTGAATGACAATCCCGGGCAGTTTGTTGCTCCAATCCGAAGCTTCAGGAAGACTCTCCGAGAAAAAAGACGTTCAATCCGCTGCGCTGATTTAAAATTAATTGGGGATTGTCTCGATGCACTTGCTTCGGCGTGCGCTGATGAATTTTCTATTTCACTCTGTCTTCCACCTGCTGCTCCGACGGATGAAACTTTCTTGGAAAGAAACTTTCGAAAAATATAAAGAGCCCATCACGATCTCGAAGTCCTCGGCGCGGTGACTAGTTTCATTATTATTAATTTAATCGTACTTATTAGCAGAGACCTTTATTTGTTATTTTCGGCAATAGGATCGAATCAAGTTGAAGCACCGTCTGGAAGAATTAACACATCTCACCGTCTGGAAGAATTAACACATCTCACCGTCGAGATCAATAGAAATGCGATAAGGCCGAAATTCTTTGCTTTCTCCTCCATCAAATTTGTCGGGGAAACGATATTCCCGAAAACTTGTTACCCCCAAAGTGATGTATGACGGCCCGCGGCCGTTTCCCGGGGGCCACACAGTTTCTCAGCGCCCGAAATGACGTCAGAACAGGGGAGAACAACTCCGATTTTCCGCCCACGATTACCAAGATCGCCGAGACCTCATCCGGGTCACGGTTTACACGCATCCCTCGTTGTTCGAGGAGATGATACAGCGGAAACGCGTTCTCTTTCACGGGGATGTGCTCATTATTAATCGTTTGTCGCGGTGGCCATCCGATTTATAAATGGTATCCGGGCGACGGGAGTCCTCTGCCGGTAACAGCGGAACGTTTGTCACCTGCTGCCCTATTATTGTTACGTCGACGGCTGCAGAACGAACGCAGTAAACTCGTCCGCAATTCTTATTCCCGTTACTGTCCCGTTCAAGTACCCGTCCGATTCACGTAATTGATCAAACGCCAAAAGTGCGCGCAACAAGTCGAGAGTAATGTATCTGAATATCACGGACTGCATACCATTAAATGTGTCCATAATTCTGAAAGTGGTCCAAGTCAAAATTGGAAAACAATGAGTCTATCAGTTATTTCGCATCACTCCTATAAACTAAATCAATTCAATGTAATTTTTACGATATTGTCAAAAAATGAACCGTTAGATAGAGCTTGTTATTTCAACATTTTATGGAATTGATTTAGCGTTAACACTAAACATACTGAGCCTTAAAAGTAACTGATACATGTTCCTTTATAAAAATGACAAGACTGATTTTATTTAGACTTTGCGCGGCTCCTATTACATATATATAATACGTGCTCTACTAAAGATATTTATGCAATGAATTCTTATAAAATCATTTCTATTATTTCAATAATGGTAAAATAATAAGCCTGGAACCGGTCATTTTGACCGGTGGTGGTAGGTTAGTTAATATCCTTTTCCTTGAAATATCTCTCGAAGCAAGAAATGATTTCAAAATTATTGATATAAAATGATCGATCTCTTCCTGTTGGTGTTGCGAAGCGTATTTCTTCAGCACTTCTCAGCAACCTCAAAACTGCTGAGATAGAAGAACCTTATCTAACGAAATAAAAAGTGAAATGTAAAGACGTATGATGCTGAAACTACTCCATCACTCTTCTAATATTTTGCAGATTCTAATCGACAAAATATTTTTTTCTTTTTAATAATTGACTACACTCGTAATATACAGTTAGGAGCAAAACTGATCACACACACTTTAAATCAGAGTAACTTTAAGGGACTAAGGGACAATATCGAGGAATCGTCCTGTCGACGTCTCGCCCTGCAACATCAACAGTCCCATGCATGAGCGGCTCGAAAGGTCCTGGAATGTCTCGGGACATTCCCGGTTGCCAAATCGGGGAAACGGCGTGGTCAGGGGTCTCCCCATCGAGTGTCGCCCCTACGTATTAGCGACATCGCGAGCGACAGCAATTGGCGGGTGATAAACCGAAAGAGTGGGGGACGCCTCAGTTCCGCATCCTCGAGCCACCGAAAATCACTTTCACTGTTGCGTAGGCTTTCGTCCTAGATAGTCGAGTTACCAGCGACTTTTGTAAACGCGTGTGCGTCGTAATTAGTCCAACGTATTGTAAGCTGCCGTAGCCAGCCGACGACGTTCACCGCTGCCGGTGGTAAGTGCCAACCAGATTTCGAGATGAAGATTTCGAGTTAAATGTCGTTTAATCAATTATGTGAGTATGTAGTTCTACGTTGGTCGATCGATCTCTACGCGTGTTTCCACAGTAGTCGTAACATCGAATTCCCCCGCGAAACTCGAAGACAAACGAAACCGACGAACTTCCAGCAGGAAGATCGACGAAAACTCGGCTTCCGCGTGCGATTACTCGCAATTACAGCCAGCGAAGGGCAAACCCTGTAATCCGATGGAACCGCTTCGGCTCCCCGACTTATGTTTCTGAATCCAGCCTCGAGTATCGAGGCGGAACAAACAAGCACACAAACTCCCGTGAAAAAGGAAACGAAGACGACCGGAACGATGATTGGAAGGCGAGATTCGACTCGCGTAACGCCGCGTTGTTGTAGCGGTCAACCATAAGTCCTGTAAATTGTAAAATTACGTGCGGCGCATTTTTCCAGAGCCGTTTGCTGCTGATTGAAATTGGCTGGTATGCCACGAGATCGAGTTGTTTATACTGAGAGCAAAGATTCGAAGCTGTGCCGTGCTGATAAGTCGTGGAGACAAATAATTTAATGTATGAACGGTAAATCCTCCTTATCATTACGCATACGCGCAGATAATAATGTTCGCTAGAAACACGACTATAATTGAGTTAAGTGGGAACACGAGTATGATTGAGTTAGCTAGAAACGCGGCTGTAATTGAGTCAACTAAGAGAGGACGAATATAATTGTGTTCGTTTAAATTCACAACACGGAGATACTGTAGGTTAGAATGAAGCAGGACGAGCGAGATATGAAAAAGTTCTGTTTGCTTTTGAATTATACAGCAGGGGATGAAGGAAACTCGGACGTCGGGCCAATGGTCGATTCGTTTCACTGCAACTGGGGACTCGCCGGAGAAATGATCGATACGGTGCGAGGCGGATTGCTCGAGGATGATTGTTCGACCGTGCACTCGATTTTGTTGCCGCTTAATCTATCGAAAAATACGCGAGCAAAAATCCAAAATCCTCGGTGCCCTCTTCGAGTACCATCGCGATTGCACCCGCGCGATTCTTTCCGAGACTGGTTCCTACCATTGTCGAATATTTCCGAGCAAATCGGCCACCGATAGGCTCGACGCTCCATAGCGTACCGAATGCCCAAATTTTGGTGGAGAAAATCCTACACATCAGACGCGGTTAATATGGTAATGTCAACTTAACACAGCTGCCGTTGTAAAGTGGAGGTCTCAATCTTCAAGTTTATCGGAGTTTTCACGTATTGATTTCTATGCTTATATCGCTACTAAATGCACGATTAGGCTCGGTAAACATTCTCAAAGAAGAATATACGAAACTTATATCTATTTTCCGACATGACTTTTTTCCACTTAAAAGGCCATTCGGTATCGAGCCTGTGGAATCGTGAAAAAGAGTCCCTCCCTTTTTGCGTTTCGCTTCGGTCGGCCAAACCGAAAACAATTTTCAAACGGCGCGGCGGCCCGTGATAGGGTCACATTGCGAATAGGGGGGAGAGGAGCAATCGCGCGGATCAAATCGAACGGGGAGAGACTAATTGCGAATCAATCGCGGTCTGTTGCCTCCGAAGATAATAAATTTGACGCGAAACACGGGGCTCGATCGCGACTCGGCGCTCTCTCCGAATCGACAAAAGCGTCGCGGATGTAACCGGGCGCTCGTAAATATCTGCCTTAATCGAGCTTCAGTCGGGGACTAATACAAGTTCGTTAATTGTTATTGGGTAGCGGAGTGACACACTGCCGAGCCGAGTCGCGCCAGGACACGAATAAATTGTTCGTCCTGTTTCCCATTAGAAACACGCGTCTCCCGAAGGGAAGCCTCCTTCCGCGAGTACGAGCACTCCCACGCGAATACGACGACGTTCGTTCGATCTCTCGCGTTACTCGTTCGTCCGAAACAGCGAACGAATATTAATTAATCGCGTGCCTTCCACAAGCGTGCTGACTCGTCGGAATTTACCTCGCGGTAATTCCCCGCGTCGAGAGAGACACCGAGTTGGAGACGTATAAATCTTCCGGAAATCCAAGAAAATCCAAGGAAATCCCGCACCACGCCCCCTTCCTCTCTCCGAAAATCCAGGCTTATTAAAATCATTTCGCAGCAACGACGATCGCTTTATCGGCCGGGAATCAGCGTGCCGCGTTTGCTCGTTGACACGGTCCACGGAATAATTAATCGATCCGTCGCGGACCGTGATGCAAATTAATCTAGATCCCGATAAAAACCCAGCCCCGCGCTCTGGCTATCTGAATTAGGAATTACCCGGTGAACGCGCAAATTCCAGATCGGGATCGATGGAATCGCGATGTTTCCAATTGTTCCCCGGCGCGAACACGAGCAGCGCGATCAACGAGCGGAACAACATTGGAAGCTGCGCGACAACATGTGCTCATCGTGCCGATCAAATGTGCGACACTTGACTGTTGCCTGGAGGGTAGAACCTCCAAATTCGTGTTTTGCCATGACATTTTATTGAAACGTTCTGTTTTTGTTTTTTTCGTTGCAGGATGTAAAGTAGTTGTTTACGAAAACCTGGATGGATCTGGTCCTCGTGAATTGTGCAATATATCGGTGAAGAACATTTGCTCTAGCGAATCCTCCAAATGGTGTTCGAAAATTTTCAATTTTGCGCCGCCTCCGAAAAGATTGTATTGTATTTAAGTTCGCGTGTGTATTCAGATAAATTAAATGGGAATTATTTCATACTTTTTAGTGCATTTTTTCGAAGTCGGTTTAATTTTTTGTTACTTTAGAAAGAGCAGTAACTAGCCCCAGCTCCCAGAATCACTCTGTATAATCGCTGGGACACGAAATGTGTGAAGCACTAAAGGGAGAAAATAAAGAAACAATGAACATAAACGACCCAGACTGCAGAGACGGAGGGTTCTGTCCGCGAAATCCCGAATCTGCATAAGTATACGAAGCCTAACGATCGCGGCCGAGCGGCGAGAAGTCGTGGAAAGCGTGCGATGTTTCCCCGTCCGCGATAAGGCTTAATTAAGGAAACTCCTGGCGGGGTGATCGATTACTCGCGTGTCCGGTTATAACGCGAAAGTCTCGTGCGTGGGGTTTTTCGAATCCGGTTAAAGCTGGCGAACAAGCCTCGGCTCGGAATCGATTCCCTTCCACGGGAATAATAGAGTTCGCCTTCAGGATTAATCGAATCGGCCGTGAAAAATTACGTGACGTTCCCACGATTCCGTTCCGGCGTCGCATCGTGTTACTGACCGTAAGTCACCGTAATGGATTCCACTCACGAGCGTATTTTCGAACGGGAATCCTAGTCCGCGAATTCGGCGAGGTTAATGCGCGACACATTAGGATTCGCGTAGGCGCTAGGATTATCGCGACCCTAACCGATGTATCCCAGTATTTCGATTCATGGTCCCGCGAAGACGAGCGTATATGAAGCCTCGAATCCTGTTACGAGCGCTAATGGGAAGAGGAGCAGCTTAAACGCGACGGTGTGGAACTGACGTTTATCCTGAGCTCGGGCCAACGAATCTCCAAGCCTTGCATGGACCTGTTCGCGGACCTCCGTGTACAGGACACATAATGGGCACCATTTCTAGGGGCTAATCTACGCCATTTGCTGGATGCAGAGCTAGACATTTCTGGAAGAAGCTCGCTGCATTTGTTCCAACAGAGAGTTATCGCCTACAATTTTACTATCTACGTGGACAACGTGTTGTGCTCGACGATAAGAGAACAAACTTTTACTAATAATATGCACTCGTGATAAATATGGGTACGTGCAAGTTAGAGCAGTGGACATATTGAGAAGTATCAAGAACCCCAGTGTCCTACTTTCAGCTGAATCACATAATGAAAGAAAGGAAAGACATTCTTACGTGGCGCTCCTGCGTCTAGCAAACAATGCAAACATTTTTTTGTTTTGGATGAAGATCTACAGTCTACTAACAATTATATAGTGAAGTGGCAAATTAAATATACTGTATATATTACAAACAGACGCAGAAATGGATACGTTCAGTTTAAAGCAGTGGACACATTGAACAGATTCAAATAATATACGCTTTAAAATAATTGTAAGAAGAAAGAAATTTTTACTTGGCTCCTGTGTCCAGGAAATAATGGAAACATTATTTATTTTGGATGAAAATCCACAGACCGCTAATTATCACATTCTTCGCTAACATAATCGCCGGCACAGAATTTAATTGCGAGATTGGATGTAAAGAAAATTCTCGTTATCGACATTTATCAGAGAAAATACGGGTACACAAGAGAGATCGGTTTCCTTTTGCTTTTGGAACAACATGGAATGTTTAATTATTCCAGCTATAAAATAACGCCTTTGGGAAATTACGAGCAGGGGGAAAGAGGTTGGCACGGTGCGCGAATCGATTGGCTGCGAGATAAAGAACGATTAAATTCTCGGTTTTCGTGGCGGGACCGCGGGAATCTGCGGCTGGCGGTGCACTCGATGCGGCTCCTTGTGAAAAAGAGGGTTTTACCGCAGACTCGGGCAAAGAAGTGCTGGCGCGGTGGCACGTGGGCGTCGAACGAATTTCGGCGGAGAGTCCACGGGAATATTGAGCATGACAGGTCGGTTATGCGCTCCCGGTTCGCCGTTACAGCTCCACAGGCGGATTCAATATCGCGTTTCCCTCGTAACGACTTCGGTTTTTGCTCCTCGGCAGGCTCCCGCAGATGCTGCTGCACTTGCAATGGCTGTCCGCGGCGACGCGACGGCTTAATATCGAGATGTACTACTGTCCCGGCCGCTTTCCTATCTCTCCGCACAAAAACCACGCTTTTTGTCGGCTACTTTCCAAGTGAAATAATCCGTGAGCCAGGGAGTGCTGCGAACCGTTCTCGGTAACGCGAGCCACGGCCGCTGCGAAATTCAATTAAAATCATATTAAAAAGTACAATTATCTGGTATTACGCGAGCTCTGCCGGTGCGGCCTACTTGCTACAAAAGCCTGCATCTCGTTCGGGAGAGTACGTACTAACAATTTCTTAGACTCTTATCGTCCCGACACTCCCGCGCCGGTTTATGCCGTCATTATCGTTCTGCATCCTATTCCATCATCGTAAATACGCTGCCAACGAAATTAAAGGATCGCGTCACCGACGATGGGCAAAAAGTGCCGATATTCGAAACGCCGCGCCATAACTTTGCGAAAAAAAATCTGCCGGTGATGAAGTCTCTGATTTCACCACCTCCCGTTGGTTTCCTCTCGTATCAGTTTTTACTCGAGTTTATCAGTTTTAACTCAATTCAGCTTTTACTTTAATCCGACAGATTCGAACGTTTCCGCGGAGCTAGGAATATTTCGCTCGCGGTTCAGACCAGCTTCTATTCGAACAGGGGAAGCTCCTCTTCGCAATAAGCCGAAAAACTTGGCCGTGCCATTTGCCTTCGTCGTTTCACAGCGGTCCGAGCGAACGGTGTATCGTTCTCGCGTTAACGCTGTGAAGTTGCATGGGTTCTTTCCCGCGAATCAAACGAAAATAGAAGTTTAAAAACCGTGCGCGCTTCGCCGAGAACCCTGAAAAACGCGCGCCAATCTTGCCGCGAATAAATCCTTTTGCTTTTACACGACGAGAGACGCAGTTTTTCGCCGCTCTCTCACGCGCTGATAGCGAATTATGTATCTGGGTAGGAATCCCCGAAAGCATCGCGTCGATAACGATTCGGGTCGGGCGCCCAAGGTAACAGACGAGGAAAAAGTTGCGTGGGCGTCGCGCCGCGCCTCGCCGCGAGCGTCTCTTCGATAGAAATAAAAGGCGTTCTGTCGCGCGTTCGTTCGATAACCCGTAGCATTTCGAAAGAACGAGGAACAGAGAACGAGCAACCTCATCGAGGTGAACAGGGAGATCGAGGTGATCTCGCGAGTATGGTCGTTACGGATCCCGAACTCGATTTCCTGGCAGGCCGTTACCAGGGGCAACTCGCGACGCATCCGAGTCGAAACGATCTCGTCCAAGTCGCGAATCCGAGTTCCTTCGAAGATCTCAGACTTTCAAGTTTTACGTTCGATACTAGGTGACTGGGAGCACGATCTGTCCTACTACTATCCTGTCTATCCATCGCGTTTCTATTGTCGGGAGCTCGCGAGTTGACAGAGATCGTGATTGCTCCCAAATGATGAGAATTTCCTGCTCAGACACGCGTAGGAAAAAGCCACGTTTATCCCGGAAACAGGATCAGAAACACTTGCTCTAAGGTAATTAAATAATCCAGAGGGAAATCTGGTTGTACTATAAAATTTTATGTCTAGCCCTTTGCAGTCGAATGACGACTTCGACCTGAAATAAGAATACTTGGCGAAGGGTGAAATTGGAGTGCAAAACCTGTAAATAATATAAAAAAGATGAGCGTAGAGGTTCCGTGCGTTTTGAATAGGAGACTTGGTAGCACAGGGAAATTGGAGATCTCTGGCGATCCCGGGATTTCCTTCAGAATCCTTTTCCAACGTCTACACCTTGTAGAGGAGAAGACGAAAAGCAGGTGCCGACAGCGACGAAGATGGAGAACCCGAAGATCTCTGGTCCTCGGCGGAAAGGAAGTTCTGCGCGCAGTCAGTGCGCGTTGACTTCCAGAATTTCTCTCGGCGCTGGTACAGGTCCCGCTTGCCCCAGTTTTTCAATTCAATTTCCGATAAGAGTTACCTTCCGAGTCTCGCGAAATTAAGAAAGATAGCGGCGCGTTTCCGGCCCGCGTTTCTGTCGTGAACATTTGTGAAGCGGAACGGATCTCCGGCGGCGTCCCCTCTCACAATTTTCGTCTCGGTTTTACGAGACTTTCGTTCCGTCCGCGGCTCGAAAGGTTAAACTGCTGGGCTCCGGGTGACAGAGTGGATTCTCGAGCTTCCTCACGGCTCCCGAAAGTCTGACCACCCCCACGACTCTTTCAACTTGTCTCGTCAAGCGAATAGTTCACGGACCGGTTCACCTAAACGCGCGACGGCTCGAGCCTTCCATCGATTTTCCGCGACTCTCTGCCCGTCGACGCTCCTCCTATTGTTATAATAATGAATATATTCATTAGAGAGGGGGGCCAACCGATTTTCATACATAATGCACGATCAAAAATTGTCGCCAGCTTACGACACCGTCACGACGTATCTTATCTTTCATCTTTGCATTCCAACGACCATTAGGCGATGCTTGTACATTTTGTTACGGCGACGAGAGTCGGAAAATTGTTCGTACAACCATTCAAGTTAGACGAACGTTCTTTACTCTTCTGAATACAGCCGTATATTTTTCGGTGGCACCATGGACGATTAGTGTTCGATCAAAATGTTTCGATTACTTTTTAAAATCAGTATGGTAGACATATCTGTTTCATAGACTGAAAGATTCTGTATCAAGGCTTCTCGCTTCACACATTTGTAAGCTCCACGAGCATATAAAAATCAGCGACACAATTGGTTATCTGTTGATTTTGGTCGGCGCAACGCGGAAGAACGAAGCAGATTTCCACGGCGATTTGATTGTAGGCGAGCATAAATCGGGGGCTAGCAGCTTTGACAGTCGATAGGAGAAACGTAACGAACGGCGGCTCCTTTGTGACTGCGCCGCGATAGGTGCAGACCCGCGGTCAGTTAATTACGATACATCGCATCGGACGGTTATGCCCGCAACGCTAACGATATCATGGTCGATCTAATTACAATGGCGCGTGCTGTCGAGAGTATGCCAGTCGAGTGCTTTGATCCGGAGAACACGTGGAGCACAGGAGCACATCGAAAGACGCGACGAAGAGAGTTGCCCGAGAGACTGGTATAATCGTTTCCAATCATTTCTATCAGGTTTTATTATAATATGTAGTAATAATATTCGTAACAGCCACACCCACTCAGCGCAACAGCGATCATAAATATAACGTCAAACGTTTCCGATATCCTTTTATGGCGATAATGAAACGTAAATGTCGGGAGTGTTTGCTCTGGCGAACGTTCTCCTGCATTTCTGCAGAAACGTCCGCAGTCCGAACGGAACGTGAAATGTTTGTAATCGTATTAATAGAACGCGTCGGGCAGAAAAATCGGGACAACAGACGCGAGAAGATAAATGAAATAAAGTATCGAAAACGATGTTGCGTGCGGCGCGGGGATTTGCCAGCGGGAGTAATCACTCTTATTAAATTTAACCCAGATACGCTTTTCGTTCCCGTAAAAAACGTGGGCGAAGGGGAAAAAAGAGCGCGATACAAATGGCGACGCCTGGAGGAGCAACGAAACATGTTGAAAAAAAAGATTGGAAGGAATTAAGTAAAGTTATAATGAACGCAAATGTTCGATTTTATTCAAACCGAGAACGCGTGTGCTAACCTTTTAGCTGGGGCGGGTCCGGTCCACTTCGTTTAACCCATTACATTCGCTGTGGAACGGGTTCGAAATGTCAACCATTTACACCGATAACAATGCGACCAACAAACTCAATAATTTCAGAATCGAGATTAAACGATCGGACGTTCTATTTCAAAAAAATAAAGCGGACCCCTCTGTGCGTATACTCGTTTAAGTTGATTTTCGTTAGTAACATTCCCGTGTACCGTTTAAAATGACTAGATTATTTCAGGTGCGTGGAAGTTGTGCTTCTCTAAAAAAAAATAGTAAAACTGCACGATCGAAGAAACAGAACGGACCCTTCCGATACGAGAACAAACGGGCCACCATACTGGCGCGTCGTCCGACAAGATGACGCAGATGACTGCAGCAGTATGCAGTAGCTAAAAGGTGGGAAAATAAAAGCGCGAAGAGTGCTCCCGTCGCGCGTTTTTCGAGGTGATCGTTACTTCCTATTATTCTCGACGGAGCGCGCGGCTCGTTGACACAGTCGTCGACGTAGCGAGCCGCGGGAAACGTCAACGCTGGCGAGCAGCGAGTTATTTCAAGTTTTCGGAAATAGCATGCGTCCGATCGTGTCGATCTCATTTGAACCTATGAAATTCCATTAACGGGTCTGTTCCGCGGGCGCGCGTCAAACGTAATTACAAGTCCACGCAATCCAAACGTCACGTTCGCGTCCACGAACGAAGCGTTTTTCTCGAGGCTTTCGCCCGAACACGACGTTGCAGGTTGCAGCTCGTTGCAACGACGTTAAATGAATTTTCGGAAGAGATCGAGGGGAACGAGAAAAACCGCAATGGCCCGAGGGATGAAATGTTGTTTCCGTCCCGGCGGATAAATGAACCATCCTCAACCGGAGGCAACCTCATTCGCATAGCTAACTTTCGATTCCGCAATCAACTTCGTCTTCCGTGCTCGCGGCTCCGACAAATTAACCGACACGCGAGAACAACCTTGTTATCCCGCGAACCGCGACCGTCTCTAGATCCCGTAAACAATTCTTCCACGCTGGAGAACCATCTCCATTCGTTTATCTCGACAAGCCCCGAGCAACTCACGTCTTAACCCCGACCTTTGCGCGTCCCAATCTCCAATTCCAATTCTTAATCCGTTAACTGGCAATAAGCATAAATACGCCGCAATTGGCCCTGTCGAGTAACTATGATTTATCGCTTGATCCCCTGAAAACCTCCGCGAACGTCTCGCCGAACTCCATTCAAGCTGGATCCGCGGCTGCGGTTGCTGGATTTCGTGCTGCGCGAGCAATGATCGAGTTAATACGGAATTAGCGTTATCCTTGAACGAGAAACTTGCCATGAGTGCGTCGCGCGTAGTGGCAAGTCGCAGTAAGCGTGCGCTCTTTCCAAACAATTTCTTCTTAAGCGACCTCAACACCTGCGCGCATCACTTGGACGGCATTGGACCAGCATCGATCTATTCGCGATTACTATGTTTGTAGACGGCGGATCTTTATGCAAAATAAAATTTTTCTATTCGAATTGCAACAAACTGGAATGAAATAGAAGTTTACTTTCTTTCTCTTTAAATTCTTCTGATGTTTTTACTGTTTGAAATTACACATCCTCATTTTTTCATAAATGCTTGTTGATTGCCAAAAGGACGAGAAGGAGAAGAAGAAAAGCTGCAGATGTTGATCATTTTAAACAGTGGGAAATAATAAGAGTGCATAAAATCTGCATACTGGTCTCATCAGACCAGTCGTTCAAGGATTGTGTTGTTAGATAAACAACGACGATCTTCGACTACTTCGAGTTGAATTTCGCCGGTAAGATGAGCGATTGATCGGTCGTTGAACTTGGTCGAGGGTCGCCCAGTGACTCGATGGTTCCGGGTAGCAGCGGTCCTGGCGAACTTTTATTCGCAGAACGAAGTCGATCTGTTTATGTGGCACGGGTGTCAGCAGCCGGTCTAGATCTCCCCTCTCCTGCTCGAACGAGTTTTGGGATATTCGATGGCCGTCTAGCCGCGACGTCTAAAAATACGTGTCGCGCTGTTCGTTCGGATAATTGGGTCGCACGATGTCCGCGCGCTCGGTGGTTCGGGAGGGCTTGAGGAGCTCGACTGAAAGATGGCCGGCCGACCGACGGCGTGGACGGATGCCGAGCATTACTCTAACGACGCTTGACGATGTGAACGGTGTCCTTTAGGCGAGATCATCGACGCCTACCGTCGACGATCACCCGTCGCCGCTCCTCGTCTTATGGTTCGTCGAGCTGTGTCCAGAGACGTTGCTTGTTCTTCGAAATACCATCTTCCCTCGCATAGTGTACACTTTCGTGTCTACGGATAGTATCGATTGCAATGATAGCGCAAATACAAAACTTTTTAATCTTCTATTCTTCATTTCCAGAACTTTTACTAACATATATATTTCTGAGATTTCCCTGGTTAAAAAAAGACCAAACTCGACAGAGTTTCAATCATATTTACGTAAATATGGTGGAAATCATGTCGTATTTAGACTCATTTTAATTAGAAAAAGCTCATAAATACGTTGGTAAAAATTTGCATTGACGTTGAATCGACACGCAGACTTTTGAACTGCGCCGGCTGCCTCGGTCTCTTAGTCCTTCTTCGTCGTTTACGAATCCTTTTCTATGTTCGGCAAACGTCAGAGAACGTAGTACCTCTACGCTTTCTGAGCCTTCATACCTCCGAGGTAGTAAGACTATTCGAGGGAAGACTGATTGCCTCTATTCCTTCATCGACACCGAAATCACCGACAGCGTCTCTTCAGCCTTCGCTCTCTCGAACATCGGATCCGGTCGTGTTCGAGCAGTTGGAATCGCGCGATCCGATGCCGCTGCACGCAGTTTCTCGTTTCCAGAACCTGATAAACGCAGGACCGGAGTGCAACTCAAACACCGGACGATAACGCGAATCGAATCGATAGACGAGATACTGGCATAACGCGGCGACTCCCTCCAGATAACACCGAATTCAGTTATCTGCTCCATTCGCGCGCACGACCTCCAAACCCTTCCCCAGCACCCAACACGCGGTATTGGCAGTTTCCTTCTTATTTTATCGGCGCATAAACCTCCGCGATGGCGGATATCGGTGACGAGAAAGCGATCGACCGTGTCCCGGAACGACTTCGGCCTCGTGAAGGGACCGTCCTTTCGAGTTGCCCTTCCGAAATCTGGAGGAAATATCGTTCCGAGGAACAGCGGGTTCCGAGGAACAAGAAGAAGGAATTCCATCCAGGGACATTCCTCCGCGTTCGAGAACGGCCATACGTTTCTTCTAGCCACCCGAATTGGCTGCTGCAGGGTTTTTCAATCTGATTCGATTCGAGCCACAGATCAGAAGACTCGCCGAACTTTTTAATAGGCTCTGCTTAAAACACGGACCGTCGAACTTTTTTAACAAACGTTTCCGGATTATAAGTTCCAAGGAGAGGCCAGAGAAGTTCTCGAAAGTAGCAGTCCTCGGTATTAAAAGGACTCTCGATCACTGTAAGTACGGGAAGATAGTGGAACGGCGAGGTGAGCGTAGCGTCGGGGAAAGCGGTGCGGTGATTTTTGTTTCAAGCATAAACAAAGGTGCCGTTTACACTAGCAAATATCCATTTTGAAATAGTTATTTTAGTGGATATAATAATTGATTTATGCTGGAGTCATATAAAGTTCCATGTAAATAATTATGTAGAAAATGAAGCGCGAGTAACTGAAGGTTAATTATTGGTTTGATTTTGCCCCGATGTTCAACTCGCCGCTATCCTCGATCTTCTTCACCGCTCCAGTATATCTGCATCCTAACAAATGCTGAATACTATTGAACGAGTGGCAGTACCAAGGGTATCAATTCATCCCATACAAATTCCACAAATAATTTTTCCGACCAATCCATACAATTGGAACAGAATGCTTTTAACGAACGGAGAGTTCATTTGCATGTCCGACGTTGTACCGTTCGAATTTAAATCGCGGTGTTGCGCTGTTCGAATTTATTTCAATTTCGACCAGATTCTAGATTAAATCCTATTCAACGAGCCCCGCGGCTCTTTTCGAAATACCCGAACAAGGTGTATCTATTTAATTCGCGCGCGATCCGCGGTTAATCAATACCGCAGATAACACTGCAAAACGAGGCATCGGACCGAGGTTAATCGTAATTTGTAGTTAATTAACGTAATATCAATAGAACACCGGGAAATACCTCTCCATCTCTTTTCGAAACGCAGCTATTTTCGACTCGCAATTTGTAGTTAATTAATGCTACTCGTCGCGAACATTCCTCTTTTTATGGATAGTTCGAGCTGGATTCTCGTCGAAGCCAGTTTTCCAATATTTCCGAGGACCGGTTCCGAGGAGCATCGAATCTCTTGATTTTATACAAAGCACTGGCACAGCGAGAAGAGCGTAAACTTAATCGGCGATCATGAAACAAATGCCTTGATGCGGTGTAGGCGCCCTTTCATCCGACGGAGATTACGTTGGCCGTCGCTTCATCTTGCTACCCAAATGTCGGGTATACAACAAGTTTACTCTCAGCTTTGCTTGATCCCGGAATCACGATACTATAATTAATTCGGTTCGCTCCACGGCACGGGATCCGATACGGCGCGCACGGTGGTTCGAACGTGGGGAAAAAATCAATTTTTCGAATGTTAGCACTGGCACTTATCAATGCGTCTACGTATAACAGTTCTTAACCGGTTCCTAACCGGTTCCTAACCGGTTCTTAACCAAAATTGTTCCCTGACTTCAAAAAGATTAAGGACCACTGATCTAACACATTAAAACAAGTGAACAGTATTATAATTCGATTATGTTTATAATATTGAGATGATTTATTTAACATAGACATAGTTAATGTCAGTGTCATTTATTTGCCTAAAATACAAACTGACTTTGACACATTATGCACGCACTATTAGGCAATTTTTTGCCGCCTTGACACTTCATCTTCCCGTCTGTTTTTGGACAAACGTCGCGACTAGGGATGGGATCAAGTACGTCGCAAACAGGTTCGAACTTTGATTGATTGAATTCGAACTCTTTCGAATTTCGAACCTTTTACACGTACTTTGGTAAACGGAAATAATACTTGCAAGTACATATATTCGAATCTTGGTCGAACAGGTTCGAAACTTTTATGAATATTGTACCGGAAATTCCCAGATTTTTCTAATCTGTGTTAGAAGTGGAAAATTATCTAAAATCACAATATTTAGAACGCAAAGAAGACCCGTTATTATTTTGGCGTGAAGATTCAATGAAGTACTCCATTTTATAAAAAATCGCACGTGATTATTTTTGTATAATGGCCACTTCTGTACCCTCAGAAAGAGTGTATTCAAAAGCAGGAAATATCATGGATAAAAAAAGGAATAGGATAAAACCAAGTATTATAAATGAAATATTATTCTTAAATAGTTACGAATTTAATAAAGAAAGTGCTTAAAATATACTATGCAGTTCTGATTTCCAAGATTCGAGTACTACTTGTGAAAGATTCGATCCCTTTCAACATCGAAGTACTTATAAGTATCGATATCAAGGTTCGATATCAGTTTGTATAAGATGAATACTTTCCAAGTATAATCATTGAAACATTATTGCTTTTAACGAAACTTGGTTATTGAAATTGACTCGGATTCGTGAGTACATATTGAGCTTGATCCCATCCCTAGTCGTGACGCATCTTACGGAAGGGATATTTAACTTTCTTAGTTCGTACAGTTTTTTTTAGACCGACTATTTACTGTAAATATCATATTCATGTTTCCGAGCGAACATCTTTGTAACAGTGAGTGCGCATCGAGATTAATGCGAAGATTTTCTGATCCCGCTGTAGCCGTGGAGGAACTAAGAAAAGTGAGCCTGAGAGAACAGAAGGCAGGGTCGCGGCAAATAGCAAAGAGAACGTTTCCGACGATGAAAAATGAATACAGGTGAGCGTGTATGTCTCTGCGCGCGTACGGTGCGGTGCGGTGTTGCGAAAGTTATCTCTTTCGCTCTCTCGCAAAAGATAAATACAGTTTCCGAAAGCAGCGAATGTACCATCGCGGAAGTAGATCGTGGATCCAGGATAGACAATTGCCGCTGCGTATCTCGAGAGAGTTTTATCCGCGCTTTCTTTTCTTTATCGCTTAATAAACTGTTTTACTCGACGCGTTAACTTTTCACCTTTATTGACCCTTATCCCCTACGGATCGTTGAGGGACGGGTTCCTCTTATTTATCGCTGGCGAGATCGTTCTCTTAATCTCGAGATCCAAGGTTCACGGAGCTTCGCTCGTCTCGTCTGTTCTCGCGAGAACACTCTCACCGTTCGCCGAGTACGAAGTGGAACGAGAAGACGGGTCCCGCAATTAATAATCGAAAAATCAATGCGGCCGGGTCAAGTGGCGGATACATAGGCGACTATACGTTGCGGTATCTCTGGCCGCGCGGCCTACCTGAACGTATGAATGAAAGCCAAGAGAGGGACCGAGGATCGAGCGAAAGCGAGACGGCGAATCGAACGCTCGCGGAAAATGTATCTCGGAGTTGGAGAAATTCGAAGTGTTCTTTATTTCAGAGCCGCGGCGGAGAACCGAAAGATATTTTACACGCTTTGCGAATTACGATCAGACTGTGGTTATTTTGTAAAGTGATATTCCTGAGATATACAGTGACTCTCACTAATATTAGGACACTGTTACAAAGACGATAACTTTTCTCATATTGGACCATACGATTTGAACTTTTTTCTCGTCATCTCAGTACAGTAATTTATTGCGTTCGTCTAAACCCCTATAATTAACCCCTTGCCGTATTTTGACGAGTCAGACTCGTGATGAAGGTTTTTAACAAAGTCTAACGAATATGAATGTTACACGTTTCATTTTGCGATTAGATGAAATAAAATTTGATTCGTTTGTAAACAATATTTAAGCGTTCAAATAAATATAGCCATACAGAAAATATAAATTTTCTATTCTCTTCTACGAGACATTTTTCGGGATAAAGACGTTCTAATCACTATAACTGTAAAAGAAAAGATACATCGAGGGGTTAAGAGTTGGACGTTGCAAAATGATTCCTGCGTAATCCTGACGTTTCAGAGTCCAGAGCAACGGACAGGCGAAGCTAGAAGATTTCTTGCAAAGTAATGCAAAGCAGCACCAAATTCATACCTGAGAGAAGAAGGTCCATTCATTTACGTTGTACCAGTTACAGCCATTAAGGATGGTGCAACTTTCCAGGAGTTTACACAAAGACGAACGTTCCCTTAAAAGCACCTCCATCGATTCAGACGTTATTATTCAGAAAGTTGTTAACATTCTACATGAATTTTTTATGAGTATAGAATCTAAACTCGCACAACCAACGCACTAACTCTTTCCAAGCTCATTTTTAGAGGGAACTCTAAGAAGTACAAGAAGCTGTAGGGAAGAGTCGGCGTTTCACGTTTCCGCTTTTCGAATTCGAAAGGAGCGAAACTTTCAGTGGGATTTTTCTCTCGAAAACCTTCGGATCGAGATTAATATGACGTCGGTTTCGTATCCTAGAGGGACACCCACGCTTGCTTGCCTCTGGAAGCTGGAGCGAGATCGCAAAAGCCTCGGCCAAAAGCAGGATTGGGTATTATCCGAATAACGAAAAACAAATAAAACCTTATTCTCGAGAGTGTATTCACGAAATTACCTTCTTACAGATTAAATTCATCCTTTTGCAAATGGAATTGCAAATAGCCTAATGAAATAGCACAATAACCGGTAGGAGACTACAAAAATTGAATAGTAAATTGAATATTCGACCTTCTTAGATACCCCGCGAAGGACCAAGAAGTAATAGAATCACAGAATCTAAGAAATCGAACGAGTCCGAGGGTTTTTCTTAGATAAAGGCTCTACTGTACAGAATCTGGAGAAACTCTGCACAATGTACACTGCACTATTTCTATGTTAATCTAACCCCATTGAAGAAGTTTCTTCGGATTCTTCAAACCAAGAACATTTGGTGGATGTTATTAATCTTTCTCGTGTAACGATTGCCCCTACAGACCGTCACAATGATTATGTAAATACAAACACATGATGAAATTGCCTCGACCAGCGATAGAAGAACGATTACATGCAGATGAAACTATGCATACAGTATACTGTTAAATAAGTATTTTACATATGTCCATTGTTACCCGCGATAAAACGTTGAATTTCAAAATGGTGAGTTTGCAAGAGGATGAATTTGGCCTGCGAGAGGGTGAATTTGGTTTGCAAAAGGGTGAATATGATCTAGCAAATGGTGGATGTCGAGTGGAAAGTCTGTATCCTCGGATTGAATCGCAAATGGAGCATAATTTAGCAAGTCCTCGACTTACGCGGTTAATTCGTTCCCCAGCGTTTTCCGCGTAAGTCGAATAGTGCCTGAGCGCCGCGCCGCCGCTGAAAGGTTATGAATACGATCTGCTTTGTACATGCTATATGTACGTACCCATTTGGAAGGAAAGTTCAAATAAACCAACCACGTTTGTGGAAAATTTATTACTTATACATAGCTGAATGACTGCGCTGTACACAAGCAAACACTTATCTTCGCTTCTGTCACGTTTGTGGTTGCAAGGAAAAACGCCGCATGTCACAATTTCAAAAAATTCGAGTTTGTGGGATTCACGTATTTACCAGATAAAAAGTCATGGAAACCAATTCGGAAGGTTCAAAAAAAAAATAATACAATTTAACCGATGCCCTACGTCAAAGCACATTTGTGATGAAACCTTTAAATGGCAATGTCTCAAAAGTGAAAGTACACTTCCTGACAACCACAGGCATATGTACAGTAATCGCGCTCCTTCGTTGTCCTAAATCGTGGGCACGATTGTGGTCCAGTGCCTACCCACTCCACTGCCTGTCAATGAGAGGATCAGGCCTGCGTGGATCTGGTCGCCAGATGTGTCCCAGGCCTGTCCAGACCCGCGCAGAACGGAGAACAATAGGAAAGGAATATCGCAAGGAAATAAGGAGTTTTCTAAAGCCAGACAGTTGACTGTTTTCGACTGCGAATGCTTTTCTTTGTCATTTAACTAGCCGTTTCACTAAAGACGCAGTCATAAATCAAAAACAGTGTCCGGGCACGGTCGTTGTCCGCTCAAACCCCCGGCCTTTGGACAACGAAGGAGCTTTCACCGTACCGACAAAGCTCCCGTTCTGGCAATCAAAAAATGAAATTCACAGTTCGGAATTGGTTTTCCGACTCGCTCCTAAGACTCCGCGTAGAACGAGACCGCGCGAGTCGAGGAGTTGCTGTATACGATTTTGAGAAAGCCGATTCATTCGTCATTCGAAATAACTTTCGGCCAACTCCGGCCAAAAAGTAACCGGGCCGGGAAGAGCACGGGACAGGGTAGGGTGGGACGCGGGTATAGGAGAAGAGGCCGGCGACACGGTAGGACAAAGAAGCGAGAGATGAGACGAAAAAGACGACAAGGCTACAGGTATCGGTGACAGAGGCGCGCGAAGAACGCGGAATGACGTAAAATTCGGGGGGCCACGAGGGCAACGAGGAAAGAGAGAAAGAAAGGAAGAAGAGGAGCGCGGGCTTGAGGACCGAGCGAAAACGATAGAGCAGCGAGGGAGAGAGGGAGATGGAGCAGAGAAAAAGAGAGAGAGAGAACGCGAACCGCGCAGGCGGCATCCACTGCCAGGGTCACTCGGCGCTCCTCCGCGAATACTCTTGTACACCGATGATTCTGTTCTTCGGAGCAGTCAGTGCGCTGCAAGCGCTCCGATGACGCGCGTCCACCTTACCGCTTCGAAAGAGAGAGACGCGTCAGGTGAGCCGATCGTATCGCTCTCGTGAAACTCGCTTCCGAAAACGGAGACGAACGTTCCGACGTAAAAAGTGAATCGGTTGCCGCGAGTGACGGTTCTGCGGATCGTTTCCAGAAAAAGTTTCCGCGTCGCCGTACAGTTCCCGGGCGATCGGAGGCTAAAAACGGGCGCCGACGATCGGCCCGAATTTCGAGCGATCGCCCGCGGCCAAGTGCTATCGATGTAACTCAAGAGAAAACCGCTCCAGGTGCCAATTCACTCGAATAACAACGCACCGCGGATGGACGGGTTCCGCCGCGACCAGCGACCATGATCCAACGTCGCACAACGGAATCGGCTACAGCCGCCGCGTCTCCGGCAGCGTTCGCTGCGTTCTTCCGACGATTTTCGGTGATGTTGTAGCGACGACAAAAACACAGACGGACACACTCGGACAGTTCGAAGTGCGACGCTCGTCGGACAACATACCGGGCGGCGGCATCGAGAAGAACGCGCTCGGACCAGCGGAGAAAGCTTTCGCAGGTGCGACAGGAGATCGTATCGTTAAACACCCGGCCGAACAGAGAGTTCGTTCCGTTCTGCGATCGAGTTGCGAATTCCAGATGAATAATCTTTAGAAAATCTTTAATGCGCAACCAGGCATTAGCTTAATTATATATATATATCCGGAAACGCTGCGTCAAAGCGGAACGAACTTTCTGGCCAACCCTATATAGACGAGTCTAGGAAATATTAATTGTTACGCGGAGAGATGAACGGAGCGACGGGACTCGCGAGCGGCGCGATCTATGATTTCCGACTGCGTAGCGAAGGAAGATCGACGAGGAATAACCGGTGCCATTCCACTTTTCGGGCATATTTCAGAAGACAGTTTCCTTGCATAATTCATGAAACAAACACTATCGTAACACTCCACGCACCGAAAATTGTGGCATAATCGTCCTAGAATCGAACATCGACGATTGACAATTGATTACGGTCTCTTAATAAATTGTTAGATTTTATGAATTTGAGCAAGACAGTAGAAACATTTGAAGAATTTTAAAATACGGTTCCGTATTTTAATGCTAAACGATTTCGGTAGCTGAAGTGACGCGGTAGATACATTCAAACACACTGATGGATGGAAAATCGAGTGTAGGACAGTGTCGGCCGCAAAGCCGGTTACGGGTTAATGAAAACTCGCCGTGGAATGAGATTCAGAGGATGAGTCGCCTAACGAGCCGTCGCGTCACTGGAGAAGACGCTGTCCCTCCGACTCTTTTCTTTTCCTCCGAATGTCTTTGAATGGCTCCCCGATTCGCGAGTCCTCGCGACGGAGCACAGAGCCGCTGGTACAATAGAAATTAATTGCTAAGGTGGGCACCCGGCCAGCTTTCCCGTTCGATTTCCATCGAGGACCTTTCCGCGTTCTCGACTGCGATTAATTCGATGAACATCGTGGTTTCCTTGGGATCGCGGGAAAACTCTTCGCTGATCGAGATCGACCGGCCACGCGGCGTTTGCTTCGTCACGATCGATAAAAAAATCCGACGATTGTAAAACGACTTCCGTCGCGCATTTGCATCGATGGCCCGCGGACAACGGTCGAAATTATCATCTTGTCCGAAACAGAACAGAGCGAACTGTTTGAAGCGAGCAAATTACCGCTTCGCTACGGTCGCGGTTTCCACCGATTTTACAGCTCTTGATCAGAAATAACAGCGAACGAATTGCGAAGAGCGCATTTACCGATAAAGAACAATTCGGCTTAGATTTTAATGCACGTTCCATTTAAACGTGTTTCCTCTATGCTCGTGTTTCCGAATTCTTTTCATCCGGCAGCTTTCGGCAACCATTTTGCTTCGTTAATCCGATAAAATCATCCTCACGCTTCTCTCGTACGAATGCCCCCCGCGCGGTCGTGGCTCGACGTTTCGTGGGTGCAGTGATTCGAAAAGAAACGGAACGGATGGACAGCTAATTACGAGAGGATTCGATCAGGGATAATGACGCGCAATGCTCGCGTGGATCTGCCGAGGTCGAGGATCGAATTTAAATCGCGCGCGTTGCGTGATTAGCGTCAACCGCGAGGGGAAATTGCCTTTTAAACTTCTAATATTCGATGGCTTTGTGCCGAGAAGATTGGAAATTCTTCTCTGTTTCTTTCTCGCTGCGATCGGCCTGACGCGGCGCCTTACGAATTCCTCCCACGATTTTGATCGATGACGATCCAAAGAAACCCGGACACAACGGGCCTGTATCGTCGACGGACAATGTCGGATCGACGACCGGGCGAAGATCGCGCCAAAATCGGACAGCGGACGCTCCGGGAACGCGAGATCGCTCCTTTAAAAATTGACGCTTGAATTAACGCGCGATTAATCCCTCTGTAATATCTAGCCAGTTCCAAAAAAATTGAAGAGACACATACATCACTCATTTCCATCAAACTGTCAAATGATGTAAACTTTCTGTCTCCTTCGCGAAATGATAACCGACGAAGACATTCTACGCGGGGGTTCAACCAAAGAGATTACAATTACTTCAATGATCTGACTAGACTGCGGATCTTAAAATAAAAAATGTTCGCATTGATTGCAGGACACGGGAGCCAAGTAAAAATTGTATTCTTCTTTTAATTATCCTATTAATCTGAAACTAATACGTTAATTTCATAAATCATGCATTTTTTTCATAAATGCATAAAATCCGCAGTCTATCTATCACACAGTCCTAGATATATGAGGATGTAGGAAATACAAATATTAATTCTTGGAAAAAGAGATAAATGGACAGCAGAGATCTCCTGATTTCTGAGCGTGTACAGGTGGCCAACCAACTAGAATTAGTCGAGAGATTGTACAAGAATCGAGGATATAATTCGATGTCCGTCGAGCGAAACTCAATTGTCCCCAGTTTACAAGCACAAACGATCCCTTTCGGAGGCTTGGATCGATCCGATCGGTGACCCATTGTCGCAAGAAAAATTGTTGGTATTCACGGCGCGTCTGTATTCGGCACGAAGGCGACCGAAAAAACGAAAACGAGGATCCACCCCTTCCGGTTCTCGACTTTTTCTCGAAAGGCTACGTGGGCAACGCGAGCAGCCGGCTGCCGTAGAAAAGAATCCTAATCGACTTTGGGGATGAGCGGTTCTTCCCCTCGCTCATCCACGGAATCGTTTTTCGATCATAGTGGGGATCTGCGGTGGGAAGCATATTTATATTCGTTTATTCGCTAGCAGGTATCATACAATAAGTATGCCACGAGACACGTGTTATTCTCGAAGGTGTCCGCCATCTTGTCCTGAGAGACTAGGAGCCTTACGAGGAATCATTCGGAATTACAAACGTACAAATGACTGAAATACGAAGTTTCTCTTTAGGAAAGAAAAATGTTGTTCTTGCAATGTAAATGTGTAAAAGTGACGGCGCCTTTGGGAACCGGAATTTAACATTGTGAATTGCTTCTTTGAGGGTTTTTGTTTCGTTACATCAAAAATTTCAAGTCTCTAGCTCATCGGGAAGTTAGTATAAAATCAATTGCAAGATTTGTACCGAACAAACAGACAAACAAGAAAGCGAGCTAATAAAAACGTGGTAAAAATTGCTAGTTTAAGGGCGACTAATTAAAAATTGTAGTAATTTGTTATGTAGGTCTGCCGTCGTTATGCACACCGCCCTACAAAGATGATAGAATTAATTTTCCTCGAAATGCATATTTAACAGTTGATCGCCAAGCCACCCATATCTGGATGACGGAATTATTTCTCCAGAATTAAAGATTAGTGAGTGTACCAACTTACGAACTGCGAAATGGAAGAGGTTTTTGTTTCGTTACATAAAAATTGCTTTAAGTCTCTGTGAATGTGAATTGCTCCTTTGAGAATCGAAATTCAAGATAAGCCGAGATAAATTATCGATTCGGTGCATTGCGATGGAGAAACGAATACCTTCGAGCTGGTTTTCTAGCCTGGACTCGACTCGGTCGAGAATTCTGTGGAAACCGTCGATTCCCGTAGATCGCCAGGCAGATCGACGACGAGTTTCTCCTTTAAGGGCAAAACACGCGGAACCGAGGAGTTCTTGAACAATTTCCGCGAAACGATACGCTAAACGATCCCCTGTTCGCCTCGCTTAAAGGACGGGGTTTGTTAAACGTCCTTACGCGGTCCGGCTTCCATATCGACGGAGATTCGCGAGAACAGTTCGAGGAGTGTTCTGGGGAACTTGCCTCGGGAACTCGAAAGTCGACAAGTTACTCCTTGGAAGGAGCTGTCTCTCGGCTCGCTGCCCGTTATTTCAACCCACGGACGGAAGAAGGACGCAAACTTTCTTGTCCCGGAAGGATTGCGGCCACAGGACTCCGCGGTCGCGTGCGTGTCGCCAAACTCGAAACAGCCCGAAGGATGTCCAGTCGACTGCAAAAATTCACACGGTCCTCGCCGACGCAAACACGCCCACAAACCGACTGCACTCGCACGATTTCGTCTCTCTATCTCGCCACAGACTCTCGCGAACTTCTGGACTTGCGGACGGTTTCGAGCGTCGTGTTGTTCCCTCTCGCTACCAGATCTTTGCTGATTTAGCACGTTGACCGAATCGATTGTAAACAGATAACAGCCAGAGTTTACGGAAAATCGAGCGCGTTCGAAAGCGAAAGCGACTTCCGCGAACTCTTTCCGAAGCATCCGACAGACTTTTGGGACCAATCTTGCTGAACCCGTATCTTGGTAGACAATGTCTCGGAGAAGTTCTTGCTGTCTTTTCGTTGAATCTCTCGAAAGTAAACAGTAATGCTTAACACGTTCCGTGCCACGTGTACCACCGATGGTTAAATCGACCGTTAAATTCTATTCGCTATTCAGGCCGCGTGTACCGCTGGGATACAAGCTGGCATATTTATTTCTTTTATTAAGCTATAAAACCCCTATGGCACCCCTATGTTCGAAAAATATATATTCTATAGCAAGTTTGACACTGTAGAATATATTTCCACCAAAAGATTGAGGCATAAAATATGCAGTATAGAACGAAGTACATAAGTTTGTTTAATTGTCGAGCAGAAACGGCTCGGCGCGGAACGAGTTAAAAATGTACCCAAAAATCTGAGCTAGTGGAACAAATTGAAAAAAAGACCCTTCAGAGTCAGTACGATAGACAGACGTTGTCCCTGGAGGATTATGTTCAGAAATCTTCAGAGATCCTCCGAGAAGAGAGACATGTTGGAGGTTGAAAATTGAACTTGGTTTTCTGTTTGCGGAATAGATTCGAGGCGAATCGATTTGACGGTGCAGAAAATCCGACTGTACAAACCGATATCTCGCTTAAAATTTCGCGTTCTCCGTTACAACGTCGATGCATCGAGGGAAAGTTTCGATAGCTGGCCGGATTTTAATCGGATTTGGGCGAGACGTGTCTCTTTTTCGCGGCGAGAGCGAACTTTTCAGAATTTGCTCGGCAGCGTAATCCTTTGACGAAAAGGTTATTATCGGATCGGTGGCAGACGAGTAATTGTGTCATGGTTTCGCGATAGGCGGCCGCGTAGCTCGGCAATGCGGGTCGAAGAGATCGAACGCGACGAGGAGAGCGACTAGCGTTCAGGTGAGCGTTCAGGTGCGAGCGCGAGAGCGTTCTTTATTATTGCCAGTTTCCATTCGAGGTGGGAAGCGTGGGGAAACAGCGTGGCTTTGCGCGCGATTCGACGCGAAACCGCACCGACACGCTATTGGTAAATACAATATACAATCTGATCGGATGGACGATCGGGCTCTCGCTCGGCCCGCTGACGTCACCGTCGAAACGGCCGCGTCGCGAAAAACCTGATTAGCATAGCGGCCGCGTCGCAACGTATACTAATTAATAACGGAGTCGATGGTTGTTCCCTCTACTCGTTAATTAGTCGGTCTTTGTCCTCGAGCAGGTAATAGGATTCCCTCCGGTCACCCGGAAATAATGCAACGTTCAATCGCGGGATGAAAGCGTAAACTGAGTTCGCGTTCTTTCAAGGAGCAAAGCTCCGAGGGATCGAGGGGCACTGTTCGTCCGTGAAATTGTTCGATTAACTCTTAATTATTTTTCGGCGCGAACCTCCCACGAATTAAACGTCCGGCCCAGAGGATCGAACGTGATATTAATCATCCCGTGTTTCGCCTCCGACAACGTCGGGCAATCGTTAGCCAGGGGAAAACGGCAACGGATTATTCGTAGGGAAACAAAAGCGATTCGTTACGAAAAATAATTGAAATCGGATAAAGCTGGATCAAAATTCATTTCTTCTTTTAATCATTTGATCTAAGAGAATCCCTCGGGTCCGTGCTGTTTCTTAGATAATGTAGACCTAGGATTTTCGTTTCCTGAAATCAAGAATGTTCCGCTTTCAGCTGCTCGTTTTTCCGGCGACCGTATGAAACCCACGGTCCAACCGTTATTAATAAATGGACGTCATCGAACATTTCTGTCCACTCGATATTAAAACCGCCGTATAGAAATATGTATTACAAGACAAAAATGAAAGGGACGAGGCTGTAATGGAAACGACCGAGGATACAGTTTCCATTTGGAGTATTAATCTTAATACAGGCTGTTTCCGTCGATGATCAACGTAGCGCACAGTCGATGCCCCCACTGCGAGCTTTGAAATCAATCCCGAACATTATCCGGATTTGATTGAACGCCCTGCGGCGATTTTCGCATACGACGACTGTCGCAAAGCAAAGAGACTCGAGTACGTGTGCCGATGCACGCAAAGTGCACGCACAGTCCAGGCAATTGGCGGTTTCAGTCGAGATCGAGAAACAATGTTGCGCAATTAGAACCGTCGCGGAACCCAACACCTTCGCAATCCGAGAAACCGTCACCCTCGGCTCGATTTCCGCGTCTCGTTATCGGCTGAACTTTCAAAGGACTGCAACCCCCTATGTTCATCGTTTCCCCTACCCCAATATTCTACGATTTCCTGCGCTGTTACAGCAACTACTTCTTCGCGTTATTAATTTCCTAAACCCGTTGTTTAGGGGTAGATATTAACCCTATTTATACGTCAATGCCAAAAAGTTACGACAATCAGAAATATTGTGCACATAATTTTGACGCACATTTTCATGCCTCAAATAAACAGAAGTTCGGAATGTCCCGGATACGCTCCGGTTAAAAATAACCATACCATGATTGGAAGCAATTTTTTAAAATGCTGTGTCATAAAATATTCCCGGTCGGATAAATTTTCCGAATTCCGAGATTGAAATAGCTTCCAGCACGCGGAATTAAAAATATAGAATTTAATTTAGATTCGAGACAGTGTAAAAATTTCCGGAATTGACGTCATGCAAGGCAAGGGATTGATTAATTCGTCCCTGCGGGGTGGTAGCAACAAAAATCCACAGTGGTAAGACGAATGGTTCCGACGAAAGCCTTCTTGGAAGCGGAGAGTGTGTATTCCGTAAACTTTCGTGCGCGGGCAGGGGAAGCAACGAGACGTGCGAGCTTGCTCGAATAAAATACTCGCTGGAGCAAAAACCGCGGGAGGATTTGTTCGAACACCGGGAACGCAAAAAAGCCTGCACGCGCGCTCGCGCTCCTTTACGATTTCGACGAACGCAGAAATTCGCCCCGGCAACCGCGGATGTAATTAAGGTTTCATTATCGGGAGCCACCCTTTGCGTTCGACGGTCCGGTGAAATCTCCGCGGTTCGAATCCTGCTCTATTTCTGTGTATCCAACGCCGGAGATTTAAGAGGATCCGCTGGAATGCAAATACCCGCTGCCATTCCTCTTTGTCGGGATCCGTTCGCACGCGCGTTTTCAATTAACTCGGCTTTCCGAAGGGATCTTACATTTTTCGAAAAAAAACTGGCTCTCTTCACAACGGACTTTCAGTCTCTTTTCCATTATTCAACCTTTTAACCAAAAATTCTCAGCGACGATAACTCCGTATCTTCGATGAGTATTTTTGCACCTCGGATATCAAGCGATTCAAAATGGTTCGAGAAAATAGAAGTCTAGAACAATTTGGCTATCTGTCAATAAGAATATTACCTTAAAAACAAATTGGAAATCTGGGGTATTAACCACTTACCTTATGATCTGCTTCACAGCTACAATTAGATCTTCCTCGTCGTTTTGTAAAATCCTAGAAGAAGAGAATTTATATTTATGTCTATACTATAACGATTTGTCTATCCGTCGATAAGAATATTCAATCGGTATCTGGTGTATTAACCACTTAATTACCTTATGATCCACTTCACAGCTACAATTAGATCTTCCTCATCGTTTGTAAAATCCTAGAAGAAGAGAATTTATATTTGTGTCTATACTATAACAATTTGTCTATCCGTCGATAAGAATATTCAATCGGTATCTGGAGTATTAACCACTGAATTACCTTATGATCCACTTCACAGCTACAATTAGATCATCCTCGTCGTTCGTAAAATCCTAGGAGAAGAAAATTTACATTTACGTCTATACTATAACAATTTGTCTATCCGTCAATAAGTATATTCAATCGGTATCTGGGGTATTAACCATTTAATTACTTTATGATCCACTTCACAGCTACAATTAGATCTTCCTCGTCGTTCGTAAAACCCTGGAAAAAGAAGAAAATTTATATTTTCTGTAGGAGGTTTGTCACCGGAAAGGTCAGGATTTATTCGAGAAGTGTCCTTCACACGGTGCTCTTTTTCGAAATCATGGCAACCCGGAGCCGCGATCGGATCGTTCGGCACTTGTTCGCGGCAATCTGTTTCGCTCGTCCTAATGACTAGACTGCGGATTTTTTGTGGAAAATAAAAATTGTCTAAAGTTGCGAGCGCTCATGACGAATTATTCAACCAGTTTATTTCATTGTGTGCATAACAAGGTGACTAAGAATGCGAATAGACACACTTTCATTATTTTTATAAAGTAGTGTAAGATGGTCACTTTTTATGTAAACCTAGTATTAAATTCGACCTATTCATTTTTGTCATAAATGGAAAATCCTCAGTCTACCGAATATCGAAATACAGAATTTAAGGAGTTGAAACATTCGGCAATGCTAAATCTTAGGACATCTAAAATGCTACTACCAAATTCGCGGGCAGTTACGAGAAAACAGGTCCACACCCGGCGTCGCCCAAGGTTTACAGGAGCTTTCAACGAAGTAACCGCCGCGTTATCGAAGGGCAGCCACGTCAGCTCGGATACAACGTGCTCGTTTCAGCGTTTTACGCGTGGTTCACGTTTCATTGACCGTCAACGGCGTCTCTCGCTCAGAATTTTAGGGAAATCCGTTTTCCCGTTAATCAGATAGCCGGTTTTATCGGCAGGATACAGTGCACTCTTCCTCCTCGAGGCTTTCGCGCTCGCCCCGAGCATAACTCTCGCTGCAGTTCGATCAGTGTCGTCAGATCGGGGAAATCGAGGGGAATACATTTTACCCTCTCTCTGATGAGACCATACTAATACGCGACCAATCTATGGTCTTAGTGTGGGATGTTGGAGTATGCGCATGGCGCTGGAATAGGATAGTGGAAGGGGAAAAGGAGGAGGGGAAAGATCGACCAGTTCTGGTCGATTCTGGCGGCACTGAGTTCGATTAATGTTACACACACGACCGCTCTGTGATTTTTCCATCATTATACACGTTAGGAAGAGACGAGCAAAGTTCGCTATTACAGTCCGTAAACGTTGCGTACACACGACTGTGATGAACCCTCTAGAACGAGCTTCATCAAAGAATGATTTGTCCGCGAAACGATCATTTGATTGCAGGAAAAATGGGTCATATTTTACTGCGGGAAATTCTGGTCGGAATGGCGCCTCTGCCAGCGGAACATATTCATCCCACCTCGAAAGAGTGCCATTATTACTATACTGTGCTTATGGCGTCGGACGTGTGGAAACAAAGTTGCAGGCAATAATGATGTCCATTAATTTAATGCATGTACAGTAGACGACACGGTAGAACAATTAATGAGTATATTTCTGAAATTGTCAAGCGGTGAAATACATTTTTACTGACCTCCCACTTGTTGTTAATTGATGCAGAACGTTTTTATCCTACGTGCATACTCACAGCGTAATGATATAAAATAAACATTTGATAGATAAACGCTCGAAGAACTTCTATAAAATTAAATTGTAATCCTATAAAATTATGGTCTGCTTGTTTGTGAATCTGGCACATGGCAAAATTAAAAAGCCGGATTAAGCTTGGACACGAAATAACAGATTCTTTTAGTTTCGCTCGACTGACGTAAGGGAGTGGCGAAATAATATATGGCGGTCTCGATTTTTTCGAATGCAGTCCTTCCTCGAACGGAGAAATATTCGCGCCTACAGTGACTCCCGCTAATATTTGGACACTGTTAAAAAGCCGATAACTTTTTTAATATTGGACCATAATTGAAAAAAGTGGGTGGATACCGCGGAGAGGATTGTCCCTCTCCATTAAAAATACAAGGTCCATTTTGAAGCGGTCGAGATGTTCAGACTCGATTTCTCGCGATGCTCGAGAAATAGATCCGACGATGATTAATGGCCAATTTTTAATTATCCCTTCGATATTTACGGCTCCCTCGAGATTATCACGGCCGGCCTGTCTTGTCGAAACCATTCAATTACGCCCGCTGATGAATGGGGTGTCCGCGGGGCGAAAACGAGCCGAGAGATTTATAGAAATTCTATCGGAACCGAGTTCTTTCGAGTCCTTTCGTTTTGTGTACAACGTCACCTTGCTGCCGAAGGAAAAGACGCTACGCGTTTCGTCTCCAATCAGCTCTAGTTTAACCCCTTTGGTTAACACTTACGGAGCACTAAAACTATTTTACGTTACGTTACCACATTTTCAGCGATTTTTTCAATAGCATACAGGGCGATATTTGACATTTTTTTGTCATAGTAAACACGGCAATAGTTCCTACAATTCATATCGAGAGGATACTTCTTGTAGTAAAGTACGTTTCTGACACAAAATGTTAAATTTTTCCTCTGTCATTGTTTTCTATTTTTACTTAAAAAAGAGCAGTAACTTATCCCAAATCATCGCAGTAAATGAAGAACATTTTAAATCATTTTGTCCGAACGCAGTGTTAAATACAGGAAAACAAATTGTCTGCTTCTACGAGAAAATTGCAAACATCAAAGTTCTAATCGTTGCAAAGAAGATCGTAGCGCAAAGGGTTAACGCGAAGAGCTGAAGCTCGGAGATGGAGGGAATTAAAGTAAATGAAAAGCGTAAAACAAGACGGTTCCTCTTACGCTAGAGGGGAAGAAAGAGGGAAATCCGCGCAGGGGCGTTGGGGAGGGAGATTAGCCGGGTAAATAAGCATCCTTGATCTTGGCGGTAGCCGTTCAAACGATTTTTCATCGCTTGATCCGACCCAGAGGGAGAGAGAGAGAGAAGGAGCTTGGTTCTCGAGCCTCCGAGGAACGATGAGAAGAAAGCAGGGGCCACCAAGATCGCCTAAGCGCGGCGAAATCCGCGCTCTCCTTTATAGCCGGCAACTCGAACGACCTTTCTTCCCCTGCAACCGATGTGTCTCAAGACTTTCCTCCGAGAGAAAATGAACGAAACGAGGAGAGCCAAGGAGAAAAAACAGCTCTACCCATCTGTACCGCGCGGAGCTTCCGAGGAGAAACGGCTGAACGATTTTCCCGTAAATCTTTGTTACCCGTAAGATGACTGGAAACGAGGAGTGTCCTCTAGAGCGGCTGGAAAAAACATTTCTTCCGAAATCGAAACGTCCCTCACGGGAAACGGTGTGGTTCGACGCACTAATGACAGAATAAAAATCACAGAGACCAAAATTTGAAAATCGAGGGGGAATATCGGCATTTTTAACAATATCATAGAAGTATATTCTGTTATATACGGCGCACACAGTGGGACGAAAGGACCTGACAGCGATCAAAAGCTAGAGAATCCCTACTCCAAAATATTGCTATGGAGAAACGTGTGTTGCAGGCGTTCCGTGGTTTTCCGAAATTTATTTTTAACCGAACGGGACGGAGGAGCAGAGTGATTTAAAGAAATCGCGGATAAAATAGGGAATAACACGGACAAAGAACAGTCGAGAAAAATAAGAATTGTTCCAGATCTTCAGATATAACTTGGCCTAGTTTGTAAGAACACTTTGGAACTTTTGCTGCCGTTGTTAAGAGCGATAGTCACCTTAAAGCGACGCTTTGTCCCCTGTTACTGCAGCTTTGTCAGGATCAGATGGTCCATCATATTCTTGCATGCCGTACGAGTAAATGCGAATTTCCTGGAGGTCTGCAAATTGCCCTGATAAAACTTGAAGAGAGTCTTTGCGAAACCGCCTCTGAATACCTCCAAGAGTTATTATTCGAGAAAGTTGTTTGTGTGCTAGGAAACTGTTGTAAAAGCCACGAAATTGAAAGATGGAAAATTCGAAATTGAAAGACTGTCGTAATGAAACAGGAAAATGAAAAATGAGAGATTCAACTACACTTTTACATACTGTCCGATCCCCTTTCGATCGCATTTCGTTTAAAAGACGGTATACTGAATGAAACTGTAAAGTGGAGATTGTTGAAATGTTAGCCCAGAATCTTTGCGAGACTATTCCCGAGAAAAGTGCGGGGGTTGTGAGAAGATTGCGCGTTACTCGAGAAACTCGAGGTTTTCTTGTATTTTGGATATTAAACATCCAGACAGAGAGAGAGAGAGAGAGAGAGAGAGAGAGAGAGAGAGAGAGAGAGACCATGTCAACTCGGCCAGAAAAGAGCCCGGTGAATATTGCTCGTTCCGGCTCGAAGCGAGTCTCGTCGGCATCCCCGATGTTTCGTGTAACGGGGGTGGAAAGAATTTGTCTCGGGAGAAATTGCGTCTAAAGAATCCTCGACGCGAAGCACCCCCGAGAATAGGTCCTGGAGTCTGGAAGGTCGAACGCGTCGGCGTCGCGTCTCGTTGGCTCAACTCTTTGCCCTAAAACGACGTCTCCCAGGCACCGGTTTCGGGTGGCAAACTCCATTACTTTGTGTCCCCGAGACATCAATTCCTAAAGCTGTTCGTCGTGTTTTTAATGGCACTCTAGCCTCCCGATTAGCTACGACAAACATTGATTCTGTGTGGGGGAATTCTTGTTTGCGAGGCCGTTTCTCCGCCAATCTTCAGGAATGTTTACCATGAAAACTGTCGAACCTTTCGCATTGGAGTTTTGCATGCATATTCATTAGTGTCTGGAGTACGCGTGATTATTTTCAAGTAAAAATAATAAAAATTACACGAGTTGCAGTTTTTTTTTTTGTAGAGTGTCCTTAAAAGTACATAATTCTGGTCCTTTTACTGGTCGAAAATTTAAAAAATGAGGGAGCATCCGAATCAGTATGAACGAGGCTACGGTCTGAACCAAAATAAATGAATTGTCTCGATTATTTGGAAAATGATGACATCTTGAATGCGAGATTCAATGTTCAGGATCGAGATCAAAGTCGCCGTGATACCAAGCTATCTACTGTATGAAAAATCTTGTTTATTTACAAAACTCGAGACGAGATCGTAGGGCAAAGGGTTAGCCCTCGAGGGGAGCCTATCGTCGGCTGGGTCAGATGGCCAGCTGTCGCTGTCGTCGCTGCCAACCCTCTAAAAATACGTGGAGCTTCGGGCTTCGCGCTTTGGCCCCTTCTCGTTTCAACTCTGAGTCAACTATAGGAACTCCTTGTCTAATTTTACACGCGCGAAACACTGTCCACGCGGTCGGTGGGAAACTAGCCTCGCGAACTAGAAGAGAGAGATCGCACCGCGGCGTGTCGCGTCACGTCGCGGCGTGGCCTTGGTGATTGTGAAATTTGGACGGCGGCCTCGCAAAGCTTTCGATCCTCGGGAGAGAGAGAGATTTGTCGATCGGTCTGATACACGAAACGACCGTAAACAGTCGACGCAAAAGCGACACACACCACCCCCGCCTTTGATCGTCGTTCGACGCTCCGGCGCTCGTCTACCCTCCGTTTAGACGCCAAACCTCCATGTTTACGGTCGATTAAATCATGCTTGTCGCTAACCACTTCCTCCGTGAAAGGAAAATATTTTACTCTGCTTATTTACTCAGCACCTGTGGTAATCCTTTCAGTACTAGCGCGGACACAGATTTCCACCGTCAATAGACGCAATATTCGCAAATATTCACTCTTAAGAAATCGGCGCGCTTTTGTATCTTAACCGACCAGTCGTGTCTTTCGGAGGACTTCCATAACACAAATGTACATTTTAATTTAGGACAAATATCCATCGAACAAATCATCAAGGATTAGACTGCTTCAAATAATGATTATGTTACAAAAATATATATCACTGTATTCGTAAGAGTGTAGAATCATCTTTACGGTTGAAGCACAGAAAATTCTTCAAGTTCAGAACGCGACTTCGTTCTTTAAATTCTCCTCCTCCGTTCTCCTTTTCGGATTCGAGTTCGATGTAATTACACGGTCTCTAAAACTGAATTGGCGAGTATGAAAAAACAGCAGAGAGCTCTTGGGAACCGAGAAAATGGAGAATTCTGTCGAGAACGAGGCGGTGAAGCTGACGGAACGTGTCGCCGCGCCGGTCGGGTCTGCGAACGAGGATCGTTTCTCCTGGAAACGGTGGAATTAGGCTCTCGGTGGCGAAATGATCGCGAGAGGGACATGGCAGTGTCCTTTGAGAAATCCCCGACATCTATTTCCAAAATAGGTCGTGCGTAAGAGCGACGAGGCGAGAATCTTTCGTAGAACAGTCAATGGCGACGATGTACCGAAAATAATCCACGTGGCATCTCGCCGTTCCCGTTCGCGCGCGATCGCCTCCGTATCGGTGACAGGAAATAAAAAAAGAAGACGAACGAGGGGAAACAATACATACTTTGCGGTTCGTGAGCTAATATTAGTGAAGATTTTCTTAGTCAATGAAATTTTCAAGTTTTATTTGGTACGAAAAGTTTAGAAACAATCTGCAGGAACATCATTTTAAAAGTTACTGAAGATTGGTTGAGAATATTGCAGAAAGACAGCCGTAAACAGAATGCCAGGATATGATAAAATTGATTATGAAGAGGAAAAGAGTAGCTCAGGACCACCCTAGCAATACACGAACAATAAGCAACCGTGGCGAATTTATTCTGCCCGATAGTATCACGGGGTGCACGCGTTGCGAGTTGCAACCGAAGTCAACCTAACCGAGGAGCCGTGCCGTCTGATCTTAAACGGCTGCTACCACTTATCGCATTCTCATCTCGTCGCGGCACGGTTATTCCACTTTCCGAGGACAATGCAGCGACGCGACGAGACGCGACGCCCAGTGACGGTCACCGACGCGACGGACACCTCCCTCTCGCATCCGGTCGACGATCGTTTTGTCGCGTCAGTGGAACGAGCATAATTGACGACCTCGCTGCGAAAATCAAGCGAGTCGACTTTTTAGTGAAATCGTGCTCAAAGTTCTAGAACTGGGAAAATGAAATCAATCGAGGAAAGGAATGGAAATAGAAATGTTGGTCGTCGCGACAATTATTTGTAGACTGCGGATTAAAGTAAAGAAGGGTAGGGTACAATTGAAAATAGTACAAGAGATAAGACAAGTATTATTTTCAATTCAAATGAACACCGACCAAGGACACCGGAGATCCTTTCGTCCGTCGGAGAACGATCGTTCTCGCGAGCTATGCAATCTGCTCGACCCGCGGCCCGACGTTTCCCGACTTCCTAATAGCCGCGTAAAAGAGAAGACACACCAGATGTTGTTCACACTTGCTGGTTATTACTTATAAGTGACAGTAATACCGTCTCATTTCCTGGCCGCTCCACTTTGCGAGACCAACGAGACCCGCAGCCTCGACACAATGCGACCGATTTACGAAAGTCGGTCCAACGGCGATGCCTCTTTGTCCCCCGAGCTTTATCATCGTCGTTTCAAAATCGTGCAACGACGTTTTAGCTCTTTTATAGTTCGGAGGGAACCTTCGCCTCGGCCATTTTTATGGATAACTTTCCCCTCGACCGCCGGCACCGCGAAACATAAAAATCCAACGCAATTCGAGCAATTTATTCGATGACAGAAGGACAAACAGTCGCGATTTGTCACGGCCATTGGAAGGTTTGTCTGCGTTCATTTCGCAGGAGCTCGCCCGGGGAATGTTCAATATATCAGCGGAAAAATGAATTTTTTAAATGTAGATAAATAGCTACGCGGGTCTATTCGTTCCACTGCCGCGCCGGCGAGCGTGAAAATCCAACGAAATTCGAGTTAATTTATCTAGCGAAACGAGGATGAACGGTCTTTTATTATTATTTATTGTATTATGCTATTATGCTATTGTCTTCAATGAGAATGGATGGGATTAATCCCATCAGAGCACAAGGGAGAAATCCGCGCTCGAACTATTGAACTCTGGATGAGGCTTCAGCTAAGAGTCTCAGGTGAAGCCGGTTTTCGGACGACTGCGGAGTCGCGGTACTAATTCTGAGTCATTGTCATCGGAGAATGATCGCGCACGGGAGTCATCTTCTATAAATAATCATCGGACCTGCGGCGCGTGGCATACGAGCGCAACGGGATAATAGCAACGCCGGATAAATATTTATTCGTGAACGATGGCTCAATTCGAAATTCGCGGGAAATCGCGCCGCCCACGGGCGTAATCGGGCATGTACGTCACCGTAACGATGATTAAGGCTAACGACTGCACACGACGTTACCCGAATTAGCGGTTTAATCAAAACGATTCGTTGCGTCGGCGAGGCTCGATGCACAAAGGCGATTCGGCCGGTTCCATTGTTCGGCCGGCGGCGACGCGGCCGCGGCTGCACGAAAGACTCCTGGCGATTTCTGTTGCACACGACTCGCCAATTAGGGAACAAGCACGATTATCAGATTTAACCCTAAATAACTGAGTTGTCTGCGAACGACGTTATCGCTAGACCGCGGAACGCCCATTACAGGAAACCGGGGCTGAATGTCTTCCTTTCTTTTAATCTCTGTCAACTATAAAATCTTATTACAATCGCTGTAAGCACACGTGAAAATTACAACGTCAATTGTGCACACAATTGTGAAAGTGGTCCAAGTTATATATTTCTTGTTTCGAGATATTTAAAGGAATAGGATATAATTAACAGTAAATGAATTCCATATAATGTTGAAATAACAAGCACTATCTAAAGCTGCATTGAATTAATTTAATTTAAAAAACAATGCGATGTGAAATAACTGATAAACTCATTTTCTTTAAATTTTCTCTTACACCACTTTCATAATTATGGCACAATCAGAAACTCGATACATAGTTGAGCTTGCTCCGTTCAACTGCTAAAGTATTTTACCTAAACTTTTACCAGCGACGAAACAGGACAAATGGAATTATAAAGTTATATTAATATTTATCCAGTAGATCATTCGGAAAATATGTACCCCATGTTGTGAGACAGTGCTGAGCACTAGGGGTGGAATCAAGTTCAATATGTACTCACGAATCCGAGTCAATTTCAATAACCAAGTTTGATTTCATGAGTTTCGATTACTACTTAAAAGTAATAATGTTTCAATGAATATATTTGAAAAGTATTCACTTTATACAAACTGATATCGAATCTTGGAATGAGTACTTATAAGTACACAGCAGACGATGCAAAATAATGATTAGAAAAATCAGAGAATTTCCGGTACGATATTCATAAAAGTTTCGAATCTGTTCGACCAAGATTCGAATATACTTGCAATTATTATTTCCGTTTACCAAAGTACTTGTAGAAGGTTCGAGTATACTTAGGAGTACTATTTCTGTTTTTCGAAGTTCTTATAGAGAGTTCGAATTCAATCAATCAAAGTTCGAACCTGTTTGCGAGGTACTTGATCCCATCCCTACTGAGCACATTTGCCTCGATTGAGGCAAAACCGTCCCCACCGTAGCTCTTACGAAGCTTTAGTTGTCTAGAATTAAATGAATAGCCGTCGTTCCGGCAGAATCCAAGAAGTTTGTTATCAAGAGGAGAAAGAGGAAACGCGTCTCGTTCGTGCGACAGTCTTGAAAGAGTTGGCACGGCAACCTCGATGCAACAACAAGATCGATAATTTCAGCCGTGCCTGCTCGCCGAGTCCGTTATCATGATTAATGAATGAGTTATAATTACGGGAAGAAGGCTAATAAAGTCGTTGAGACGTTGTCGTCCTCGAATTATCATTAGCGAGGCTATTCTCGTGGTCGCTCTCGTCCGGCATCCCCGATGCCATGCCGCGACCGTTCTCACGAAATCCGTCGACGATCCAACTCCTCCGAACGCATGCAACTCCTTTTCCAACGTCTTCCGACGAGCCGTTTTGCACGCTTCCCCACGCCAATCTCACCGGCTTCCGTTACACCAACTTTAATTAACCGTCTCCACAAAACTTTCCTCTCGAAAGTTCCTCCAATCGAAAAAATTTCGGAAAAACCACGCGTGCGCCTTCGCTATCCATTACAGACTTCTTCGGGGTATAAAGCTGGTGAATTGAACAGAGAATTTTGTCCGTCCGTTTCCTGTCTGGAATGGATTTCTCAGAATTTAACGATTACGAGGTCTCGTAATAATTTCAAGACTTGGAATGACTGATCCATATTTGAAAATCAATTAGTACACTAATATAGTTATTGTACTAACGAAAAAATTTTTTAACTTTTCGATAGTTGTTTTCTCATATGAATTGCCTCGGTTTCGTGGAATTTTTGAGGTTGTCGCTCTGGCAGTCAAAGTGTTAAAGAGCGAATTTAATTCCACAATTTCCGGCGCGATTAAACTATAAATAGCTATCACATTAGGAACGGCAGAAAGGCTAATGGGCCACGAAGAAGTACCTTGAAACGTTTAAAAAGGCGTGTTGATGCAATGCAACCTGATGCTACACTGATTGCGATCTCGCTGCAACTTTCTTTCTGTTCGCATCGTTTGCGGATCACGCAGGCAGCAGACGAGGGAATAATTCGTCGGCGGAACGAGCGGTTGCGCAAGTTCGCTCGTATTTATATCGCGGTGCAAAGTACCCGCATAAACAATAATTAGCGAGTCGCGTGGGAGGAATGGCAAAGTGGAACGTCCGATAAATACGATCGCGTTACCACAGGCCGTCGAAATCGATCGGACCACTATTTCCATTGAAATTCTCGTCTCCAAACTGAGAATTTGTCGTTGCAGTTTGGAGGTAATTTTCATTCCAAAATCAAGGCATTTCTTAAACCTAGATCATGTTTATTATATGTAATCTCTTTTACATTGAACACATCGAATTGAACCTGTTTTCTCATACAACGGTGGAGCTTCTTGCAATTCATAGAATACAGACGAATTTAATAATATTTAAACTGTTTTGTAGCATGTGGTAGTTTTGTGGTACGACTACTCCGTTTTGAAACCGTGGCGAACGCGAGATCAAACGTTCCGCTTGGACGATCCCTCCGCGAAATATGGAAGCTCGCGACGATGCGTATCCATTTCCGCGCAGGTTTTCGCGAGCTAATCCGTCGGCTTGCGGCTGCTAACTTTGTCCGACGGCTCGCGTTAACCATCGCTCGGAACCGCTCATTGCTGCGCTGTCGGCGGAAGCGTAAAGTTCCTTTTGCAGACAATTATTGGATTAAGAGGAATCCTAATAAATCTTTCCAAGTGATCCGTAGAAGGAAATACGAGCGAACTACTCGGTGGATCGAAACTGACAAGAAGCTCTGCGATCTTTGTCTTAAAGATCAATCGATGGAACCTGTACCTTGGTTTACGATCGTCGGAAGCGTAAACGGTCTTTTCTAGACGCTTATTGGATTAAATCGAGTCCCGATAAAATCTTCGGTGATCCGGAAATGCAAGTGGAATACTCGAAGATCGGTTGAAACGACTCGTTCGTATCGACGCGGCGCTTCTCTGGACAATTATTGTTATATAATTATTATATATAATGACGAGAAAAAATATACGAGCCGAGGTCTGGATAAATTCGAAAATTTCGCGGAGGCGCTGTTAATGACGGTCAGCGGAGGAGAAAGTGGTTGAGCCGAGAGAAATCCCTGTGAAATCCAAATAGGAGGACCAGAGAGCGGTATCATCCACGGGACAGTTTCGAAATGCTCCGCGCGAAAATTGCATACCGCTCTCGCAATTTGAGCTGACGCAGAGCCTCGTAAATCACCGTGCGAAAGTACAGTAAAACTTTGCTTTCCCCGGCCCGGCGGAACCCGGGATATTGCGTTCGTCCCAAAGTCAAAGTTTAAACAGCGGCATCTATAATAAATCTAGAAAAGGCTTCGCGTGCTGCCGCGTAAGCTCCCGGGGATCGATCTTCGATTAGCAAGCGAAGTTTGGAAAGGGACGGTGGTTCCGGATCGATCCAAGATTCCCGGAGGTTTCGGCGCCGCCGCTTTCACCGGGAAAACCGAAACTGCGCGGGAGGGCAAGTTCGCGCTCGAACTGTTCGTTAACAACAATGGTTTCGCATCGAGCTGGCAAATTAGTTCCCCGAGTTCGTTTGCAGCGGGAGAGCGAGCGCCGAAATCATATCGACGCAAACATTTAAACGATTTACTTCTGCCAACAATTTATCGGAGACAGGAAACAGGAAGTTCGCTGGAACGACACTTACCGGGAACACCTGCCCTCCGCGCGAAAGTTTAATTGGGGACGTAAACGGTCCGCCGACGGAGCGTTCGTTCTCCAAGCATGCAGTCGCTGCAGAAAAATGCGACAGAACTCGCAACGACTTCAAGCTTTCCTTATATCGAGATAATCTTAGGTCGCGTATTTTAACGAAACAGTTCTGAAATGAACTCTCCAAAGGGCCGACAAAGTAAACTTCGAAAAAAGAGAAATGTTTCTAAATCATTCTTGTATTCTTCTATCCAGCAGGAAACTGTTCTACGGAATAAATCGACAAATTCTTTTCCCTTTTATTCGTTTAATGTTTTTCCCCAATGTATAGAAGGGACAGTAAAACAAAATTTATTGCTTTTCAGCGCAAGTAAAAATTCTGGCATGTACTCGTTTACTCGCCCGCCAGAGAACTGGAATTCTATGGAATAAGCCGACGATTCTCTCCTCTTTCGGTGCAATTTAAAGGAACATATTCATAAAATGTTTATAAAAATAAAGAGGTGAATATTTAAAGGAAAAGAATATTAACACTAAATGAATTCCACGTAATGTTGAAATAACAAGCACTATCTAACGGTTCATTTTTTACAATATCGTAACAATTACATTGAATTAATTTAGTTTAAAAAACAATGCGATGTGAAATAACTGATAAACTCATTTTCTTTAAATTTTCACTTGGACCACTTTTATTATTGCGGGCACATGTTTTTTCCGGAAATATATACGTAGAAGGGAAGTACGGATATTTATTGCTGCCGAGCAATAACGTATATAATCTGCTTATGTTTCTACCGGCGAAAAGAGCTACTCCCGATCGAAGATCGAACGCTGTCGGACAGAAATGTCGACGCAAGACCGTAAACTGGTAAAACGTATCGCGGATCGATCCTCCGGCACGAATTTAAGCTGGGTTTGACAGATTTCGCTGAAAACAACAGCCCGCCGATGCATGAATTCGATACGCGTAGTAGAATTTCGGAGGCAGAAACCACGTTCCTCCGTGTATGTGGGAAATCAACGGCGCGGAAATTAGGAAAGGACGGGAATTGTAGGTCGGAGCGTGTACCGATCGACGATAAATGTTGCGGAACCGGTCGCTCGATCGTGTCCAATTGCGACCGCTGTTTTCCCGCTGCGAAAGAAACGGAAATTCGATAGAAATTTGGACTTACCGATGCAAATGGCTGGCACATTAACGGTCACGTTCCATCGACGGCAAATACTCCCTATATCGAAAATTCTGGCTAGCCACTGACGCACTGCTCGAGCCACGCTAAACCACTGATACAGAGATCATTCGGGGACATTCGGTTATTCCCCACTCGCCTCACTGTTTACAAAGTAAAGTCGAGGTTAATGTCTACGTCTTCTGTCTAACGATACTGGCATTGTGTACGGTCGGAAGAGGCCAACAAACTCACCGATACCTTCGGATCACAACAATCACGGTCCCGCGTGCCTTCTTACAACTAGGATGCGTCCCGGCTCGACATCTTGGAAGGCTGCAACGCAATTCTCTCTGGGAGCAGAATTTGATCAGCCCCGGTGGCTTTCCAATTGCATGTTGTTATCTGATTCATGAACTCCGCTAATTTGTTTCGCCGCTTCTTAATAACTTATAACTGGTTACATGGAACTTTACGTCACTCCAACATAAATCAATTTTTATCCAATGAAATAACTACTTTAATGCGAAATAGATATTTGCTAGTGTGGTCGGCACCTTTGTTTGTGCTTGTAACACTAAATTTAAAGTTTTGACATTGTAAATACTGTACGCGAGTAATTAAAAGCTAACTCCGGATACGATCGTTCAAGTTCAGGATCGCCTACTCGTTTCCTTCGAAGTAGAAAATGTCGCGAAATGTACGCGAATTCCGTTAGACTTTAAACTATCGTCGGATGGCTCGCCTCCAATACCTCATTCTCTTTTTGATTACAGTTTCGTGGGGAAACGTTCGAGGCGAGGTCCCGAAGGGATTACCGCGGAATCACGACACGTTGCAGATGTACATACGGGAAGACTGCGAGCTGGAAGTTCCATCGAGATTGGGCAAATTGAAATCGACTCGGCGACGGTTCAGGGAGAACGGGAAGAGAGGAATAATCTTCGGTGGAGGAGAGCCAGATAGCGGGATCGAAGGGCCGCGGCGGTGAGATCTTCGTCATGGTGCCGAGATTGTCGGTGCTCGGCTCTCACAAAGTCAAAAGGTAGTGAGAGTCGAATCGCGCGGCTCGAGTTTTGAAATTCCATCTCGGCGGTGGTTCGCGAATCCTCCGAAAAGAAAAAAGAAACCGGGAAGGTTCTCTCGAGTGAAAAGACTGCTAAAGACCCGATAGAGGATCGAACGAGGATCGAGTTGGAAAATGGTAACGTGAGATCGAAAACAATCAACGGATAGAGAAGACGAAGGGAGGAGAAGCTGATGACGAAGCAGCGGGCAAAGAACTGCGACGAAAGTAGCCGGAAACGATGGAAACGAGCTACGAACCGTTCACCGACAGCAGTTTTTACGATGCCGGGCTATCCTCGACGAACCTGCCGATCGATGGGACCAGCACGTTGGTGCCGATCGAGTGCAAACAGGCGATCGACGAGACCGGCCTGTTCGACTTCATCATCTCCGGCGTGCTGGTCAACGTGATCGGCCTGTTCGGCATATTCGGCAACGCGATCTCGATGATCATCCTCTCGAGGCCGCAGATGAAGTCGTCGATCAACTACCTGCTGATCGGCCTGGCCAGGTGCGACACCGTCCTCATCGTGATCGCGGTGAGTCCTCGTGAATCTCCCTTTTATTTATTTCGCAGCCAACCTCCGCGCTGAAGAACGTTCTCGGGAGACTAGGAACGGCTAACGGTTTACGCGAGCACTTTCGGCCTCGTGCCGCGCCGGAAGAGTACCTTAAAAGGGTTGGTTGTAGTGGCGCCATAAATTTCGAGAACATAAGAAGGAGAATGAAAGATACAAAAGAATTGGTCGATGCTCGCATACATACCGTGCGACCGTACCATACCGAACTTACCTCAACTACAAATTAAAAACGCCGATACTTCGGTATGGTAATCGATCTACTTCTACAGCTCGTCTATGTTTTTGCATAAAGTTCCTCAGTCTAATCATTATGTAAACAAAGCTGTGCCGAGTTGTAGTTCGCACCGGCTTTCTCGAACGATTTAATGGTGTCCTCGATAAACTTGGGATCAGCGAAAATCAACGTCGCCGTTGCGGATTTGCAAAATCCCGATAAAAGTGGTGCTCGTACAGCGCAGCGACGCGGTACAGTGCTGTTTACTCGCGGAAAGTATCCTTCGCCTCCGCGTTACGTAAACCTAAGCAGTCTCATCGCCAAATGAACTTCTCGAGGTCGATACCGAGAATCCCGAGGGTGTTCGATGCCGAGGGTGGTTTCCTAAACGCTCATCTCAACCAGTCGAATCAGCGAGATCTACTTTCGGTTTCCCCTCGAGATGTTTTCTCAAATGTTCTCTGTACCGTAAAACACATCATAGAAACAAAGCCCATAAAGTGCCGTTCCCCGACGTAGTCGCGTAGCGACATAACCAGGCGGCGAATTACACGGGCCGATGTTAACGAAATTCCGATTATTATTTCAGGTGTTGATCTACGGGCTGCCAGCGATCTACGCGTACACAGGGTTGTTGTTCGACTACAAGTTCGTCGTCTACCCGAAGATCGTTCGGTTCCTGTACCCGCTGTCGTGTATGGCGCAGATAGCGACGGTGTACCTGACGTTAACGGTAACGCTGGAGAGATACATCGCGGTCTGCCATCCCCTGAGAGCGAGGTCCTTCTGTACGTACGGCCGAGCTCAGCTGGCTGTGCTGGTTATCGTGATATTTTCCTTCGTTTATAATCTACCGAAGTTAGTGGTCACCCTAATATATTCGTCCGCTTCCCAGCGATCTTGCATCCAGCAGTGAAAATAACCGCCGAACGTCGTTCAACATTCTCTGTGCTGTTCGTAGATTCTGGGAGATAGACTTCTACACGGAGATCCACTGGAAGTACAAAGTGCCGGTGTTGTGCCTGTCCCCGGCGGAGCTCCGGAACAACGACCTGTACGTTACCCTCTACGTCCACTGGATGTACTTCTTCATTTGCTATCTGTTTCCGTTCCTCGCTCTGGTGATCTTCAACGCGGCCATCTACAAGCGGGTGAGCAACTTCATTAGAATCGCTCGCGACCTCGTAGGCACTTTTATCGATAGGTAGTCTAGACTCTAGAGTATAAGGGTACGGACATAGTGGAGCGATGATGATCGAGGATAACAGCGAGGTGAACATCGCGGCAAGATCAAACCAATGTAATTAAATGCGACTGTTTATAATGGAGCGGTCACGTGAGAATAGAGGTGCACATAGAAACAGAAATCACCGCACCGCTCTTCTCAACGCTACGCCCACCTCGCCGCTCCACTATATTCTCGTACTAATCCAGTCTACATCTTACGATACCCTTCCGTTCAAATTAAGGGGCAATTTGCTGCCGCGATCGCAGGATCGAATGTCAATTATGCGCGCGTAGGCTCGTGAAAGTATTCCAATTTGCACCTCTAATGATTCGATCATCCCCTCCATAGCAGCCCTTAGCACTCGAGTGGCGACTCAGAGAGAGGACAGAGAGAGAGTGAGAGCGTCGCCACTAAAAATTGCTGTACCATTATTCAAAATATTGTTTACATTATTAAATATGTTGGTGGCTAATCAATTAGTAAACATTTAAGTACTGTATGAGGTATTATATCAATTTCACATCCATAAAATGAAATAAGCATATTGAATAGAATGGTTTCATTTTCCAGTTAAAATAGCTCCGAGTGCAAAGGGTTAAACTATGAAGATTGTCACCTCGAAGCTGTCCTTGCGTATACGTAGATGCAATTTCGAGGCAGTGTGCAGGGAGGGGATGCTCTCCGTTCGCAGCCATGATCGAAAGTAGCTAAACAAGGTGTACGTTTCTCCGTAACCCAGTTTCGTGATGTCCATAATTTCGGCGAGAATGACTCGCCGAAACGAGTCGTTCGATTCTAACGAGCACTCGCATTACCATTCCCAGGGCGATCGACCGAAGGAAAATAGTTCGCTTGCCGATACGCGAACGATGTGCAAAGCGACACATGCGGGTTTCGCTTTTTCTGTCTGATAAAGCGCTCCAGATAACGACAAGTGCCATCGAGATGACGCAAATCTTTCGCGAAACTCTTTCTGCATTTCCACGAATGCTCGCGAGTTTCCACGAAACTTCGAGATCGTAACCGACCAAGGAATAGGACGGACTCGTTTTCCCGTCGCGCCGGGAATGAGACAGTCGCCGGCGAGCTCTATAGTTTCCATAAAACGGTTGCGGTCTCGTACGTGTGCCAAAATTTACGGACACATAGGTAATTCACACATGTCGCAGCTGGCACCGCAAACACGGCGAAACCCGTGACCGATTTTCAGCGTTGTTCCTTTTTCTTTCGCGACCTATGCGAAATGTGCGACTTTCGAGCGCGAATATGCCAGCTCGTCTCCTTTTTGCGCGAGCGCGCAGATTTATCCCGTTAATCACGGGCCCAGTAACAGCGCCGACGCTTTTTGTTGCGTCTACGGCAATTCCCTTTATTGCGATTAAGGTGTAGGTAAATGTAGGAGAAATTATGCCAGTCGCTGAAGCGGCGCGACACCAATCTACTAAATGGCGTCTTGCCAGATAAATCTTCCTGTGTTCTCCCGCGGGCCGTACAAGAAATTTCGCATCTAGACGAAAAACAATCCCCCGGTGAATGGTTTGCAGCCACTCGATCCGCCAGTCTTCCGCTCGTAACTCCGCCGACGAGCGTTGCTTGAAAATGTAGCTCCGGCTCCGTGAAAATAAAAGCAGGAGGTAGTTGCAAGCACGTTTATTTCTCCGCCAAGATATTCGGTCGAATTTATCGAATTGGTAAGGCCGTTTCGAAGATAGGAGGAAACCGACAGAGAATATTTTGAAGATATTCGTAACACTAGGTTATTTCTTTTTGTATAAAGGGTGGTCCACCGAAACGTAGTCACCTAAATATTATACATACAGTTATTATATTATATTGTTATAGAGTTATTATTTAGAGCAGGCATTTTTAGTACTCCGTAAACCTAGAGTCAAGGACAAACCGATCGCTTACGCATAAAAACAAGCAAAAAATGAGGAGAGGTAAAGATGTTTTCGCTTAGGTGGGAGTTGCATATTAAACCACCGCACGGCGCGCGGCGGCCCAAAGGGTAGACCTCCCCCACTCGTGGGGAACATTTTACGAGTGAACGATTGCGATCCGACATAGTCATACCAAAACGAATTTCATATTCTTTGGATACGGACGTGTGAATCTTCTATAAGTTTTGCGTTTATGATCCTCCAGACGCGTGTATCCTCATCCCCTTTTACGAGTGCGGGAGAAGACGAACGGTGGAAGATAAAAGGTAGACGTTGGTGTCGTGGATCCCGAAGACGAGCTTTACGCTTATATCCGTCTCGTACGGTTTTATCTGAAACGAAAGTATAAAATCAATAGGGAGCACCCTGTGTTCGATGGCTAAAAAAAACAGAAAATTCGAGAACTTTACGAGGAACGAGATCGCGAGTCCCTTCCGCGCCCAATGGAGACGCAGCCTAAGTTCGAAAGAAAATGGCAGTGCTAAAACATGAAAACGACGGCGAAGGCAAAGGCGTAAGGGTAGCAATAAAGATACAGCCCCGCCAGGGACCACTCGTGGTGCACGTCTTTTTCGTCGAGTTTGTCACGCTCGCCCAAAGTAATGCTCGGATCACGCGTTAATCCTAGAAAGTGCGGAGAATAACGCCTCCGTGCCAACACACGCCCGACATTTTTCACTTTGTGGTTCGACCAGGGGACCATTAATTATCTTCCGCGGTGCCTATGTCCTTCCGTCCTATTCCCCCGTTCTCGTCCAACTCTTTGCATCTTGCAAGAAAAACGACCACGGTAAAGTAATCGATGAAACCGCTCCACTCGTACAAATTTATTCGTTTAACCGGATATAAATGAAATATAGCGGGAGAAGTCTAATTAAATGAATTGGCGGCGTTGGAGCAGCGCCTGCGAAAACAAATTTTGTACTGCTCATTAATAACAACGAATGGAAAGAACAATTTATCGCGCATTGTATTTCCCCACGCGGTGCTCCGGTTTAAAGAATTTCTACGCCCAGGTGTTTGGATACAACTTCCTGGAGATTCGCAGCGCGTGCAAATATATTCCATTATATTAGTGTCGAATTACTAACGTTTATAACAGATCGCGTTGTTTCTATAGATATACAGGGTGGTCCATCTAAATTTGACCTAAACATCACCTTTATTTGTTACGACTAGACTGCAGATCTTTATGCAAAATAAAAATGTTTTGCATTGATTGTGAAAAGCAGGGATAACATAAAAATTGATTTCATCCCTTTACTACTCGTCAACTATTCGTCCCTCAATTAATCGTCAACTATTATAGAATATGCAAGGAAAACAAACGTTTACAATTATACGTTTACAAGAAAAAGAATATCGACGACCTTGAAAACTCCGGAGAAGAAAGACCTTCCTACCTAACGGTATCATTTGCATTGCATTCAAAACATTTGTTATATGTCATCAAAAATAAAGGAGATGTATAGGTTTATGTATACATTTAGGTGGACCACCCTGTATAGAAATACTTCTTCACAGGAAATTATACTATAGTCTCGGCTGTGATTCAATACTATTATATAAAAGCAAAGATCCTAGGTTGCATAAAAACCGAGCAAAGTATATCATAAGCCGAACAGAATCCTTTGGCAGAGGGAAGAATAATTTACCGGGGGGGATTTGTGTTGCAGGTGAGAAAGGCGAACAGAGATTTGCAACAGCTGTCCCGACACCAGAGGCGGGAGATCGGGCTAGCGACCATGTTGCTCTGCGTGGTGATCGTATTTCTAATCTGCAACATCCTGCCGCTCGCCTCGAACATCCACGAGACTTTCCTGTACGACCCGCCGCTCTGGTTAGTGCAAACGGGCAACCTGCTCGTCACGATCAACAGCAGCATCAATTTCATCATCTACGTGATCTTCGGCAGGAAGTTCAAGAGGATATTCCTGAAGCTGTTCTGCAGCCCGATGCTGTTCGGCCCCGGGAGGGACAGCCCAGAGTTCCAGACGTACGACGAGTCGATCGTCACCAACATGACCAACATAGAGCTGAGGAACTCGATCAGGCACTATCACCTGAACCGGTCGAGTACAATCAGCCGAAACAATAACGTTTCGAACGGCAGCACGAGGCAGAGCTCGAAAGGGTCGGGAAGACCGGGAAGTCCGGGCCCTTGTGTTTATTATCCTGCCAGGAGTCCTGTCAGGAGTCCCAGCCAAATGTCGAGGACCTCCAGTAACCATAACGGGTGGAGCAAACGAGACGATTCGGTCCTGTAGCGAACCAGACTCGAGATCGAATGGAAACGCCCTCCGTAAGGAGGCTCGTCCTTGATCGCTCTCGATCGATCGACCTTCGGAAAAAGGATTCGCGACCCCATGTTCGATCCTTCCCGAACATAGAAAACGTACTGGAATTAACACTCGATTCTCAGTTTCCTCTCGTCCGTTGTCCGTGTCTCCACCACTTTCTCTCCTATCGTTAGCGTACAGAGAAACGTTCGACCGTAGATTAGGGTGGTCCTCAACTGTAACGATCGAAAATTGTTTTTAGTGTTACTCCCCTAAACATAGGGGCGCACAGTCGGGTATTTGAGCCGAAAATGCGGTGAAAAGTCAATTTGTTAAATTCTACATAAATTGTAAAATTTTTGTTTCAGTCTACCTATATTCGTTTTCTCATATTCATGTACCCATAGCAACCATAAAGTATTCATTAAAATGGTTGCGTTTTCATCAAATATTTCGATAAATTTTAGCAAAATTATAGCAATTTAAATATTGAGCGAATATCGAAATAGCTTCGACCGCATTTTCGGGGCAAATACCCCACTGTGGGGCGTTAGACCAACAAAAATCAGAGATCGAGATCGAAAGGGGCCACTCTACCGTAGATGCTTGCGCGAGCGTGTTCCGACAATTCGTCGCGCGTCATTTCAACAATCAATCGAACTCGCAAATTGCGATGCATTTCAATATGCAACGCGTGACTGCTTCATCGTGTGTATATATTGTATACAAGGCATTTCGGCGTGATAAATATGTAAATGGACGTGTTTCTGCGAGCGTGAGGTCGTCGTCCGAATTCGGGAACTGCGTCGCCCGCGTAGTTCGTCCGTTGCGCTGAAAAATAAAGCATCGGACACGATGAACGATTACCTTGTATGGATCTGAATCGATTGTAAGTAGGACAATATGTAAAACTACGTGTAAAAAAATAACAAAAACGCGTCGAACAATTGCGAATATTTACAAGCGAATTGTAAATACAACTCGTCGACTATGTGTATCACGGATTTTGATATGTTTCAGAATGATTCGCGATGCACGAGCTATTACGTTCGCGATACCGATATGCTTCCTTTCCCAAAGAACAGAATTACAAAGAAAGATACGACCGACAGATCCTCTACACTTTTCCGTTGTTTTTGCAAGATTTTCAAAGATGTCGGAGATCTCTCGTCGTCAAAGAAAAACGCAAACACGAATACAGTATTATTAAATCTCGCCAACACTTACGATGAACGAACGCCGCAACGACACTGTGCGCGGACATTTCTTTCAAACATACGCTAGAAAATTACCAGTGTAAACGTCTTTAATACACAGAGACTCACAAAAGTTCTCGGCCCGTTCTCGAAATGTAAATTTACGTGAAACAGTTCGATCATCGACACCTCAAGCTTGTTTATACATTTTCAACTCCAATTGCATATACAAGTATCGACACTTTACCTACCAGCGATTACCTAAAAGTTTTTAAAAAATTCTAGAAATGATGCGCAGGAGCAAAACTGATGTCTCTATCGGCGTAGAGGTGAACTACGAATGAAGACAATGTGACAGAGATTACGAAGCAGCATGATTTTTCGATGAACTTACAACTTCGTGAAGCGAGGAGGCAATATTTTTTTACCATTTTTGTGTTGAAATATTCTCTGTATTATTTTTTTGCAATTTGGCTCTTGATATTTTATAAACAACAAAAGTGTACATTGTTATAGAAGAAATTTTTTTCTGTACACTTTTTCCAAAAAAGGCTCTGTATGAAGATGCGGAATAATACAGAGAATATTTCAACATAAAAAATATCAAAAAATATTGTTTCTTCACATCACAAAGTTGTAAATCCATCGAAAAATCAAGCTGCTTGGTTATCTTTTTGTCTTTGAGAGGCATCAGTTTCGCTCCTGCGCATCCTTAATAATTGAGAGACTTCTTAATAAATTTATCGATAGATAACAATTATAAAATAATCGTCAAGATTTCTTTTTAGACACAACAGAGCTATTAATAAAACCTGACGATAATCTTCCAGCGGGTAAAGTTGAGAGACCGATGAAATGAAATTGAACAAAGTATTTCTGTTCATCGTATCGCATCTTGAATTATTCCGATATATTAAGGTGTATTAGACAGATGGAAGAAAGGAGAGATTTATTTTTGTTACGATACACTATCCTGCACCAATAAATAAAGACGTACTACATTCGATTCGTAATTTCTTGGGAGTAACGTCGTACGAAAAACCTGCGCGTATCCTGATTCTTCTGGATCTACACCTTAGCATTTCAGAATTACATACAAACGTGTACCTGAGACCATTTACTATATAAGTATCTATTACGTAGATCTCTTAGATTCTTCTCATGTTTCTCTCTCATGAACGTGAACTTTGATTGCGAACTAATTTACTAATTCATCGTTTCATCGAACTCGTTCAAACTTCTTTTCGAAGAGATATCACTGAAATGTACGAACGCAACACTCATCGTGTAAATATCGAGATATAAACTATTCCACTATAATACTTCTTTAAGCGGTTCTTTTAATAGAACGAATCGGAAACACGTTTCTATTCGTGGTGGATAACGAAATTTCAAATTAAACAGAGGGAAAAGAAACGCTCTTGTAACTATACGACAAAGATATTACACGAATTAAACTTATATATATACATTACATATAGTCTAGTCACGAAATTTCTATCAAACTATTATTATATTGGAAATCTTTGTGATTACGTATGTATATACACATGTATATGTCTAACCAATAAGAATCACACATGATCGTATATTATAAATAAAGTGAATCACTTATACAATTTTCTTCGGCTAACGTCAATTGCTACACCCGATGTCTCAAATACAATTGAAATAAATGTTACTTTACCTCTACAGGGTGCTCAAAAATGTGGTACTTCTTCCTTTGCGAAAATCTTCTTCGCTAAAAGTTACTTCATGCGACCTTGGCAATCGTTCCTTTTGAAGAAGTTCAACATTCATGGGACAGCCTGTATACTATATGTATACGTAACACGGCAGAGACGACACCACGTGTACCATTACATTAACAATTGATTTATTTTACGATTCACATATACAATTTCTATAGTAATAAATTAAACAAGTAGAGAAAACATACAGATGACATGCCGAAGGAGGTCTGACATCACGACCATTTGCGTCGTCGATTTACGGACACCAGTTATAAAAATAAGCGTAAAGTTGAAAAATAAAAGATCCAACAATGTGGCCCATTCCTACTTTATTCGGTACAGGTCGTAATTACACTCTTGAAATCATTACATAACTCTTCTATTAATGTCGACTTTCAGATTACTTCGTGAGACTACCATGTTTCCTCGGTTTGAATACAAGGTAGATAGTCAACAGAGCAATTCCAGCGTACGTCGCTTTCGCCGTCTACAAAAAGAAACAACGTCGTTAGATCAATTTGAAAAATTCCGACGCGACGTAGATTAGAAACGAAATCGAGCAACATCGCAGAACGTTGAGGTTATACTAACGTTTGCTCGGCCAGTATCGGTGATACTATTGAAGTATTTCGACAGTCCGGTCAGCTTTGGTTCCGAATCTCCTGCCATTTTGTCTCACTAAAAAAGTGAACGAGTATAAACGTATATTTTGACTGTAACGAGAGAGAAATAGGATTGAATTCAAACGCACCTTGGATGCACTTCGATGCGACGTGCGACGACTCAACGACTCAAGCAGAATCTTTCGCGTCTGCGTTCTGCGTCGGTCTATCGACTGCTATCGACACAATCTATGAGTTGCAGCAAACTGCCATCAGATGGAGCAATCCATATCCGATAACGCAGACAAAAACACTATGTATGTCAAATTCAAAGTTGTTCGAAAGATTCGTCGACGATTTATCAAATTGTTTCTTTACTTGACCGGTGGAAAAAAAATGAGAACAAAGGCATCAGAAAAACATTCAATTTAATACTGTCAAGTGATGATACAAATAATATGTTTTCATTGTCCTACGTGTACAAGAAATGTTCATTTAAAAAAATATTTTGCAGAAAAATAAAAATTATCGAAAAATTCAAAATTCAGCACACTTTTAATATCGTGAGGTAGGAATCTTTCATTTAAAGAAAATGAAAAAAAACTTGTATTTTTAGAATGAACTCCAAATAATCATACATATATAAACTGGCTCCGCAGAAATATCAGCAGTAACTAATATACAACGCTTACTTGCTATTAGTCGTAGAAAAGTTTATAACCAATACTTCATAGCCGTTCTCTGCTTTCGATATAACGCTTGAATTGTCCGTATTCACAAAGTATTATCTAGAAAGTACAATACATTATAACGTTATGCAATATTCAGAGAATACTACATGCAAAGGGTTCGACTATGGGTAGTAAATATTTGGTCTTTTAGTTGGTAACGATTAAAGTTGAACGGGATTTTTCAAATCCCAAATAACTTGAGAACGAAGCTGTTACAGTAAATAATGTTTCTTTTCTTTTTCGTCTTACATTAAATTAAGGGGGCACTAAACTAGTTTCCAGGATTGCAAGGATACGGGATGCGCCTTCTCATTTCTCGATAACGCAAAGATAGGATTTTTCAGTAGTTAAAAGCGCTGGATAAAAGATCAATCTAGGCCGCAATCGCTCTCAAAAGTCCTATTTTTACATTTGCGAGACATAATTTGCATTATTCGGCAACGTTATTATTATGTAGATATTTTCATAAAGCTGCGTAAACGTAAAAATAGTACTTCCCGCACCCTTGCAATCTTGAAAAATATTAAAATATTGAACACATGTAGTCGAACGCCATATCTATCGCTGATGTTTACCCATATTTCGTGCATGACCGAACCGCTCTCAAATTTGTTGTGAATAAGAAGATTATTCAACTCTTGCGCAGAAATAACTTTTAGTTTCTTCAACAATTTCAATGTGGATTTTAGTTGTATTAAACAAAGATTATTAAAACCGTGCATAATGTCCTTATTCTGCTGTGTGTACATACTAAAACAGACAAACAGAATCTTCGTAATTTTGCGAAAACTATAAAAGAGAATTCTTCAAATAGAAATTTGCTTATTTAACTAACAAATTTTTAAATAAATTAGTCTAATATGCATATTACTTACCTGGTTGATTCTATACATTCTATCGAGCATTGGGTTCTGTCGAGTTCCACGAACGGCACAGGAAAGTCCAGTATCCGCAGAATATCGAACATATACGAAACGTTCTGAAGTTTAGTAAACAACATGAACTCCTCGATTAATAGCCACCCTTCATTTTGGTAATGAATTATATGTACTTGGCGCTTTGGCAGTTCTAAAAGAAAAACTGTAGAAGTAAAATATGCCAGACATTTGCTAGGATGTAGTTACAAAAGTACCTACTAAGTAGTCTGATATATAGTTTACGATCTAATGATGTATTTATTGGCACTGAATGGCACTTGCTGTTTTGCAATTGACTCATATTCTCGTTTTTTGCAGACTGTAGATACATCTGACAGGATTTCTCAGACTGGGCAAGTTTGTCTGTAGCCGATGCGGACCAGATGTTTGCAGATGCTCTGTAATCATCTGCATCTGCAATTGTTTGCGTCAACGGGGATAGTCTATCCAAGGTGGATGGTCGAGTCAAGTATCCCTCGTCGATACTTTTACTATCTTGCATCGCAATTACCGGAGATGGGAAACTATTAATTGGTAACCACGATGTAGTCGTACAATTATTCCTGTAACTCGCAGCATGATCAGTGCAAGGAGTTGTCGTTGAAGGAGGATGTTTGAAGGCAACGTTCTCTTCTTGCTTCTGTTCGTGTTCTTGCGAACGAATCCGGAGATACGATGGCGTGTACTTATAAGCATCGTAATTTTCAAAAGAAAATCGATTTTCACTCTCTGTTCCTAGGTGATTCGTCGCACTATGATCGTTTACACAGAGCATCGTTGAAAAAGAATTTGCAACAATTCCTGTATTGCTGGTAACATTAGGCCGCGGGTGATCAGTAGAAAGAAATTTCGGGTTAGTATCGGTATTATCTGTAGTGCTTAATTGGCAAGTAGAATAATATTGTTGATAGCCGAATGGGTTATTTGCAGAAAATTTTTTCGCAACATCAAGATTTGTATTTAGGATTGTACTATTATTTTCTTTGAAAACAGTGTGTTTGACAAATGGTTCCTGATCTTTCTTTGATGAAAACGCGTCATCACTGTTTAAATGGTTCTCTTCTTGCGATTTCTGCAACTTATTTATTAAATCAACCTTGAAGGGATTAGTTTCTTTTAAGGGTATGTTGAAGCTCACAGGTTTTTCGAATGGTTCTGGTATATCAATGTTCACAGTGTTCGTGAATTGATTCAGAAAGTTCAAATTGACTTTTTCGAATCCTGGGGGTATTCTGCTCGATGCAGATTTATTCGGTAACATTTGACTCGCATTATCTAACTTGCTGTCATCAACTACAGCAACCAATGAATCTAATTGCTTGAGCGTATCTTGTAGGACGTTTGTATAATTGTGGATGTTCGAATTGTCATTCAACAAATCACGAGAAAGATTTCCAACATTCTGTACGTCTTTGATATTAAATGGAGAGGTTTTTACCAAGTTGCCATTCGTGTTCAGATTGGACATAGCACTCATTGTATTTAAAGTGTTTTCGTTTCCCATTAAATTGTCGTCTGTTTCTGAATTAATCATCGCTTTGTTAAAAAGTATCTCAAATACTGAGCTTATTTGAATTTGCAATTTTAAGTTTTCTTTCCACAATTGTAATAGGTTGTCAGTCGAAATTTTGTTCTTATTCAGACTACAGATTGGTAAATTTGGTGACTTAACAGATTTTCCAGATAATTCTGGTTGCGAAGGAACCTTCAAATTCTGGTCTTCCAAAGTACTTTGCGGAGATATTAAAGGAGGGTCGTCAGATGTTCCTTTGTTTACATTACTGACCGCATTAGAAGCATTGTGTTCCCCCTCGTAGCATTGCTCGGGAGAAAACAGTAAATTTTCTTCCACATATAGCAATAAATTGTGCATATCAACTTTGTCTCCCTATTTAAAACAAGAAAAAGAAATGGTCAAACAATGCGATACTCTAAAGTACAAATATCCGTCAATTAATATTACACAAGCACATTAGTTTGGGAAAAATTATGGCTTTATGAGATCATTGCACATATTGTAAAGACATCGGTGTGAAGTAAATGTACACGGTTGATTTTCTTAGAAGAATATTTTTATTACTTAAGTGAGAAACGTAGTACATGTAAGTGAAGTGATAACATAAAGATCGTATTTTTCCCAAAAACTCAAAAAATCATTTGTATCACTGTATTAAAAAAAAATTCATGGTTCATGCAAGTTTTAAACTTGGAACAAATCAAGAGTAATTCTAGAGTTATTTATAAAAATAAAAGTTATTTAAAGTAATTTAGATGGTAACTAAATTAACGATAAGATTGAGTATTGTCGGTGTCTCAGAACGTGGTACTCGAGACCATTTCTTTTTAGCGAAATCTTTTTAGCAGATGCCAACGCGAGCTCTCAACTCGGCTCGTGAGCCGGGTCGAAGCTGGCTGGAACACGTATGGTGGGGAGAACTGCAACAGGAGCAGCTTACGAGCCGCTCACGAGCCGCTCTTGGAACTACGAGTTGTGCATGCCTGAATTAGACGGTTTCTTCGTGAATTCCTTTCACATTCCTTTCGAGTACCACGTTACGAGACATTGTCCATGTTTAATATATAATATGTCCAATAAATATCGTCCATATGTATTTAAACTGCAACAAAGTACTGTTTAATAATATAATAATTAATCAAATATTTCAGAATCTAAATATTAAAAAAAAATACTGCATAATTATAAAAATGTATTCGCTGTGGCAGTCATAAACATGATTATTAACTTTAACGACATCTTTATGTAGTCTATACTGCATAATTTATAAGATCTGGAAACCTATGCATGAGTACTCATCCTTCAGCTATATTTCTCTCTCTTCTCAACTTCATCTTGTTTAGCATTAATGTCGAACTTTTTGATCTTCTCGACTTGCTTGATTCGTTACTACTTGATTCAGCATTGTCTTCAGAACATATCACAGATGCTGAATATTTTGTGGTATCTACGCTACTATTTCCCGTGTCGTTTCCGTTATAGATTTCTTCCACTCCATTTGTATTGTCACTGGAACCTAAATTATTCGTTTCGTCTATTGCTAGACGTGTGTCGTATTCCAGTGTTCTATCAACGTTCTTATTTAACGGAGAGTCAATTTTAAGGAAGTTACGAAGATCGGAATGTCTTATGTATACATCCCATTCTTCGCCGCTAGATTCAGTTGATTCTATATCAACATCATTAAAAACTGGTATAGAAGGCATAGCTGTTGTTACATCAGTAGATGATGAGTTGTTTATCGGCACCAACTCTGCTGATATTTTTTCTGATTCATTCTCTACCAACTCTTCTGTTCGTAGTGTAATTTCTTTTTTATCAATTGCTTGTCCCATTAAGTTATGTTCTTGCGTGTCAGCTGATTGAACAGATACTAATTTCTCTGCCAAACCAGATGTTTCAGACAACACTGATCTATCTACAAATGCTGATTCCTCATACGACTCATTCTCCAGAGACCTGGGTGATTCCAATGACGTTGAACTTACCGAAGGCTTGGGTTCTTCGCAAGATTCATTTTTATCGACAATTCTACCAATAAATGACTTTGATGTGTCCAAATTCATAGTTTCCGTCTCGGTAGAATGTAAAGCGTTATCGGTATTAAGTTCGTCGTTATTATTACTGTAAGTTTCTTCACTGAGATCATCTGAATCTAACACCGACGAATAAATTGACTCTTGTTGTTTCTTCAACAATATTTCTATCAATTTCTGCTTAGCCGTGCGTAGTTTCATATATATATAATTATTCTCAATATGGGACATACTATTGCTATCAGAATTAACTTGAAAGTTTTCACTAGACATATTCGTTTCATTATCCCCGTCGTTTGAATGAGAGGAACCGTTGTCAGTTATGCTACTACTCTCCTGTACAGACGCGGAGGATTGGGTATCATTTATACTTTTTGATGTACCTGTCGAGGACTCGAGAATTTCCGTAGATGACTCTTTTTCCATCAGAAGATTCAAGATCTTCTTAGGAATTCCTATCGTCTTTTCTGTTGCATTACTCATCGCACGCTTCTGTATATTTCTTAATACAAGTGGAGAAGGATTCTCTACTTTATTGACATTTCCACTTGGCAACCAGCCTATCTCTTCGTCTCGTTGAGCAAAATGAACACTATTTTGAACTGCTCTCGAAAAATAAGTTTCAGCTAGAAGTATGGTATCTCGCTTTTCCGATATAGACTTATAGATTTTTTCTGTAACATTTTGTTGCGTGATATTTTTTTCTTGTATCATATGTCCCTGAACGATAGACCAATCTATTTGTTTAAACTCTCTATTTGTATAATCTCCCGGGTTTACTATATCATTCTCGTCTTCAGGATCTTGTATTTGGAAATGATAAGCATACGATTTCGGTATATTGCTATAATTTCTTAAAATATCATCTTGTTCACTCGACGATTCGCAAATCATTTTCTCTTTGGCAGATTGGGAAGGGGTGGTGGAATTGTCGTCATGTTCATCGTTATCGTGATTACTACGGAGAGGTTCTTCCCCTTTATTTAACGCCGAGTAGCATTTTGAAGATCGACTCGCTACGGTGTGGTCATTAAATTCTTTCGAAATATTATCGTTACGTTGAGAATTTCGTTTAAGAGTAATTAATTTTTTGTATAAAAATTGTAACTTTGGTGATTGGTTCCCTACAGTTCTTATCGACTCTACCGTTTCCGAAGATCGAGATGTTATAGGTGTTGTAGACTTTTGTTTACGTATTTGACATTCTAAATAATATTGAAACGGAAAATTTCGTTTTTTCATACAAACCATTTTCCCATGCTCTGCTAATTTCTGTTCGACTAGCCAATCATTGATGTGTACATCTTCCTCTTCTAATGTGTCGGTTAAAGTAAGTAGCATAGAATTATCCTAAATTATAGAATGGTTGATATTAGACACTTTGTTTTCTAAATTAAAAAACGCGTTTTCTTTTAAATATGTTGAAAGTTCTAGTGTTACCGTTTCGTTAATCCATTGCGGTTCTACCGTTGCGACTAAAGGTATGCTTGATGTTCTAACTGCAAATTGATGAGTTGCTGCGCGGGTCCATTTGGTCGCTTGGTATGGCCTAACGTTATATAACCCGCACGGTACAGCTTGTGCTGGTAGAATAGAAAACATTCTGTGCAAATAATATACTTCATTTGGTTGGTATGTTTTCAATGTGCCGTAATCGTAAAACATTACCTGTAATCAATTATTATCAGTAACACAATCTTTACCGCATTAGTTTCACCCAACATTGGTTTATATTACATTAACGAACTTACAGTCACTTGCATGTCCGGCTTTACTGTTTTAATTATTCCCCTATGCCATATATTATTGTACATGCACGCACAATTTAAACCCTTTTCTAATATGACAGGCGGTATAACATAATCTTGATGTTTAGTAACATAAAAATTACTAAAAAAAAGAATAAACATTGACTATTCAAATCTATTACATGTGCACGAGTTTATTTTAGTTGTACATACTGTATGTCGTCCATAAATGTTTTAAATGCCTTTTGCTTTTTTCGAAGCTGTATCCAGAAGAATGTTGGAGTGAATACTTCTACAACAACGACTTCTATGTAAGGTTTTTCCTCGCTTACTAGGTCTGTAACACTTACTTGACCTACACTTTCTCCCATAGTTACTACACCCTCCGGTATCAATTGATTGCACGTACTAAGCATCTGAAAATGTACAAGTACATTGTGTATTTCTAAAGTTTATAAAATTCAAATATTTCTAAAATATTAAAGCAAACCTTAATAACCTTAATAACGTTAAAAACCTTAGTTGAAGCAAAGAAAGGTTACATACCAGAGTCGTTGGAAGAGCTTCGTTTTCATCTTCTCTTAGATAAACCGCATGTAATTTTGCAAGGTTAGCGGTATTCTGTTTCCCCTTCGAATTACTCGAAGGTAATTGTTTTTTACTATCATAAAGTATGAAATCTCCAGTGTCGTTGATCTGTACGCACTGGAAGATATCAGGCAATTGCGACGCAAACTCTCTAACACTACTGAAACCAAGTTCAGTATAATTTAGAGATAGTTTATATTCTTCTAAGTACTTTTCTGGAAGCTCTGCGCACCAGATACCATCGGGATTGTTTTGAATAAGTTTCTCTAAACGAAATTTAACTCTACTATTTATAAGATCCTCTGCGTATGTGTATCTACTTTCAACATTATTTTCTTTCTCTTTGTTGTAATTATTATTGTTCATCGCAGCATTATTATTTTCATTATAGAAAGTGTATAAACAACTTTTATTGGTTTCAAAACTTGCACTATCTTCTTTGACTCCGTTGTTCAGAGCATGGCTTCTATATTGGGACTGCGTTGCGCTCACCGAATCCTTAATAAAATTCGAGGTACTTTTTGCTTTTGCAGGCGATTTTGTAGGAGCCAAAGTAGACGTACTTTTAGAAGGCATGAATTGAAAATCGTCTTCGTCTTCATAACCAGAGAAATTAATTAAGTCCTCTTCTCCGGCTACAGTCACTGCCGGCATTCTTTTATCGAAGCTGTGCGGTTTACGTAAAGCCGGAAAAATTCTATTGTTAGATAAATATATCTTATGCGACAACCTGCGCAACTGCTCCTCCATTTCGCTCATTGTAATGTTTGTATATGACATGCGCTCTTGTACTTTTTGAAGAACAAAGTCCTTATTGACGCCATCTGGATGTTCATTAACTATACCAATTATCATGGTCAATGTATCGGCTGGTATATGTACCTTGGAAGGGGCAGTCGTCGGGAAATAAGGACTTGGTTTAAACACTTTCCTACCCACTGGAAGCTTTTGATTCTTCTGACCAGACACTAGCTCGCTAATGTGTTTGGACTTGCTCGACGCAATACCTTTTAGGAAAACCATATTATTCCTATACTCTATTTGAATAGACTTTGACATACTGTGCAAGAAATTCATTAACGAAGAATATCCTAATTCTTTCCAGGGTATGTCCTCTCCTACCATTTCATGATAATCTCTACATAAATGGGATAACAGACATCCTCCTTTGTGCGGAACTAATAACGCAACTATCGTAGTCTGAGTATCCTCACGTTTTTGATGAAGTACTTGCATGGTGGAAATGTCTTTCAGAATTTCTTTACCGGAGTTATATGTGTCCTTGCTGATCCGCGTGACAAATTATTCACAGCCAGTTCAAACTTCAACACGCGCGAAACTTCGGCAAAAAATATATGAATTTTAATATTTTTCTTAACATATTAATGCAATAGCGTATCGGACTCTACATATGTAGACACCGAAGGATGAATGACATACCAAAAAATGTACAAAATCGTTAATTGATACCTGCATACAATGTTATGCAATTTATTACAGAGTATACGTGTTGTGTTCTGTATCACTTAGTTACACTCTATCAGCAACTAGTATATTAATTGAAACAATGTTAAACTGGTGCTCTGGCGAATTCACGAAAACACCATCACACCATGTGGCAGATTTATATATTTAGATTTTATATAGACGATGTTGCGTGCAACGTGCAATGCCAGAAAACTAACCTTAACATGGAACTGGCGATTAGCGATGCAAAGTAAGCGAAATTTGAACCTCTTTGAGTTTCTACGTGTTTGCCGCGCAAAGTATCGAACTATCTACGGTGCGATATTAAATTCGATATTTGGAATTAATCGAAGCAAGTATATTTAAATTTAAATTAGATTTTTCCAATTCCGTTGATACGCACAACAATGTATGTATCAATTAAAAGGTGAATCCTGAGAATTATATTTCTCGGTTATCAAATAATGTGTGCAGAGAACGAGATAAGATACGAATTCTTGCACTAATACCACAACGCTTTATGCGAACGAAGTTCTTTTATGTCTCTTAATGTAGTATCGCTAATTTCGAATGATTCATTTAAAAAACAAAATTACGGTAAACATTTTGAAACGTATAACAAAAACAGCTCTTTCAGGTTATAATCGTAACAAGACTATATTTTTGTAGTTCAAGCGTCAGAGCGAAGTATACGAAGTAAGTTAAAACGACGAAATTAATCGTTCGTGAACCGTTATTATTGAAGATTGCTTTTGTTCGGAATTATAATAACTGGACAGTGGATTTTATATGCATTTATGGGAAAATTTAGTAGGTATAATTTAAAACAGTAAAAGTATTATTTTCAACCTATTAAATATATTAAGAAAGGAAATAATCTATTTCACTCCGATTTATTGTAATTCACCTAAAAAATTTGTATTTTGCACAAAGGTCCGCTGTCTGTAATAATAGCACAGAAGTACATATATAGGCATCTAGATAGAGTACAGAGAGGACTACGTATATAGGAGAAGAGAGAAAGAAACGGGAATGGTGACCAATTAAATGATTTTCTATTGATCGCAATTTTTCAGATCATATTCGCACGCGAGCGAGCGCGCAAGTGGTCATGATACCGATATCATTAAACTAGAAACACTATCACCGTCGAGTTAGATCTGGGCAAATGATCGCCGAGGGCAGTTTTCCAAACAATGAAGCTTTCAATTTAACTAATGCATAACGCAGTTATCTAAAATAAGTATTTAATCACCGATAGGACAGATGACTAAATATGATCACCAATCGGACGAACCGTTAACTATTATACGATTTTCTTCGCCGAAAAATAATTTCATTATCGGAACGTAGGGCCAAAGTATCAGCTAGTATAGTTACCGTGCCCCAGCCGGTTATCGGATACAAAACAAATTTTTTAGAAATTAATAAAAATGACATGAATTACCTATAGTGTTACTTTATTTTCAAAAGTAAAATTAATGTTAAAAAAGATAATATTACGCGTTATCTTTTATCGCTCGAACCGTCAATTATAATTGATAATTAAACAATTTCATTGCGATCATTAATCGCATGAAATATTTCTCAATTCTGACACATATTAGTCGATCGAACAAATGTGATTGGAATCGAGGGGCAGCAATTTTGATTAGTGAAAGATCGTGGCGCGGGCGTAGAAGCGAAAGAGAGAGACACAGAGAGAGAGGGTGGGGGAGAGAGAGAGAGGTCAGAGGAGACAGGGAACACCCCTATTCTCAACACGGGAACAAAGTTTGCGTGTCGTGTGTGTATGTGGCTGCGGCTGTGGCTGTGACTGTATGCGCAGAGTACATACATATTCGGGTCTGACGAAGTCGCGCGAACGGGCAGCATTATAAGACGGTGATCCAGCAGTCCATGGGCGACAGTCGAGGGTCTTCCTCAATCCGTGACACCGTTCGAAGCCGTACGATATCGTAAGATCGTGCAGACAAGCGTAAAAATCACTTTGCTCGGGTCGTGTGCTATTGAAAAATAAAGTCTTAGTGTAGTATCCGCCCTCCGTTTGCCATAAAAGATGGCACCGTCGTGCATTGAGGTGATCCTTGTTGGTTTCATTCTTGTCTTACCATTTCTCTACGAGATGAACAGAACCTTTCGTTACTATTTCAAGTTTCTCCTCTATTATGGATACGTGATGATCAATTCGATCACTTTGCTCCCAATCATGATGTTACGTCCACGGAACGTAAAGAACTTTATGTTAGTAATATACTAACAAATTTTATAAACGCTACTTATGTTCGTTTGTTACTTTTCTGCCGTTGTGTGTGTGTGTGTTCTCGCATACTTTGTTTCTGTCGACTGTCTTGTTCCCTTGTTATTCTGCCTGGAAAGATAATGTGGCAACGAGCAAATTTATTGAACGATGGTGGGTATAGTCAGTATAGTGTCCCAGCAGCAGTTCCGATACATTGGTGCTGATGGTGGTGGTAAATGGTAGTGGTAGTGGTGGATGGTGGTGGTTCCGAGTAACTTGGAGTAACTTTAACCACTTACCCTACGAACTTTGCGTGTAATGTGTCGTTCAAGTTATCAATTCAAATAGATCTCAGAGATGCCTGTCGTTTTTCGAAATGAAATGAAACGCTGTCGATATCTCGTCGATAGCGATCTGCAGGTGTTTACCGCGAATCTAAATTCTATTTACAATCTTCGAACGGCAGACATCGGATCTGTGGACGCGGTAACAAGCATAACCGATGTGACAATTAGGAGAAAAGTGTTAACCCATTGACGTTGCAATTACCGCGTCGATGTCGGTTGATTGACATTTAAGTACTTGATCGACTGGTGTATGTAGATCCGTGCAATATGTCGAGGATAATGAACGCCCTTTTTTTCTTTCAAATTGACGACGTTGTACGCGCGACATTTGAATTTACCAGTGGCAGGTCTGTTTGGTTTCTTTTTTTACAAGATCTCATTTAATTTGCTATAATCAATCCTGTCACGTCTTGCGACAACAATTAGCGTCAAACGATATTTTTATCTCTACACCGTTTGTGCTTACTTACGTAAATACACTTACGATTGAACAACAGTTTTTATAAATGTATTGTATAGTTTTTATCGAATCAGTAATTGTCGAGAAAAACGAGAAATTCATACGTTTGGAAGTAATATCTATCATTCTTCAATAAATTTGTTACTTACGCAAATAACTCTGTTTTTATTGTATCAATGAATTGTATGCTATTTTTTAAATGTTTATACGTAATTTATCTTTTAGATTAGCATCGTCTGTATGTTCCTGTCTTACTAATTTCTTGGGAGTCCGTTGGGAGCTCAGAGGAAGGGAGCATTTAGAGCAAGATAGAGCATGTATAGTAGTATCAAATCATCAGAGTTCTTTGGATATAATGGGACTGTTCCAAATATGGCCAGTAATGGAGAAATGTACAGTTATAGCGAAAAAGGAGCTTTTCTACGCGTGGCCATTCGGTTTAGCTGCATGGCTTTGCGGTTTGATATTTATAGACAGAATGAACTCGGAGAAGGCTCGCATGGTCATGAATACTGCCACGAACAATATCAAAGATAACAAGGTAATATATCGTGCAGACCATATTGCGAAGATAAACAAGCTGCCTTATTCGTGTTTACTTTTATGGATTTTCTATACAGATTAAATTATGGATTTTCCCTGAAGGCACCAGGCACAATACTGGTGAAATCCATCCTTTCAAGAAAGGTGCTTTTCACGTTGCCATCGCTTCTCAATTGCCTATACTACCAGTTGTATTTTCTTCTTATTACTTTTTATCCTCTAAAGAGAAGAGGTTCGACTCCGGTAAGTCACATATGAATATAATATATGTATTATATATGTACCTTCAAGAATACTGCAGTAACAATTTTAGATTAGATTTTCAATAATAAATTTATATATACACGTATATTTCGAAGGTCGAGTTATTATAACATCGTTACCACCAATATCTACAAAAGGTTTGAGTACGGACGACATTGAGCATTTAATGCAAAAGACGCAAAGTGCTATGACGGATGTTTTTCAAACAACCAGCCGCGAAGTGCAACTTTCCAGTAATCCTATAACATCTTAGAATGAAACGATCATTCCATGGCAATTTGAGTAACAACGCAATCGTTTAAAACTCAATGGTAACTGAGTCTCAGCTTGGAAACCAAAGACTATTTTTCTATGCCTTATGTTCTGATTAGAAATTACAGTTTTGTCTTTATATTGTTAATAAGCATTTTCTGCATATCTAAGATATATACTCCCATCCATAAATCACCGGACACTTACTTATCTTCAACAAAATGGTAATTAAAGAATGCAAGCTTCCAGCTTGATTTTATTGTTTTATTTTGATTAGACGTAGCTATTATACGATAATATTTTAATGAAAAATTAAATATATACAGATACTATTTGAATAAATGTCGGAAAAAAGAAACTGAGAAATTGTGGGATGATATATTATGGACAGCTCTAGAAGCGAAATTGGAAAACAATTACACCACTTAATATAATACAGGTGCTTTAATAACAAAAAATCGTCTATATCCAAATTTGAATAAGTGTCCGATAACTTATGGATGGAAGTGTATATGCAAAGACTATATGGATTAACTTTGTATGGCAATTGCTTCCTTGTTCACATATCCGTAACTGGTTTCTATTTCTATTCTATTTACACATATACAATGTACACATATTCCATAACCGACTACCGATTTTTTGCAATACTGTTTTACTTATCTACTTTCATTCCATTTGTAAGGGCTTATCTAAAACTGGTTTGATTCGAATTACGTCTTTTTTCATTGTTGGTTTAGTGCTTTCAATCTTACGCTAAATCGAAATAGGATAACTGCATGTAAATCGCAATGGAACTTTATACGAATTTTGCGAATTTTATACATATGCGAACACAATGTTACATTACATGACATACTGTGATGTAAACCTTCATTTCCTTTTTGACGCGAATAACAACAAAGTCATGTCACGGAACAACTTTTATATTTTTTTAGGACTTTTATAATTTTTAGGAAGTAACGGCAATCTGAATTTTATCTTCGAATTGTATATACCATCGATCTAAATATATTTTACAAATATTTAAATATTAATGTTTATACATAGACAGCATTCGTTTAGACAATAAGTTTAGAGAAAAGGAATTTAGCCATAATTATTTTAGTATTTTACGTGGAATGTATTCGTTTATGATATTTTGTACTCGTTCATACATCTATTACATGCTTCCACTCACTTATGCACACTAGTATTGGAAATGAATAAGTTCTGCTTAAGGCTTAAATGATTAGTATTATTTGAAACTGTGAGTGTAGTCATTACATTACTTCTATACATCGATGAGAATATCAACGTTCCAAAATTCTTTTATTATGTTAACATTGTAGATATTTTAATTATATCAATTGGCAGTGTAACATTGAAAAATTTCATCATGTATTATTATATCAATACAATTCACACGCTGTGATAAATTTTAATTTGAGGTATACTTCTCTAATTGTAATTATATCATCATAATGTTAAATTGAAACTAATAATAGCTGCATAGTTTCTTTATAAATTTACCATTTCCATATATAGTAAGTAAATTAAGTGTAATGAGCAGTTCTAATAAGTATTATTGGTAATATAACGAATTAAGTTGTATTAGATTTTTGTGATTTAAATTGGAAACTGTTACCAAAAGAATGGTTTATAGATTAATAAGATCGACGTATCATTATTAATGACATAGGTGAATATAGTGTAATTCCAACGAAAATATTATTTAGAAATATTCCGATTTATTTTATAAGGTTTTTATGCCAGAACTATGCATTTTCAATGCATGTTCATTTGTTATCATATATAATTACGTTTTAAGTGCCATATATATATATTATTATAAAATAAATTTCTCTTTATATTTAATTTGTACTATTCAATATAAGTTAAAAAATATATAACGAATTTCGCATTTTAATTAAAAATCAAACATTTCATATATATAGAAAATTATGCTGGTATTTCAAAGCTTCTTGTATTCAGTATATGAAAATTACATATATTTAAAAATCTTCCAAATAGTAAACGCACAATTTTATATAAATATTTCGATGATTGACACATAAGAAATGAAGAAAATCCAATTATACATGTAACTAAAGTAAAACATTTTATAATGACATGATCACGATATACTTTATTTTAAAATTCATTAAATTATCATCTTGTATCGAATGAGAAATATTGAAAATTTTTCAATGGTACACATCAAGATCAACACAGGAAAGGTGGAAGTAAAGTAATAGAATTAAGAAGTCATCGTTGTACAACTACTATAATAATTGTATTACTGTTGGGTAGTTATAACATGCCTAGTTAATGTCGCAAGAAATATTACAACAATTCGATCATGGTAATTTGTTGTCTATGTTCGAAACGAAGATAATCAGACCATGCAGTTTGTTTTGTGCATTCTTTATTGTAAGTGGTAATAGCATAGTACACTATAATGTAGCTTACACACTATGAACAAAGAACCAAAAAGTCATTACACGATCTAGAAATGTATGACTTTCTTTTCTTTCTAAATCCTTTAGATACAGCAATGTCTATTGAACAATTTGTTAACTATATTGTAATTAGTATAAGTAAAATAAACAAATTTCATTCGATTAATGTTCTTATACATATTGGTAGATACTTGTCTTTACCATAATTAGAATATACAAGAACAAAATAAACTTGTATCAAAACAATATTTATATGCACAGTGTCTTTAAGTCTAAATTAATTCTGTACATTACCACTTTGGGGATGGCTTCAGCAGCTTTAACTAAGCTTCAAAAGTCGCGCATTAAACATTAAGAATCAGTATCGATTAACGTCATTGTGCTCTATCTTTGTTAGATAGAAATTAGATAAATCTATTGCCTGTTCCGATCAAAACATTCTATCCCCAAAGCGTTAACATCCAATAGATAGTGACCTTAGAATACAGGTGAACATAAAATTAAAGCTCCGACAGACCAGTAGTTGCCTTCTGCTGGCTTTCCGCCCATGCTTTGGCTATTGTTCTCTTCATATCATCGTCTCCATCTTGATACATCTTTTTCATTAAGTTCATTATACTTGCACCAGGATCACCTTCGTCACCCATCTCAGGAATCACAGACGATTTCGATGCTTTTATCCTTTTCTCTACTCCTGTCACGTGTAACCATGTGTTTGCTTCTTTCTTAACAAGGGAAACAATAACTAGACCTTTCTTTACTTTGAAACTACTCTTGCTCGGTTCTATCTCTTCGCATAGATTATTGATCAATAAACTATAATTTTTATTATCCAATCCAAGAACGCGGAAGTCCAATGACTTCTCGGTGAAATTACATACAACAGATTCTTTGGGCAACTGTTGTACGTTCTCCAAAGTAATGTACAGCTTTACCATTGTGTCCGTTTGATCCCAACCATAATTATTTAATTTAATTTCATACAATTTGGGAGAAGAAGTCACCGTTTCGTTAGATGGTTTAGTAGATGTGTTTTTATGACTCTCGAGCAACTTGTTCAAATCCGTTTGCAACTTTCGAATTTCGATACTGAGTACATCTTTCACTTTCTGTCTAGTTGCTTGCTGGAGCAATTTGTTCAATTCTTCCACATCCAACTTTAACTGTAACAAAGAAATAGAACGATCTTGTTATATTTCGCAACAATGTTTCTGACACATTAATTTTTTTTCGTTGTGATACATAGCTGCCATTTCCAAAAGTTAAATAAGGCACTGTTCAAATTTTCGAAAATTTATTATAACCTACGAATATTCAAAATGTCGCTAAATATGTAAATGTCGTACATATAAAGAATTACAGTAATGTTTCTTTATTTAAAAATACAGGTTTGTTAGGATTACGATACAATAAATAATTTCATAAGTGAAAGAAAAATTCTCCATACCTCGTCGGCTTTAGTAGACATAGTTTCTCAAAAATGTGCTAACAAATATAATTCACACAAATCCAACAGCACAGAAGAAACAGAAGATTTTTCAAGTTTTTGTTAAAATAAGTTATAATAAGATTAATGCTTTTATATGAACAAGCGACACCACGCTATTAATTCGTCGACGATCGAGCACTGACTGAACGCATTTTGCGAAATATTACCACAGCTCAGTAGTTAGAAACTTCTGGAGAGTTCAGTTCAGTGACAATCTACGATTTTTGGAAATATTCGTATCCGTTCTGGTCACGATTATTACATTTGACGATACGAATATTTCATTCAAAAATTCCGTACGTATTTTTTGTTTAGAACTCAATATTTAGCATTAATAAAAACAGTACATTCAAATAAATTCAAGTATATGTATACATAATATCAGAGAGGATTGTGATATATCCGTGCGTATTCAAAATACTCTCCGATACTTGCTCTGACTTTATCATTCGGTCTTGTTCACTTGGAAGTGAGAGTATGTTGAAATAAAACGAGAACTCTTATGAGAGTTCGGATAGATGAAATGATTTAATATTGTACGCTTGTTAACTTTTTGCATTTTTTAATTACTATTGTGAAATAAAAATGTTAAAAAGATCATTATGATGCCATCTGGCGTTAAACTACGCCACTAATCGACTTTGAAATTCTGCTGTAGATGGCGCCACCACTCACTTCTGGTCTCGAAGTATGGCGCAGATTGAATGCGCAGTTCAGTCAAAGAGTAGGGATATCCCCACTCTTTGGTTCAGTTTGTTGAATCGTGATTGGTTTGTTTAAACTCTAACGAATGTTTATTATTGTTGCAAGCTGTGTGCACAGAAAGGTTATGTTGGAATATTTATCGATATGAATAACTGTAGTTTATCGGATGCGTCGCATTCGAAAATGCCATTGAATCATGATACAGTTCAGAAACGTCGATCTTCTGTCTTCTACAGTCGTATAATTGCTTTTGACCAGTATGAAGGTTAGTGATCATATTTATATTTACATTTTCTATTATTGTAAGTTTTGAACAATTCGCAGTGATGTATCGAGTCGACAAATCGTTTTACAGTAGTAGTTCAAATTCTGTATGACAGTGAAAGCATAGTTTCTAACCAAAAATGCACAACTTGCAGAAGAAGGAAAGTCTCTGGATAATAATGACGTAAAGGCGTGTGTATCTGAAACACCACAAGTGGAAGCATTCGACTTGGAACAATATATATGTAGCCTTAAAAATGAGAGGACGGAGTGGCTAAAAACGCTGAAACAAAGGAGAGCTGAACGCAAGAGCTTGACAAAACAAAAGTTGCGTTTAGAAAACGAAGGACAACCTGTCGATTTGACTGCTCTGACAGATTCTGAGAAAGCTTTTGTTGTGGCCCGCCCAAACTATCAGAATATCTGGAAAAAGAATAAAAAGTTAAGAGAAACAACGTTGAAAGTATTGATACTGAATCAGATGGTGTATAAATTAAATCAGAGATTTATTTTCAAAATGGAGAAAAGACTTAGTAAATGTACAGGAAAGATTATCGAGATGTCTGAATCGTGACATACACACTGTAACGTTGTTGATACAATGCTCATGATAAAATTAAATATTTACATTATATGGACAATCTACTTTTATTATATGATTAAAGTAAATATACTTGTATGTAAGCAATGGAAGAACAAAAACGTTTATCTTTGTACAGAAAAACAATGTAGATTTTATATATAGACGTAAGTATGTGTAAATTATAGGATAATATAAAGAAAAACAGTATGTAGTCTTTAATTATTTAAAACCAATTTTCTCTTTTTGATCCAAAAAAATTCATGGCATTGTTATCGAATCGATAATGATATATTCGTATCGAAGCAAACCTGTGTTTCAATCCTGATTGTATTAAAACGATTAATGTTTTAAATAATGTAAAATAGAATACAGAAACCAGTAGAGTTGTCATCTGTGCAAGTAAAAACTCTTGCGCCTAGCGACCTTTCTCTCTTTTTGAGATAAATACTCTTTCCTCGAGGTACTGCTATGTAATTCAAGTATATGATTTATTTTTCTGACGATCTCCTCGCCGGTTATTGAATCTGCCTCGAATTCATGACTTTTGAATTGTCCGGACGACACTGCTCGAAAATATTTATTTATTAGTTAAGTTTTGTCTAGGTGTGAAACTTTTTATACGTATAGTATAGCAAATGCGTACCTAAAATATTTTCGGAAGTAGAAGAATGTGGAGTATAAACTAACGTAAAAATTGTCTTTGATCCCTTTGTTTCCGTGATTTCACACCAGGCAATATTGTCTATTTGGTAGGTGACTGCGCGTTGCCTGTTCCAAAATCGTCCAGCACCTTTACCAGTTATTATCGGATTGATTTCGATTTTTTCACCTGAGATACCTAGGTAGATTTCAGTCTTTGTTCTGACTTTATTAATTATGTACACCCTGTAAAAAGGAGATACAAGAATTAATTTTGTGAAACGCGATTGTATGTCAGCGATGCATATTAGAATGAAAAAATGCCTGTATGATTGGTATAATGGAGCTTCCATGGCAGTGGTGTGACCTTCCATTTTCGCCAAATCTTCGGCAACTTCTTGTTGTTCTTTGTTCTGTCTCTCTATAAAGCTTTCCTCGTCGATCGTTTCAATGCGAGTGATCATATTGTGTCTCGCACGGTCACTCGCTTTCATTTCCGTGAGACCGAGCGTCGTAAACTCAAATTTAGAAATAGTTTCCCTCGGATCAAGGCACGGTAAGTCCCAATCAACTTCGCCGTCGTCTTCGGTGAAATATAAGCCGTACCTCGTGATGTCATCCCTGGAAACGTTCGACTATCAAAATATTTCCAGCAACAAATCGATATACGAGACCGAAGCGATTCACACTTTAAAGGATGATCCGGATGTTCGTTCGCGTATTTGTAACAAATTAATCCAATGAATTCCAATACTTTCGCTGTAGCGACTACGATTACTTGTAAAGGGTACATTCTGTGTTCTTTTGGTAGCATACACATGAAAATCCTGTACTTTCTGATAGGGATATCGACTTGCGCCTGTGTACAGATTTCATTTAAACAGGAATACCTAAATGTTCTTGTTACATAACTTGATACGATACATCGATACGTACGCTACCATCGAATTTAGCGTACTCCATAAATGGGTTTTGCGGCAAGTTTGGACATTTCTCGAGCTGTTCAGATAAAAGAGAATGCCTTTTAGTACCCTGGCCAGTCTTTTTACGAAAGTCTTTCCTTTGAAATAGTTCCGATTGCTCGGTAAGAGATATCGCAGGATTGTTCTCCCACTTTACAGTGACTTTGGCAGCCTTCTTTTTCTCAAGGTCCATTTTCTCTAGTCTTTTAGCAGTATTAGACCGTTCTCTATGACTGTATTCTATATCTGCGGTAATATTAAAATTACATCGATTATTATGTTACGCTGGAATAAGAATGATAATCTGTTGGAAAAAGTTACCCATCTGTACATCATAAGACTCGCCGAGGCCATCCAAATCTTCGTCGTCGCTTGACTCCATGCCAGGATAACAGTGTAACGTGCCATTCGATTTTAATTGTTTAGGGATATCCTCTCCAACCATCACTATTTCGCACTGGCCTTAAATCGTATCGTGTAAAATTTTTAATAATTGATACGAGCTTTTTTCCCCATTGAGCATCCTGACGTGTAACCTTAATAAGACGTGGGATGTACCTGTGTTGTCTGTTAGTAAAAAACTATCTCTGATGTGTGACAGGAGCCAGTGATCATTGTCGTATAAAGCCATTCTCTTTTTACTCGGGTATTTTTTATACCGTAAAAACTTGGGGCAACTATGTATTGTTTAAACGAACGTTTGCTTCAGTCTTATTTCGATCTTGATGATCTTGATGTGTAAACACGTCGGTTATGTCTCTCACCGACAGATGGCTTCACAGACACCGTTTATCTGTTACCAGAGAGTGTCCTGGAGTGTCCTCTCTGCTGTTACATGTTACATCGGGCAAGACGAATTGAAAATAGTAAGGGCACCGATCGAATACTGTTAATTCGAGTTGTCAAACGTTTAAAAATTCCTACGGAAAAACATTTTAAGATCCAGAAATTCCTCTTTATCGAGAATTTAAAAAATTTCGAGAACTCGTCTCGATCTCGAAATAAATTCTCGTCTCGACATGGTCTCGACCCGACTCGACATTTTCGCACACCTCTAGAAAATAGCATAGGGTAATAGGAAGATGGGTCAGGGTCAGTCCCAAGGGAAGAGGAGATGGTTTCTAGGTCCACAGATGCCTCCAAGGACCTGAAGAAGTTTTTCTGGAGTTGTCAGGGTTCGGACCGCCAGGACTCCTTCAAACTCCCGGAGATAGTGGTATGTATTATTATGGGTATAATTAGGCTTGGATTCCCAAAGAAGAATATATTGTATGAAGGTTATATCTATTTTCTGATATGACTTTTTTCCACCTAAAAAGGCCATTCAATACACTGTGGAGCAGTTCAAACAAAAATGCATCAAACTGAAAATACAGAACAAAAACGAGACGATTTCGATATAGCCTTGCGGCTTCGTTTAATTCTTTTTACCTACTGTTACCATACTTATTTTCCTTTATTGGTAACTCGAGCTATATGTCTATGTATAGTGTATAGCGGTAAAGAGGAAAGAGCAGCTACACGGCAACGTACGACGTATACGAAGTGGTAGTTTTGCCACGTTTACCATGCTAATGGAAAACCTTATGATCCGTGGGAATGAAAGTGAAACAGCGCTCGCGCGATCAAACTTTTCATTATTTATGAATTTCGCCGAGAACCCTCTTCTTCCCCGAGGATCCGGGTTTTATCGATAATTTCCTGCCTGGGAGAAGAGCTCCGAGACGATGGACGACGAAATCTTCAAAGAATAACACTGATTATGAATTCCAAAACAGAGTTCTATTTTGATCTTCACCGTTTAATTAACTCTCATCCGTCTCTCATGTTAATTTGACACAGTTTTCCCGAAATAAGTTGTACTGTTCTGTTATTTGTAGGTTTTGCCCGAAACTTCGTGACTTTTATTTTATTAATGCGAAACAGATAACTGTGAAAAAGAGAACATTAACTGTATACCTTATTATTTCACCGATCTTTCACCGCTGTGTCAATTTGACAGTTCGTAAAATGAGGGACGGGCGAGGGTTGTATAATAGTTATCTGTCAATGGAAAGTAGAGTTCGCTGCTTGAAAGCATCTCGCAATTTTTCACGTATGCAGCTAACGAAACCGTTTTTGTTTCCGAATCTGGTGTACTTTTGCGATCAACACAACGGTGGTCGGGCCAAGTACAAGGTGGATTACGTTTTTCACTCTCCGTTCTTGGACGGTCTTCTCCAGCCGTATCCAAGCTGCGGAATTAATATGTCGGGTGTTCGCGTTCGGGTACCATTTCATTTGTCCCTCGGCGACCCCGGGTTGCTGGCTGCATACGGACCTGCATGCATATTACGCGAACTCTCTCGTATGCGCTTCCAGCGTTCATTTGGATCGGAGCTTCCCAATTTTATGAATTTCTGGGACGCCCGACGATGTCGACGGTCCGTTCCATTGCAGCGGCTAACGAGCAGAGCTGTTCCGCAGCTTCGCTCGCCGGTTGGGAACCGCTGTTTTCCAATAAAAATTCACACGGACGAACACGGACGAGGTGGATGCACGGCGCGGACGTTAACACGTGTATCCGGCATCCATCAAGCTGGCCTCGGGCGCGCGATGGCGGAAACGGAGTCCCAAAGTAATACGAAGAACCCTCGTTGTCGTCGCGACGGATCTCGTTGGCGTCGGCGGCCGGCGACGACGAAACTCCGGCGTGCACCGTAATAACCGGGTTATGCTACAAAGCCGACAATTAACCGACCAGTCAGCCACCGCTATTCGTCATCCTCCTGGTTGGCCCTGGCTGCCAGCGTTCAAAGTATCGCGGAAATTTCCGGGACCGAGAAATTCCCCGACCGTGGTATCGACTGTTCGCCAACGCTAGGAGAAACAGTTCATCCAACAACGATCGCTTTGAAAGAGGAAAACAATTTCGAAACTCGGTTCGAAATTGCGAATTTTACGCGTCTTCGATCGTTCCCGGCTCGGCTGAACGGACTCGACGAGTGAAACTTGGGAACCACTGAATCGAACGGGCCCCGCGTGGGGGAAAATTCAGCCCCCTTGCTGGCGAGGGAGAGGGATTATGCTGAGCTCCCCGTTACGGGGTGTACCAACTAAACCCTCACGGTTGTCTCTAGTGTGGACCCAGGAACTCTATTCGAACCAGAGTTGTGCTAATTTAGACACATTGTTATCATATACACAGTATTTTAATTACATCGTAATCATAATTCGTGAAGTAATTCAATCGTAATTCAACACAACTCGCGTCAACGCAATGCAGGGTGGACCTGTACGATTTCTTAGGCATTTTCGATAAGGTTGATCCTTCCACTCGCGCAGACACGCGCAAATTTAAAAATTTAGAAAATTTCTACGATGCAATTCTTCTGATGCACTAAGCATCTGCTGATTTTGCCCCGAGGATCAAGATTTTGATGGTTCCCTCGGATCGGCTAATGGCGGACGGGACGAGACGAGGTTTGCGATAGGAACAGAGGAGCGCGCAAGCCTGGTAAACTGCATTCCTCGAGAGGGAGGGAGGAATGTTCGCGCTTGCAATGGGATGTAACGAGAGAAAAGAACCAGGCTCCGGTTCAGTGGACACTGAAAGGAGTCGGAAGTCCAATAACGAAGAAGGGAACAAGATGTAAGGCAGCGCGTTTTAGAATTTCCTTTCGAAGACGTCTGGCGTGGCTGAAGAATGGAAAAAATACAAGCGTCCGCGTGCGAAAGAGAATTTGAGAGACTGCGAGACGGCTGCGAGGAAGAGTTCCAGAGACATGTTTCATTGGAGAAAACGAGCCGAGGCCGTGCTTAGCCTCGGTAGGCAGCGACAGAGGGAACGGGTAACCCAGGTGTGCGACGCATCGTGCAACGTTGCAAGGATATCGCATACACGTCGACCGCATCGCAAGATGCGATATTACGATTCCCGGTTGGTGAACAATTTCGGAAATATTGCACCGGACTTCAAATATTCCTACAAGGAATCTTCAAAGTAATTAACACTTTGAGCGCCGCGTCTCCTAGAAATGGGAGACGAAATTCTTTGATCGACGGAATTTTTAAGACTGCCAAGTTGTCGGTCAAAGTAATTAAAAGAAGAAATTCAAAGTTCGCTTAACGGGTCTGACCGAATATAACGACGTGACGGGTTGAATAAATGTCTCCGTTATTTCAGTGTTCGTGAAATTAAGCACGAAAACGGGAATTCGCGCAAAGCTCCTTAGGCCAGTAATTAAAGACAAAGAAAAGCGGCTCGATTTGTCTCTCGATGTAATCGGATGATCAGGAAGAAGCCGCGGCGCGGCGCAGAGGTAGGTAGAGAAGCTTGGGAAACCCATAGGCTGTGAAACAGGTGAATCGGAGACAATATGCAACGCTACCGACTTTTCAGGTGAAACCATCCGTCTACTAGTACGATCTCCTTTGTCGCGCCTTGGGGCTATACGCGATTGTTCTTTCTCTTTCCGTCCTTTCTTACCGATCTTCTTGCATTCCGTTCTCTCTCCTGCTCTTGTCCTTTCGCGTTTTTTTCTCGTTTTCGCGGATATCATTCTCTCTTCTCCCGGTCTCTATTTGTCAGTCTTTCTCTGCGTTGGTCTCCTTTTCTCGCTCCTCTCCGGCGACTTCGTTCCTCTCACGACTCTCTTCAACCTTTCCTCTCTCTCTCTTGAGTCTCCTATCCCCAGCTCTTTTCGTCTTTGCCGTTTGTTCCTGTCCCCTGGCCCGCTCCATAATAACGAGAACCCCATTCAAAGTACAATAGCTGGTCATAAATTACCCTGGAAAACGGTAGCATTAGATCCTGTTGGATTCACCCTTTATACAAACCGGGCGTACGCTCGCTTAATTGAGCATCCTCGATAACGCCGCGCGATTCGGTATATCAGGCGCTAAATTTTCGTCGTGCACTTGGAAAATTACCGGCGGGACCGCGAGTTCGCCGATATAGGCCCGTGCCGATTCTCCGGAGGAAATTCCTCTCGCGATCATCTTCCGGAGATCTCGCGCGAAAGGAAAACGCGCGCGCGACCGATCGATCCGGAAAATAGAAATGGACGGGAAAGTAGGACCGAACGTGAGATACAGGAGATTAAAGCGCGAGCCGATTTCGGTGGCTAATTACGAACGAAAGCCGGCTCTAATTGTCCCGGCGATAATTCGAGGCCGGCCGCGTAAAACGATCCGCTCCGAGCAGGATGGAATGCGACAGCGAGGTATCGATTTTCCCGTTTCCGATCCAGCGACTCGGGCTTTACGTGAAATTAATGCCCCGCCGTGTAAAAGCATCACGGCCAGCGCCGATTATTCTTTGCCGCGTGATATTAACGCGCACCCAGCCGTTCGCTGCCACCGCCGCGCCGCGCCGGCTTCCCGCCTCTCGACTGGTTCGTTCGATCTCTCGATTGCTCTCGGTCTATCGTCGCTCTCTCAAACGACTTCAATCGTTTTTTAACTCGCTGAAAGATGCTCGCGATGCATATCATTTCGCTCGGTTTCATTGTCATCGCAACCGCGAACACCGCTTCTCATTGTTCTCCGCGGCCGATCGATCCCCGTCGATTCTGAAAAGAAAGTATAGCTTTCCCGGGATTTTCCCGACGGTTTCCAATCTCGCCCGATCGGGCTTGAAACGGTTCCGAAAATAACTATTTCAAACCGTTATATCATAATGTACAAAGGTTCCGATTAAAACGGTTGCGAACAACTTTTATTCCGAATAACTGCTACAAAGAACCTGTCTGCCATCTGTTTCGGTCCTTATTTTGCTCTCTCCATCGTTCTAAAGGTTCTTTTATCAGCGAATCTACGTTATCAGAATTTTCAAGTACTGGCTGGAATACTTCGGAAACGCTAACGAACCCGTCGCCGTCGACATTGGCTGTCTCTTCTCTGTGATAATGTCTGAAACTCGACGTCGACGAGTCGTTCCGTTTTAGAGCGTGCCAAAGCTCGCGGAGAAAGAGAGAGAGCCCGAGGAGATCGTAACACAAACGAAATTCGGGTTCGCGCGGAAACTTTCGAATCGAATTCTGGTGGAATTCTTGGGAGGGGATCGTCTGTGAAAGCAAACAGACTTTTCGTTTTCGAGGATCCTTTACCGGAACACCTCCCTCTCGTGACCGATCCATCCCATTTCAAGTTCCCCTCGTCCCCGTCTCGTCTTCTCAAAGTTCGCAACAAATGGCGACAAACGACTCTCTGTCGACGTTAGACATCCTTATTCGTGCTCTCGCCCTCGTCATCGATCGCCGGAACAATTACCCGAGAGGGAATCGATTTATGACTCTGCGGCCATCACGACCTAAACGATACTATCTACCCAAGGCCACTTGTTTCGCGAACGTCGACCGTGTCGGATTTATGTCCCCACTCTACCTTCCCCTTCTACGACGCGGCCCGGTCTCAGCAGAGAGAGGGTAACTTTTTCAACGAGAGAGTAAGAGCCCGTTCAGAGACGGCGGAAACCGCGCGATCTTTGTTGTCGATTGATCGACCGCGCGGGCATGTGTGAACGAATACGAAGACGCTAATATAAATAAGATAAGAAAGTATTTCGGTGCACGAGAGAACACTTGATTTCGGTACGCGTAGCAGTTTCGCGTGTGAACTTCGTTATCGACGTTATTAGCCTTTCGACGATGAGCGAATTCGAATAGACTGGGGACGTTTATCGAATTTCCCGTTTACACGGATTATTTCATCGAAACTAGAACGAGAAGATTCCCGCCGCTGCTCCACCCTCGAGAACACGATTACAGAGTGTCGCGATAAAAGAAAACCCAGATCCGGGCAAATAGAAACATAAATTCGCGTCCGACGTCGAAGCTTAATGAAATTAGCCGGGGTGATGTCGGTGCATTATTTTCGTCGCGGCTCTCTGCGTTGTTCGAGCGAATTAGGTGGGACGGAATGAAGCGTTTCTATCCAGGAAAGCGATCCCGTTCGGTCCCGAGGAAACGATCGCGTCTCCCCCGACGTTCGATCGCGGACGCGTGACTCGCTTCGAAAGAACGTGGCCGTTGTAGCCGTTGCAACGCGCGTTGCAGGTTGCAGGCAACCCGCAGGAATTCCGACGGTGTGCAACGGTCGATAATTACGTCGACGGTCGTTGATATCACCGCCGGTACTATTCCGCGGCGCAACGGCGACATGATTTGATAGCGGTATTCCGCTCACGGTTTTCTGTTTGCAGATATCTCGGCCATTCCTATTTGCCCGATTTTACAATACGTTCGCCGCGCAATATTCCCGCCGCGCCGCGGCTGCTTCGTGTCGAAACGTGAATCACGTTCGACGGCGAATACTTTTATTAAAGATTATTTATCGTTCGAGCGGGCCCGCGTACTCCCGGGAACGTGAATCGCGCGACACGCCGCGCTGCGGTGCTCGAAGAGAGCCGAAAGCGCGACACAACAGTCATTTGTCGCTTTTAATATTTTACACTCTGCCAGACAGTCTCCCGAGCGTCCCTCCCTTGTAAATGCGCAACGTCGTCTTTGGGCGGATCTTTCTCTTAATGTCTTGCCCGTTGGCTTGCAGGTTTGTCTGCTCTCGTTCCAGCGCGAGAGACGAAAGCAATTTTCCCTGGAACCCCGAAGAAAGTCTCCCTAATATCTACGATTGTTAATCTCTCGCGCGGAATAATTAAATCGTTGTGCAGCAATGTCATTCCTTTCCTGGAACGTGACAGAGACCAGAGTCGTCAGATCAGGGGAATTGACTCGAATCGAGGGGAAGGAGTTGCCTTCTCTCTGTCGGTATCGGATTAATCACATGACATTGTGACAGAGGCGAAACGCGTCACGTGACCGGGCCCTGGAGGAAGGCTGGGGGAGTAGCGCCGTAGAAGGGGAAGGTAGAGTGCGGACACAAGTCTTAATCTGACGGCTCTGACACAGATACCTGGCTTCCTGTGTTTCACTCAATACAAACATTCCAACATCTCCGACAAACAATTTATTTCACTGTAGATTCATCCTCTCGCGCGCGACCTTTGTGTTCCGAGATATCTTCAAAAACATCCTACATGTTTCATGTCTTACAAACGAAACCTTGTGGCAGCGATTGTGATTTCATACCGGCTCAGCGAACGAATAAATCTTTTCAGGATCGTTGGCACGCGACGACGTATTTTCGAATAATCTCAGGCTGGAAGAGAAGAAGAGATACGCAGCGACACGCGTTCTTCCTGCTCCCCCTGTTTACTTTCGTCCTCGTAGTCCTCTTTCCGATCGCGTCACGCTTTGACGTCGCGACGCGACGTACGGTCTCTCGGAGGACGGTGTTCGGTGATTTGTTTAAACCGGATAATAAAATACAAAGCCCGTGTGTTTGCACACTTTCCGCGCAACAGCTCTATTGGCTGTTATCGGAGAAGATAATCGCATTGCCTTTCATCTTCTCCCGCTGCTTCGCGACGCCAGTTTCCCCTCACCCCTCACCCCTTCCACGCCGACGATTCTTTTGTCGTGTTTTCCGCGTGTCGGAAGCGACGCACGGATTTTCAAATGTACATATTTCTTCTGTCGGCCGGGATTGTCTTCGACCAGCGCGGATCGTCGCCTCCGGTCTCCGAGATTCCCGCTTTTTCGCTCGATTCCGAGAGTTACGGCGATTGGCGGCGCGTTCAGATCAAACGAACAAATGTTCCCCGACGAAGTTTCAATGGAAACAAGCAACCTTGTCGTTCGTATTCGTCGAGGCGCAATTTAAATTCGTTCCGTGCCGCGAGTGCGAATTTTTTCACGAATTTGTTCGTTCGGTCGAAACGTACCATAACGCGGCGCATTCGAAATGTTTCCGAGGCGGTTCCGCCGCATTTAAAAATTCGACTTTTAGCTGTTTATCTTTGTAAGGAATAGCGAAAGGTTCGCGTTAATTGGATCACCTGGCGAAACGTCGATCACGCCACTCGTACGCCTGGAAAATATTCAATTCTGACGGTTCCTCGATGCAGCGCAGCGTGTATACCATATTGCCGGTTAATTCGCGCTGGAAGCGCGTCCCGAACGAATTTCCCCAGGGATTCGTGCGCTTTTTCCCATCGGGATTCTTCAAAGAATAATGCTTTCGTCGTCGCCGCATCGAATTCCTTCCCGTCGGCGCATCAATTATGCAATGATGCAGACGGATGCGCATTCAGACACCTACGCTCTCAAGTGGCGAACGTCGCGGGGGAAATAAATCGACAGTAAATGGCGTCCGCGATTTATTTGAGCGCGAGAGCCGAAAAGAGGCGGTGCGAGCCGCGATAACGAATGGGATAATAATTGAAATTAGGAGGGAGGCGGCCGAGAGCCTGATACGCCGACAAGACCGGCCAGCTGGCAATTAAACCGTGACGTATCGCCACTGTTATCTCCGCCTTAAACCAATTTCGCGTACCATCAAATACGATTCTTCCTGCTGCCGTCGTCGTCTTCGTCGTCGTCGCACACGTCCCTAAGCGTCTCTCAATTCAAACAGTCAACCTAAATACCCCGCGGAATTAATGGAGTAAAAGACCCAAGCCAAAAGACCACGTGAGAACGCAATTATTTCGCAACGAGCTACGCTCACGGAAACATAAGAGCATTTACCGCTCGTACAAGATCGAGTCGTGATACAGATTTTCAAACAGGGCCTGCTGATTAATCGTTATTATTATTATTGCTTCATTTCAGCCTCACAGCTAAGAAATGTGACTTGGTTTACGATACCCTGGCTTCACAGATCTATCTTCTTCATATAGTCATACTGACTAGTTTTAACCTAATTGTCGCACCCTTTCCTATTCCCTAACATTTGTTTTTAGTTTGATAGATTTACTGGACTTCTCAAGCCACCCTTCGACATTTCTGACCTGCTGATTAATTATGGATATTGTTTACACCGTGTTTCTATTTTCTCGGTTCGCTCGACCCACTGTCTCGTATCTCTATATTTTATCTAAAACTTACGAGCGATCCAGAACTTTTCGATTAAAAATCAGATTATCTTATCGTTAAATGTCCGTCGGTGGCTTTGAATTATTTCAAGTGAAACTCGGTTTCTCGCCGTTTGAAGTGAACTCCTCGGAAATAGGTAATAGTTTCTTGAAGAAGCGTATTCATCGTGGATAGAGAGAGAGAGAGAGGAGGTTCCGGAAAAGTAATCGCCTCGACTGATACAGGTGTATAGATCATTGTCGCATACAGAAGCGAGTCGGCGGCCCCAGGGAGTAGACACCCTGTGTCTGACAAACGATCGCGGTATTCAGACGTCGATCTCTGTCAAGATCCGAGTCGGGGCGCGTTTTCCTCGGCTCGGCCTTGCCACTACGCTGCGCTGCGCTGTGGAAATTTTAATCGCGGACCAGTTCATCCTCCTTCTTTCTCTTTGTCTCCGCTCGTCGATAATTCGTTTAAGCGAACTCGAGCAGCGTGTCTCGAAGACCGATCGTTCGATTTACTCGAGTGTTTCGTCGCCCGGTTTTCGCCTTCTCCGCGGTCGAACGTGGAATCTACCAAGGCGAGCTCGGCCGGGCAGCTCTTGTGTCAATTCTTGTTGTTATCGATTGCTGAATGATGCTTTTCACCTGCAACACCGTTGTAACGTGGTTAGCTCTTGAATTATTTAAATGAATTAAGAAGGAAAATTTATTGAACTGTGAAAATTACGAATAGTTCTAAGATAGAATTATGAGTAGACTCCGGATGTTCATGCATTTTCCAATGTTTGTGGACAAATTTTAAGAAAGTGGAATCGAATAAAATCCTATTTTTAATGGGGACAGCCTTTGCAGATCGAAAGCAAATGAAAATTGTACAAAATTCTATCGAATTTTATATTCTAGCCTCTCCTGAACATTTTGATAAACCATAAATGCATAAATATCCGCAGTCTAATCATGAGATTTGACAGACCGGTGTCTCAGGAGCGAGGAGTATTAGTTAGCACTCAATAGCAGCAGGAATTGATGGTCGTTCGTTCGTGCTTGCCTTGCGGAATACTTTTTCCTTGGCCGCGTATTTGTCTTCGTAGCGGTCGAGATATTCGACAGCGCCTTTCGGAATTTGTCTCGATCGAGGGTCGAAGGTGTTCGATATCGTCCGCGCGGATTGCCGCGACCCGGCAAAGTCCACGGAGAGTTCGCGCGTCGATATCTAGATTCTCGTGATTGCCTCGACCGTTTCGCCGTCCGACGCGGCAGGCGACCATTGCACCTTCCCTGTCCCCGTTTGTCGGCGTCCACGGCACCGCGGGAATCTTATCTTCCTCCGCTTTTGCCTTTCAAGGAAATATTACGTCGAGTGTCGCGAACGTCCACGGTTTTTTCATTCTCCGCGTACCCGCCGCGCGGAGTCAAAGACCTTCTCACACACAGCCGGAATAGAACTGTCTCGATTTTATCGAACGGATTTATCGTTCGTATTAACCTTCGGTTCTACGAGGGACGAGCGTGCTCTCTGTCCGACACCCTCTCGCGTTAACGCGAATCGTAAATTGCGATCTACGCGCCGTAGATCGTTTCTCGCTGCCTTCTTCTAAAGCGGACCTATTAATCCGAGCTCCGACGAGCGGGTCTCTCCATAAAAATTACCATACTAATTAACTCTCGCGATTTCCTTCACGGTTACGATCAGCAGAGAACTTCTTTGTCGGTAACCCTTTCTACTGAAACGAGTGCCCGAGGTCTTCATACCGATTCGGGCTCTATCGAGGGTCAAAGCACTTAATAATAACTACATAGATCGTGGTTTTGTATGCAAAATAAAAATTGTGTAACCTTTCAACGGCTCTAGCGACTGTGTTCGTTGGTTCGGGTAGGTTCGCGCTATTTTTCATTATCTCGTGAAATCGAGCAGGTGATCGAGCGTGCCGATCTCGAACGGGATAGGCTGTAAGCAATCGGAGACTCGTCTCCTCCGTATTTTCGTTAGCGCCCTCGCAGCTCCTTCCGGTTTCTTTGTTTCGTGCCGGTCGAGTTTCCCGCGACGCGACGGGGAAAATTTCGCTCGCTAATTAACAATCTCGTTATCTTCGCGGGCGATTGCACACACCGAAGCGCTCGACATTAATTTGGCGTGACGCGCCGCTCCCATGGAGCACCGGTTTCCTCCTGCTTGATTTCCTCCACTTATCGCACCCTTCCCCCACTTTTCCCGCCTGTTTTATTCCCGGCACCGATTGTCCCCCCCTCTCACCCTTCTGTCCGGACCGAAGAAAAATAATTGCACTTGCCGAGTGAACCGGAAGGAACGATAACGATACCGTCTAACGACCCGGCAAAGTGACGCAGCGAACATAAACTCGCGACGGGAATGAAAATTAGCTCTCGTTTCCCAGTGTCGTTCTTTACTCGCTCCCCTCGGATTGACCTTTTCGCATTTTATTCGAGGTTGCAGTCTTACGACTATTCTTGCCAGGATCCGGCGCATCACACGACCTCTTGCTCCGCAATAACGAGTCACACTCGCGGCGGACATTTTCAATAGAATTGACGATCAATCTAATACATACACCTATGCTATTGTAAGAATATTTTAAAGGAACTTCTACAAACACGTTGGCGCCACGATGTCGCGTCCACAATCACTCTAAACATTCACACTCATACACTATTAATATCTTTTACAGCAAATTGGAATTCCATTCTTCGAAGATATGAATCGAAGATGAAACGACTGTAATCATGGATTAAAATGGACGACTGCTTCTCCATCCAGAGCCGACATCGACCGTAACAAAACGCAGCCGGAGTGCACTTGAATATCGCTCCACGTATTTTTCCTTCGTTGAGCTGTAAGCAATTTTCTAATTGGCCAGCGGAATTTCTCCGTTGATCTAATTCCCGTAAAATAACCCACGAAACAGGCTACCCCTCCGAACTCAATTTCCATAAAATAATCTGCGAAACGGGTTACGGTACCCGATCTAATTTTTCCATGAAATAATCTTTCGAAGTGCACGGTTTTGTCCACACAGCCGTTAACGGTCTGTTCGACACGGTATAGTTTGTCGTCGACGCGATGGGGCCGATTGCGTCGCTTATTATCGATGCCATTAACGTTCCCTGAAATTCGCGGAGCTGATTGCTTTTCTTCGGCGAGCGCGCCGTCTTTTAATCTTATTAACTTCCATCGATTTCTCGTCAAGCCCGGCGAGAGGAGCTCCGGAGGTACGTTAACGGGAACGCGGAGACAGGTGAGAAGGGTGACACGCGCAGCTAGCGGAAACGTTTCGATCGTATTGCCACCCCGTTGCCGATTCCCGGTTGCCGCATGCCGGCCCGATCGCCGTTTGAACAAGTAAATCGTCCATCCGTGAACGGATAGACCGTAAATTTAGGTAGCGCTTACCAGCCAAATACACGCGAGCTGTCGTGTACCACGGGAACGGGCGATAACGCAAAATATCTTTACCCCATTCCCGATCTTGGACCCGGAACGATTTCTCGAATCGCTTCCTGAAAACCTGATCTACCGTCGGACCTTCTAAATTTCTAACTCGTCAAGCCCCACACGCACATACGGCTCTCTCTCTCTCGATTTCTTTTCTCGTTTACTTATTTACAGGGACAGAAAGAGTTGTGGACATTTCTTTCAACTCTTCGGGGAAGAAGATGGAGTGACAGTCGGTTTTCGCATGGTCGACGTTATACGATGCCACAAATTTTACTGTAATCTCTCGATGAATCAGACAATTCTGGTACTCTGCCTAGCTATCTTGAAATTCCGGAATGAAAATTCACCGCATTAAATCTTAGCAGCCGAGGGATGACTCAGAGCGACCGCTAGAAATTGCTGTACCATTATTCACAATATTATTTACATTATTAAATAGGTATTACATCAATTTCATATCCATAAAATGAAAAGAGTCGTATACAATGGAATTATTCTAGGTCGGAAGAAATGTTTAATTTTCAAGTTAAAATAGCTCCGACTGCAAAGGGGGTTAATAATCCAATATTCTGTAATCAATTCAGAAATATTCTTCAGCAATTTTTCGTTGTCCAGTTTTATTGTAAAAATATTTCAATAAATGCAACGTTCTTTCCTCGTGAAATAGTGGAACAGTTTAGCAGACGACTTCATTGAAATGGCTTGATTCCGACGAACAGCAAGCAAGTCGAGAAAAGTGCGTGAGGCCAAGAGAAGTTCCGAGCACGCGAGACAAGGCCGAGTACACGCGTTCCAGGAAACGGAAACGGTTCTCTTGGAAAGTTTGACCGGACTTCGATCGTTCCGCGGCGATATTCCTCTCGCGGATAAATTCGAAACTTTTTCTGTCACCCGCAATTCCTTTCTCGTTTATTCGTTGTTCCAGCAGCGTCCAATCTCCCCGGTAAAATCTTTCAGTACGTTTTCTTTTTTTTTTTTCGTTTCTCGACTCGTCGACGCGTAGTCGTTTCCAGTCCTCCCGCGACCCTCGGCAAGAATATGAAGCGGCGTCTCCTGTCCGACAATTTCAGAATTTCACTTTGAAGCTGTTCAAGCTCTCTCTAGCCGCCTTTCTTCCTCCGTTTCCTCGCGATTCGATCCGCGGGCGACGCTTGCGCCCGCGATACTCGATCTCGAGAATCGTCGCGTTCGATTACGGACCTGTACCTGTAAGAACTTTGTCTCCGGTACGCCGCGTAAATATACTTCAGCAACAGGTCTCTGTAATGCTCGCACCGAAAGAACGAGAACGCAAATGCGCCGGGTAATTCCCGGTAAACACGCCGCCCCACGGTCGAGCAAGATCCCGAACAAAAAGCAGAACGGTTCTCGATCGAGTAATTAATCGAGCCCGATACCGCGGCCCATTTAACCCTGGCCTCGCCGGTGATCGCGATCTCGTGACGCGAAGACGGTCGTCCGCAAGTTCTAACGCTTCAGGGCCGTGCGGTAGATTTCCTCCGTACGATGCAAGCCTTCGAAATGCTGCCCCTCAAATGTTATTTCTTTCAAATAACCTTCGATTGTGATTTAAAAAAAGAAAACTGCACAAAATGTACGAACACTATTTTCATTTTGAAAATATATAACTAGTTTAAAATAATGGTATCAACTATCAACTACAGTTTTACCCTTCTAACTTTAATTTTAGCAAATTCGTTAATTAGGGATGTGTAGCCTAGAATGGCAGCCGATGTAGACTCAATAGAAATTCTCAAGTAGTGTTTTATTAGGGCCCTGCTCCATCTGCTTGTTTCTTCAAAGACCTAACCCAGACCTATGAATCAGTTTTTGGAAACGCTGTCACCGTCCAAGAAAAATGTTAATATTTTTCCTACTTGCATCTTACAAGCTTGCACATGGCATAAACGCGTAAAAATCGGCAACCCCTCGACAAATCATTGAAGCTATCCGCTTGTTTGCAACAACACCGCACTACCGAGTAGCCATTCGACAGCTACTTTCTCTGCTATTTTCAAAGCACCATCGGGCGAGATAAGGCTTGTCCGTCGTATCGTTGGGGAGATCCAGTGTCCTGCGGCTTTCAGGCTTCGCTGTTGGATCGTTGTAGATCGCGGAGGGTGTCGATTCCGCGTGCCGTGTCGCGGGAGCGCGTGCCATTATCGGCCGTGACGCTGTAAAAATTCCCCTCGACGGATAAACATCGCCGAGAAATAGACGGGTGAACGTGACCGGGCATGAACCAGCCAGGTGGAAGGGTGTAGAAGCGCGAGGGTGGTAGCGATCGAAATTAAACGACCGACTGTAAATTACTTTTTCATCCCTCGGCCGCGATAATCCACGAATGGCTTCGGAAGTTGCGCGCTCCCGGCCCATTAGCCGCAGCCACCGCCCGCACTAGGATCGACTACCGTCGCTACCATCGTCTCCACCACCTTCGGTAGCTGGTAGGAGAGGTGTACGATCAACAAAGATCTATGAGTGGAACTAATTAGAAAATGTTCATCGCATGAAACAGGGTAAGGCTAAGTCTATCCCTGAAGAATCCCTAAAACCGGTCTGTTTGTGATGAATAATGTATATATTATCAGAGAGACGCGGCTCTGTTTTTGCGATTGTGGCCCACTGTGCGACTCGAGCACCTTACTGTCGCTTTCTGACCGAACGACCGACTTTCCATCCTCGTCGGTCGTTCTTTGTGGTTCGCGCGGCCAATCGGATTCGATCTTTAAAGCTTCTCTTCCTCGAGATCCTAGGACGGCGTGGCCCGCAGCGTGAAAGCGCAGCGAAGCAACCGCGCGAATCGTGCATGCGCGACACCCTGCTGCGCGTGCGCCACCCTCCCGACTTATATCTATAAGGGCAGCTACCCTCGGCGAGGCCGGTCAGTTCTCGCCCGTTCCAGCTCGGGCTATGATCGATCCTCCACCTCACTGGAACTTGACCCTGTTTCCGCGCTCTGTGCCGCCGTTGTCGTTCAGGTCGTCGCGTTCTTCGCGATTCGTGTCTTCGTGTCGTGTCGTGTCGATCAGTGAGATAGAGAGAGAGAGGAGACACACGGTGCTGCTCGGTGCCACCAGTCTCGGGTGAAGTGTCGCGCTCAAGTGTGCTCCTGTCCACGGAGGACAGCGCGCGATTCGAATAGCTAAGCCGACGAGTCGGCGAGGGCTCGAAGAGGATTCTCGCAGGACTCGGGAAAGGATTCGGGAAGGACACGAAGAGGCCTCGTTGATGTTGCGCCGGAGCCCGGTCCGCTTCGCCACGGCCCGCCCCGTGAACCAGTTTCGCGGGCAACAGCCTCCGTCCTCGTCTCCGGGCCCCGACACGATCTTCCGCGAGTAGAGCACGGTCCCACCCCCGACGCTCGCCGGTCACCGGCCCATCTCCGGCAGAGAGGTATTTACGTCGTCCACAGCCTCTCGCCAAGCTACCACCGCCTCGCAGGACCCGACCTCGGCTTTCCATCCAGAACCGAGATTACCCGAACGCGCGCTGTTCCCTACGGAACTGCGAAACTCGAAACGCAGCGTGCATCGCCGCCGGCAAGCTGCCGCTGCTGTTTCGATCGAGCTCTGCCGCGTTTACCGTGAAAACAGCCGCGTGTTTTTGTACCGGAACTCACTCGCGATCGGTCGATCATGGTTTTCCGTCCGCGTCGTCGAGCAGCCCGGTTCGAAACAATTTCCCATTGAGCAGCGTTCACTGCAAGGCAACCCGCATCCCCTTGGAATTATTAACCCTTTGAAATTAAATATTTCATCCGACCTACAATATTTCCATTCTCAATGATTTTTTAAAGTTGGTGGATACGAAATTGATATGACACCTCATACAGTACTTAAATGTTTAATAATTGATTAGATACCAACGTATTTAAGAGAATGTAAACAATATTTTAAATAATGGTATAGCAATTTTCAGCGGCGCCTCGGAGTCACCACTCAAGTGCTAAGGGTTAAGTCATCCCTTTCTTCACGCTCGCTTTCACTCGAGAATAATAACGCAAAGCAACATCGAGCAACGTTCTGTCGTCTCTTTGTTTCGCTAGGCTGTTGCTTCAGTGTGGACAGCGCTTTAAATACACCTAACTCTTAATCATCGACGCATTGACCGTGGCTCTCAATGACGTCTTTGTCCCGAACAACCTTTGCCCCAATTAGAGCTTTCGATCCGGCGATATCGAACGGTGTTGATCGATCTTCTGTTTCGCGTCGATACCGGGCCGCGAAAGCTTCTAAAAGACATCTTTCTGCTGAAACCAGTATACGACATGTTCATGCAAATTCCCGTTTTGCTAGACAGCTTTAGAAACGTTCGAATAAAGGAGAGGCTGTCGAAGGATTCTTCTAGGTAGAGAAAACAAAAATACATACTTGCGAAAGAGGTTTTCGTGGTGAAAGCAGCAAAGGCTACTGAAAGATTCGTTCCATGTATTCACAGCATGGGGACTCCCGTAATATCGCTGTGTCGCTGAATAAATTGCTTCTGTCTCGTATTTTTATGGTTGCTGGTCAGGCAGTCAACGCTGCGCAAGGTATTACCGCTTCCGTCGTCGTTGCTGCCGGAATTTCTCAAAAGATACCGTTCTCGATCCGTCGGGGTGAAACGCGCGTCCTTACAACCTGGAGTTCGAGCCAGGCTTCTCTCTGAAAATTAATTGAGGTTTAATTAACCGAACTTGGCTGTAAGGAGAACGGACAAGGTTCGCCCCAGAGCTCCACGAGCATTCAGGGTTGAAAGTCATTTTCTCGGATATAATTGCTCGGTTCTTTTATTTTCCGAGGCGTTCTCTAGCGGCGTTTACGCTCGATGCGCGAGAATCACGTTGAATCGAGAATACTATCTGTTGGGATTCTAGAGACTAGAGAGAGAGAGAGAGAGAGAGAGAGGGGAAGATGGGATAGAGAGAGGGGAGAGAAATCTTGATGGAGAGACGCGGGGTACTAGGGCTGTTGCGGTTCGTTGCCGCGGTTTGATCGAAAGGGTATTTCCTCCGCATACAGGAGAAAAGTTCTTCCGGGAAGATAAACTGTTCCTCCCTCTCCACCCTCTCCCCGTTACACCCCTTCGCCACCGCTCTTCCGCTCGTAGCAGTTCCTCGGTGGAAACTTGCTCGGGCGCGGAACTTTCGCGGAAGATTCACAAAAGATTTTTTTCCTCCCCTCTCGATACTCGAATATAATTCAAAGAAGGGCAAGCGAAGTTTCGCGATGGGAGCTCGCCCGGCGAGCGAACTATTTTAAAGAGAGCCTCGCGAAATTAATTATCGTGGGCAGCCGCGCGTCAGAACTTGCGGCGATCTCCCACGGAAAAATTACACGGGTACCGGCTCTCGAGAATCGAGAGCCTCCCACAGATCCAACCGGTACTTCTCGTCACTGTCCCGAAATTTCGACAAGACTACAGTCAATTTTAGGATTGTCCCTTTCCTAGACTACCATCTTGACCAGGCCTGGCCAACACGCGACCCGCCACGTTAAATTTTGTATTTGTATTACATTTTTTAAAAGCAAGTTTACCTCGAGTGCTGCCCGCTGTAACGTTATCAAAGTGGCCCTTGAAACCATTTGGGTTGGCCAGGCCTGACCTAAACCACCTACACCTAGATCATCATCGGTCAAACACTAAATCCTTTTGAATTTCTGCATTCTAGCAATTTAGCGACTAGCAGCAGTGGTTTCTCGTAGAAACAGCCAATGACAGTGATTGATACTACTAGGTCGTTCGAAAAGTCATTTCGTTTCCTCAGGAGAGAATGAAAGCCAATTTTTTACCATTTAGAATAAGTATTATGACATTTTGTGCTCGCAGAATTTCTGTTTTTCGTTAGTAAAAGATTGAGTTATATGACTTTATTTGAAATGAAATCTACTCCGTATAAAAAGTGTTGAAAAAAGCGAAAAGGTAATCCGATGGTACGTCCTCTCCTTAAACACGCAATTTTTCAGCACTGCATTTTTACCGTTGCGGTGATAAAAAAGTAAAAGTAGATGGAAATGCGTAATTTGATTTTGCATATTTGATGCAATAGCAAAAAATGCTTGAAAGGTTAGAAAGCACTACAACGCAGGAAATGTCGTCTGAAATGTCAGCTGTCGAGATATGTACATCAGGATTTCGCGGTTTAAAAAACAAGGTTAAGTAGTTGGGTGAAATATGAAACAGTAATAGATTCAGAAAAATTCAAGGATATTGCAATAATGTTTTTAACGCGCTTAACAAAGTCATTAATAATATAAAAATATTTTTATGTTGCATAAAGATCCACAGTCTAGTAATAACAAATGAAAACAATACCATCTCTACACGAAAAACGAAATTACTTTCCGAACAACCTGTTTAGTAAAATAAAATTCTTGGAAATGATGTTCTTGTCAGGGTGCTGAACCGAGTACAGTTCTGTGAATTGGTGCGAACAAATTACTCTACATTGTTACTATCAATTATATGTACCCACGTACAGAACAATATGCGTAACAAATGTGTACGAGCTATTGTAACACGGAGGATCGTCCTATTAAAAAGAGTGACAAAAGAATCGGCGATAAGGGCATTGTTTTTGATCATACCTCGTGACGCAAATGGGTTAATTCGAGCGACTCGATTCTCTGGCGGGAAGCGCGGAAAGAACGCATCGCGGAGAATCAGGTCGATCGTTGACTCGGCGATATCTGCGGCTCGCTGCACGGGGGTGGTCGACCGATACGTCGATAATTAAAAATCGGACTGTCGAATTCAGTGGAGAATAATTAGCCGGCGCGGCGTGGCTCGGCGTGTCGCCCGCGCGAACCTTTTGTGATCCGCGCCTGGCTCGAAGTAGGTCGAACTTTCGCGGGGGTACGAATTGCAGGGGGTTGGCTGACTTTCTCCTGCTATCTCTCTCTCTCTCTCTCTCTGCCTCTATCTTCCTGTTTCAGCGTGCCGCATCGTTTCTGTCGACGGATCGATCCCGGAATTATTAGGTAATTACCGCGGTGCGCCGGGAATAATTTCAGAATCGATTAGGATGGCAGGCTATGGGAGGTTCGCTAGTACGAACTTCCTCGGCTGGAATTAAGTGCCGACTCGTTTAACGTCGGATCACTCGCCCCGAACCTCGACTACCCTCCCGCTTCCGTTCTGAAATCTTCGCCGGCAAGTTTCCGCTCGCGCCTTAACGCTTATGCTATTTTTCGAGAAACGCGCGTTACTGCGGCTAGAGTTTCGCTAGGCCGATAAGCCGAGAACGTTGGCGCCACCCGAGGTTCCACCAGAAATAACAATATCGATGCGATGCACCGCGAACAAGTTCCGCCTCAGAGTCGTACTCGTTTTTCTACCGAGTCAGACATTCTCGAATTGCCACGGTAAGATCCTTGCTCTTTCGAGGTTCCGGAATTAAATCTGAACATAGGATCTAGCTTCCCGAGGAAAATGTTTTCAAATGACAAGGGAAAATTGTATACTAGGTCGTTCGGAAAGTCATTTCGTTTTCTCAAGTGGAAATGAAAGTCAATTTTTTACCATTTGGAATAAGTTTTTCAGGCAACTTAAAATTGAGTTACATTTTGACGACTTTATTTGAAATTATGGCAAAAAAATGTTTGAAATGTTAGAAAGCACTGCAACGCTGGAAATGACGTTCGAAATGTGTGCTGTCAAGATATATGGTAAGGTAATAACTAGACTGCGGATGTTCATGCATTTATGGTTTCTGAAAATTTTGAAAAAATGCTGGAGTATCAAATTCAACAGAACTTCGTGCGATTTTTATTTATTTTGGACCTACAAATGTTGTTATTAATGATAATAGGATCCTATTTGATACCACTTTGTTATGTACAAAAATTGAAAATTGCATAAAAAAATCCGCGGTCTAGTAATAACAAATAAAAAGAATGCCACCTACGAAATTACTTTCCGAACGAGCTAGTAGATGCTTAGCAGATTTTGTTTGAAATGTTCATTTCCGAGTCCGATTGGATGCGATAAGACAAGAGAGGCGTGGAGAGGAGAAGGGGGTTAAGGAGAACTGTTGAATATTGCAGAGTGGTCGCAGCAGCTGCACGCCCCGAGGATGACCCGGCGCCATAAGAGGAGCTCGGCAGCTCGGCTCTGTTAACGTCTGGATCGCGAGAGCCGTGCCAGCAACGAGGACACGATCCTTGCGAGGTCGGACCTCGGCTGCGTGGGAGGCGGGGGTCGACGAGCGGGGCGGAGGCGCGATAAAAATAAAGAAAATGGGGGTGCCGGATGTGGAGCAGGCTAAAAGGCGACTCCAGGATATTCTGAGGAAAGCGCAGAAGCTCGAGATACCGGCGCAAGAAGTGATCTCGACGAGGAGTGCCCAGAAGCTTCTTGCCAGGACGAGGAACGTCCCGGCATGGATGATCTGGATCGCCGTTTTTGTCCTACTGCTCAGCGGCGTCGTTTATGCACGCTGGCCGACAAGGCAGGAGGTCGAGACCATTAGGACTGTCCTCAGGCGAACGGTGAGTCACTCTCAAACCCCAAAATCCGAAAACCGATCTTCTCGACTCGTCCGATAGCATCCTCGGATGTTCGGTTTCGAATTAGTCTTCGAAAGTTCGCCGGGAAACGACCAATCCTCTCTTGCTAACTCGTTCTCCCTGTTAGCCGGATTTCCCTATTCTAAACGCTTACGAACGCATAGTCCGACGCAAATTGAAGATCCTGGCACAAATCCATTTGTTAGTAAAATTGTACAAGGCGCACAATTTCAGTAATTCTTAAAAGCTAGGTCCTCAATGAAATCGTACCTGTTGATGCCGTCAGAAAGGCATAACAAACACGAACGACGAGTTGCATTATTCTCGGGACACGATGATACATTCGACTAAACTAGAATTTGTTAGGATTCTCGCGATGCAGAATAGTTAAAAGAGTAATCGCTGAGTTATTTGCGGAATTTGTTGGCTGTTACGATTCCTATTTGAACAAACAAAATTCCACCGGCGTTGTTCGTTCCGACACATTAGCTGCATCGATTGAAATCTGTTGGATCAAAGGGGCTGCTAACAGAATCGCTATTCCAGGAGGGTGATTGGGGTTCGCGAAAGACCGCATCAGGGGTTGAACAACGAATGGGGGCACTTGCTGAATCTTTTCGCCGGGTAACACACGTGCATAGACATACTCGGCCGACTTGCAAGGAATTCCGATCATGAATCGCGAGAATGACGTATCCCGAACGGGAAGATCGATCGGCTTTTATTCCCGAACTACCGGCACTCTCCGGTTCGCGCTGATCAGCGTCGCGCCGCGCGCCGGCTCGATGGAAACGGTTAACCGATAACTATTGTTTGCAGCCCTCCATTTACGATCTGAATTTTCCATGCCGCGATTCCACTCGTAAACCAGCCATAATCGCTTCCCTTCTCGTCTAATAAATATCGGCTCGCCGGGACTTTATTAGGCCGCTATAGCGTCCCGGCGCGGAGCGCTGCTTCTCCGCTCGGTTTCCTCGAGATTTTCTAATTGGAGGACCGAACATCGTCGAGAGGGAACGCTCGGTCCTGCACCAGGAGGGGTTCGTCGGCCGAAAGCGAAATTAAAACGAAGCGAGGCCCCGCACGAATAATAAGCGGCTCTGGCGACCGTCCAAAAACGCGGGACAACGGACTACTCGCCGGACCTTTTCCTCGTTTTTACTCTCGCAACACACCTTATATGGCCGGATTGTTTCGTCGAGTTTGTTAGCCTGTGGATTTGCGACTCCGTAACCGTCTGACAGAGTTGGAGCCCGTTCGGATACGGCGGAAACCGGAAAACGGAAGTCTTATCTACGTTAGCGTCTTCGTATTCGTTCACGCGTGTTCGCGCGGACCAACAATTCGACGAATGACGCGCTCGGAGATCGAGCTGTCGAAACGCGCTGACTGCATTCCGTTTCAAAAGCGCTTTATCCAAACAGCAATTGTAATTTGCGGGAAACGCTAAATAGTTCTTTTACAGGGACGTTCACAGAGTCGCGTGGTCGCTCGTTATAAGCTAATTCTGCCTGTCGTTTGTATGTGGCGCGCTGGAAACAACTGTGCCCCTCGTCCAACAGTTTTAATAGCATGGATATCGAGAAGCAATGGATCAGGCACTGTCTTTAGAGACGCTTTTAGTTAGCGATCGTACGGCGGGGAGCAACGGTTTGTCACCCTGGACAATAGCTCGCGCGATCACGAATCGGAAAGGCAATCGCGCGGCTCGGACCGGACCTGTTATCACAGAGGAAACTATTTTTCGAGCGATAATCGCGTTACGGTTCCAGGCTCGTTCCACGATTAAAGCTATTTGCTGGGGCGGGACATATCATACATTGGTCGCCGGTTGCTCGCAGAAATGCTTGGTTCGCGAGGAAACTGTTGCGGTGTTCGCCGAGAGCGGAGGATCATCGTTCCCGTCGAGCAGAGGCGATCCCGCTGGGAGATATTCAATCTTTTCTCTCATATTGCTATGTTGTTGCCGATACGCACGCGGCTCCGGTATCAATCGATTAAAAAGCGGCGCGGTTCGGGCAATTCTCGGCGAGTCTCTTTAATCTGAAAATTATTGCCGGTCCAGCCGACGCCGGCCGATTCCTGTCGATTCGAGAGCAGAGCGGAGCGGCGACGCGCAGGGGCGAGACGCCTTCGTCGGATTTCCATAGGAAATTAATATACGTGCTGTATCGCGGGCGGCATCGACTGACGGCGCAACTTCAAAGTTCGCGCGCGAACTCGCAGTCGACTGGAAAGACAAAGTGGAATATTTACGAGGCAATTAACGAACGAGTCCCGAGTCGCACCGCGTCGGCGAACCCTTCGAGTAGCATTGTCACTTGTCGCCGACTGCAGTCGAATTATACAGACTCCGCTCCGCTGAGTCGCGAATTAGAGTCGCCAGGTCAGGGGAATTGACTCGAATCGAGGGGAAAAAGTTACCCGCTCTCTGCCAGTACCGGTTCGCTCACGTGACACTGTGACTCGTGCGACGCGTGGGGCTATGGCTTCGTAGAAGGGGAAGGTAGAGTGGGGAGACAAATCTTAATCTGGCGGCAGTTACCATCTGATTTAGATGATTTTCGGAAATGTTATAAGTCTGAACATTGTATAATACATTTCTAACGTGTCGTGCCCTACCGCACATATGACTCTCTCTCTCTCTCTTTCTTGATTCTCTTTCTCGACTTTACTTATTTACAAGAACGGAAAGAGTCGCGGTCCTTTCTTTCAACTCTTTAAACCAAAAGTTGGTTTAAAGTCTTCTAGCGCCTCTCCAACGAATTTAAATTCGCTTGTAGCTGATCCGCCATGACTTTGCGTAACTGTTATTGCAAATTATTAAATTTTAAAGAATGTTCACTTTCATAATGTCTCTTTTAATATTTAATGTTAATGTTTCTTCAGCGTAGATATTTTTTCAATGCATATCAAACAAACTGCACTTTTATTCATACATCTAAAAAAATATTCGTACGTCCAACTATCGATAAACTGCCGATGTTTATCTTCAATTTTGCGTTTTTGAGAATCCGAGCTCATGGCGAAGTACGAAAATAGTCGATCGTTATACGGAGAATTGTGTTTTCGGGCGCAGTTCGACTGCCGAATACTAGAAAAATAGCCGGCAGGTAACAACAATGTATCGAAAATTGTGGACGAAGGTGCTGCCGCACCATACCGGATCTCGGCGGGCCGCAGAAATTATGCTGCAGGGCCAAATACGGCCCGTGGGCCGCGGGTTATCCGAAAATCGTGGGGATCGAAGGGTGGGAGCTGTTCGGACGGTTCGCACTCGCGCGAAAACAACTGCTTTTGGAATCGCAGAAGCGACGACATCGAACATCGAATCGTTGCGCGGTCCGTAGAACGAACAAAAGTTAAGTTTTAAGGTTCGCAACTCATTTATACCGGAAGAGCGCGTTTCGCGACCGACCACCGGTCGCAAATTACGATAGGACGCAATTGGAAATTCGGTGGTTGAGAGTTGAGGGAGATTTAACCGAGTCGTGCCGATCCGGCTCTCGACTTACGGATGCTGAGCGGCTGGTTATATGGTAATCGCGTTAACTTGCTTAATTAGGATCGCGCTCGCTAATCAACTCGAAATCTCTTTGGAAAAGTTGTCGGGCTTCGATGGCCGGCGCGGCGCGCCTTTATTCCATCGATCCCCACCTGAAAGGCTAATTTGGCGCGCGCGGTGTCGTTCGCCGGCCAACTCTTTTGTTCGAGCCTTGTTCACCGTTGTTGTCGCGTCCACCACACTTTGGTATTCCAACAGACTAGTTTTTACTATTATACTAGATTTTTTACTAGTGTGATTGAAATTTTCGGGTCGGTTAATTATGCTGCTCGATTAAAAATGTCTAGCATTCTATTATCAGGTTCGAGGGAAAGTTCTGTGGTATTTTAAAGAAAACATTTGAATCATATTTATTAAAATGTATGTTTCATATTATTCAACGATATAATTTCCATTATTTGTAACAACTTGTCGCGATCTTTTGGATAATAGATTGATAAAGATTTACAAACAGAACTACCCGCTTATTTAAAATAGGACAGTACTTCCCTCCAACCTAAATATTCTTTCGACTAGTTCGTCATATTTTCCTGTACAGTTTATGGATTTCCAGATTTCGTCAGTTTTTTCATAAAACTCGAGAATTTTTTGCAAAATTCTCAGGTGGTAGATTAAATTTACGGGCAGATATGAAATCAGCGCAACAAAATCTACGGAAAATGACGCACAGCATTTCAAGAAAAAAATCTATACGTACATGGTACATATTGGGATATATTCTGCAATATTTCAGCTTTAATTAAAAAAAATCATCGCTCCATCTCATTTCTATCGAAAGCTCTTTGATTTTGACAGAGAATTCATCACGTTGTCCCACAGTGCGGCGTGACGCGTTCAGGAAACCCCACCTTTACAATTTCCAGGAATCGCGCGTCTCGGAGACGTCATAGAGAGATTCGAAAATCGAGGTTCGCGCCGAGTATCGGATACGTTATGGAGGTGAAAACGTCCCGCTGCTACTCGCGCTAACGAGACCGGTGTCAGCAATTTCTTACCTAGTAATTACGACGTTCCGCGAGGTCGAAAATTGCGTCGACTCGACTTCAAAGAAGAACCGTTTCGCAACTCGCGGCCGCAACCGGCTTCGATCGGTGTGGCGGCGGCTGTTCCCGATTTACAGGCGTCGCGGGCGAATATTTATTCGACGCGGGAGAAAATAGTGCGCCGCGGGCGACGTTCCCCGCGGCTGATATCTCCGAACAGAATTTATGTTTGCAACCGGAGAGCAATAACGTTACGCGGCCGTCGCGCCGTTTTCTCCGGGAATAATCTTCTTGTCTTGGAATTCCATCCGAGTCCCGCTGCTCTTCCCCCGCGCAGCCTTTTACGTCACCCGCTTTTAAACCGCCACTCGCGTGTATCCCATCCGCTTCATATCCGAGCGCGTTTCGTCAATCCTGCCTTCGTTTTTGTTGCGCTGTAAACCTCGTCGTTCGCCGATTCGCAACGGGAGCCCTTTCCCGCTGTTTATTTATACATTTAACGGAGCGAAGCTGTGGGGTGCAAGCGTAGCAAAAGAGAATCGGGCGAACGACACAATTGTCACTCGGAGAAATGCGATCTTTGAGAATTTTTTTTCTCAAAAACTGGTGATCTGCTCGCGACGATTCTTTCGGCACACGAGAGAATATATCTTCGAGCGGTGCTCGGAAGTTTTTCATCGATACATACCAGTTATTTCCAACGATACAACAGTCTTTTCAAAAACCTTTTTCGATGGATTTCTATTTATCTGAAAAAAGCTGGTTTTTGCGATCGATCTTCCGCGTATCGGAGAGATTACATCTTTGAGCACCCCGCGGAGTGTTTTCATCGAAAAACATTAATTTTTTGCGATATCGTCGCCGATCCGGTGACCCATTTTCGAAACCGTTCGGCTGTGATCGCGGCTGCCCGTTTTCATTTTGTTACGTCGTATCGGGCGTCCCGAAAAATTGATTTTCAACCGAATGGTGGGTTATTCGAACATAAACTATCAATTGCCAGTAATAATAACGTTTTATTCCCAACAAAGGGAGAGGTTCCTCGAATGATCGGCATACGATAAAAACGATTGTATTTCAAATTGGAGTCGGTAGGACGGGGCGAGCCATTCCGACCGGTTGCGACGGAATTCGAGCCTTCGGCCCGCCCATATCGCATTCCATTTCGGAATACGTGGCCCACGAGACTCGCGTGCCAGAATTCTTCCGATTTCCTTTCGGGCTCGGAGCTCGCGAGCCGGTCCCGACCTACGATCCGATTCGATCGTCACCGTTAATTTATCTGCTCGTTATCGGCGAGTAACTGGTGCCGATAATGCGACCCGGGGAAGTGGGTCGAGCTTGTCGATATTGAAAAATGAAGGGGCCCGCCTACGCGAGGAACTTTTTCAAAATTGATCGATCGCCGTTCGGAGGCCATTACCGAGCAGACAGTCGACGATTTTTCGAGTCGTGGCTCCTCGAGACTATTTCCGGTAGGGTGCTCGAGTCTCGCTTTCCCTGCGTAACGAAGATCTCACAGGTTCGTCGGAGACGCGAAGCCGATCGTATGCGCTCGGGACTTAACCGCTCCATTAATCCGCTTGTTTCCCTGCGTGTAGAGTGTCGAACTCATTATCCGCAATTTCGTCGGGTAAATTAATCGTTGTTTGCTCTGAAGGCGCTCGCTGGAAGCGGTGCAACAGTGCAGCCGAGTCCGCGAAATTCCCATCGATCTCCGCTCGACGCCTTGGATCGATTTTCTTCTCGCTTCTCTCCGTCGCCTCGCGTCCAAAACAAATTCCGCTGGTCGTCTCGCGACTCGAATAAACAGACTATCGAGAGTTCTCGCCGTATTCCTGAGCCATTGTTCTTTTTAATCCTCCGGAAACGCGAGAGCGGACAGCCTCCGACAGGCGCAACTTCAAAAGATCGACAGCCTTTTCCTCGTTCGGCTTTGTTCCCCTCCGTTCCACGCGCGGTATAAAGAATTTAATAGATTTTTATTGCGCCATTCTCTCCGGCTGTTCGCCTACGATCGCGTCCATTTTTCTTGCGCGAGCATCGCGCCGCGGCCGTTGCTCGTTCTCCGCGAACACTGTCTCTTCCTTTTTTCAAACCGTGCGCAAATCGACGGGCTTGCACCACCGACTGACAACTTTTCCGATATCCCGATGTCATGCGAGACAGATCCGGAAAGTACGTTCTAATTATTAGATGATTGCATAAGTTCGTGCCCGATTTCAAAATGAAATTCAATGGTTAAATCTTAAAGAATACAGCTTTATTAATCAATTATATTGTTACCATTCGTCACTAATTGTAGAAGGATGATGAATTGGAGAAAAGAATGGTGACTATATCATTTTTCTTTGTACATTACACTGTGCAGTACAGTTTTCCGACATCTACGAAAATCGGGCACGAACTTATGCATTTAACACTAAACCTACCTATCCTTAAAAGTAACTGGTACTTGTTCCCCTATAAAAATGACAAGATTGATTTTATTTAGACTTTGTGCAGCTCCTATTGCAATATGTGCTCCACTAAAGATATCTATACAATCATTTCTTATGAAATTATTTTTATTATATCAATAATCGTAAAATAAAAAATCTGGATCCGGTCATTTTGACCGGTGACGGTAGGTTCAGTGGTAAACTACTTTTAGTTACTACGCCAACGTTAACCACGAATCAGTTCTAAATTAGATTTATTCGTTTTAGACCGTTCAATTTAATTTTCTTGAAAATCTTCCAACTTCACTTGCCTGACCACACACACATTTCTGGCGTAATCTACTAACAGCTGGACCGCGAAAGACTTCTCATCAGCCTCGATGTACCATTCTCATTCTGAGAACGATTTTACGGTACAGCTGTGTTTTATTGTTAGACTGCGGTTGTTTATGCATTCATGAAAAAGTGAGCGCATTATCTCCGACATACTAATGCAATTAAAGATGGAAATAAAATTCTACTTTTTTCCCATTCATTGTGAATACATTTAATTAGTACGCCAACGTTACCCACGAATCAATTTAAGATTAGAGTTATCCGTTTTAGAACGCTTTAGAACGTTTTCATTTAATTTTCTTGAAAATCTGTCCATCTTGACTTGTCTGGCCATTTATGGCGTAATCTACTTATCGCTAGAACGCGGAAGACTCAAGGTATCATTCTTATTCCGAGAACCTTTTGAGACTTTTATTAGACTGCGGCTGTTATGCATCGATGGTAAAAGTGAGTGCATTATTTCCAACATATTAATGCTATTAAAGATGGAAATAAAATTGGAAAATTGTTATTTGGCATAAAGATCCGCAGTCAATTTATTATATTGATGGTTACTCAGGACAACTTCTGAAATAGTCAATCAACTTGTCGTCACGGGGAACTGGTCCTAGTACGCTCGTAAAATGTTTCACACCGACGAATATTCGTTAACACAACTTGCCATCAGGATGCAACGATAACATTTCTTCTGGTTCGATCGGTTTCCGCTGTTTATCTGCGGGCATCGCCGGTCTCGTTTACGAGTTGTAATTCTTGGCGAATCCGGCCGAGCGGTTTTTGGAAAAGTTCGGCTGGGTAATTGGGCAACGCGAAAGAGAGACAGAGAGAGAGAGAGAGAGTGGGGAAGGTTTGCGGTGGCCGGTGAAACCGTGAAACAAAATTTCGCGGCATCCGCGCGCGAGCTTGGCCTCTCGCAGTCTCTTTTTTCAGCGAGGTTTCAATGGGGTGGAGGTTTTCACAAATGACCATCGGTCAAGAGGAATCGATTCGGCGTGAGCAGACCTTTATTTTGAGTTGAAACGAGTTCGGTGGAAAATCTTGCGGAGTTCTCGATAACGAGCGGCGAAATTCCAGAGTCTACCGGCGAAGTAGACTCGGTGTATAATCGTTCGTAAACCCCCGCGATCGGGTCCGGGCAACGTTGCAATTACTTTCCTGTTAATAATTCCTCTCTTTTTTGTTCGCCGAGGCTCGAACTAGCCCGTCACGAGTAAAACGCGGATCGAGTTGTCGAGTAACTCGAAGCCAGTTGGAGAGGTTGCCGACTCTCGAAGTGCTCAATTTCCATGGAAATGGCAGCGAAACAGCAGCACTCCTCGTGCTTCTCCCTCTTCCCTATCTTTCTCTCCCTCGCTCTTCGTGGCAGCGCAGCCCCCGAGTCTCCCCCTCTCTCTCTCTCACCCGCGCGCGCGCGCGGGCATTTTCGGCTTTCGCTCGGTTGTTTTTCTCGTTGGAACGCGAGCGATGCGACGAACACGATCGAATGGAACCATATCCACTCGGGCTGTCCCGCATCCGGTCCCTGTCGCGTTTCTTTCGTTCACTCGAGTTTTCATTTGCTCGATTACCATTCGTTGTTTCGTCCGTGGAAAAAAGTTCGGAAGCGCGAGCTGGCTCGGCGGCCGTGCTCGAGGACAATTTCCAAACGGAAACAGGACGTTCCGCCTGTTTTCAGCGGTCGAACGGTCGTCTGCCGAACGACGCAGCCCGTTAAATCGGCTATTTAGCGCGTTACGTGTGTTCTGATCGATCGGGAACCGAAATTTCATTTGTACGAGCAGCCCGAGTCCGCTCGCATTCGCATTTGCAATAGCATTCGATTCCGGTCGCCGCGAGTCGCCTTTATTGTCAGGCTCCGGTCTGTCCTGCCTTTTCTGACGCGGAACCGTTCGCACCGCGACCATCGGTGCCGATGCGCTGTGTCACGTTAATGACACTTCTGCATCCCCTCGACGCGTCTCTTGCATTCTCCGCGATCCGTGCTTGTCGCACGATGCGCGGAAACGGGCAAATGGAGTTTCAAACGGTCACCGAATTGAATCGGATGCAGGGTCCTCCAGGTTAGCACCTCCATTGCCCGCTCAGCAGCCTAAACATTTTCGTGCAATCATTTTTATTGAACGAAATAAAAATTGAAAATTAATTTATAAATCTGGACAATAAATTCCGTCTCCTATCTCTTTAGAATGTACATCCCTCGGCAAGCTGCAGACATTTCGACTCGTCGTAAGGCATTCGCTCGTCGCCTTAAATTTCAAAGTTGAACGCAGTGAATCGGGCGTAGCGATCTCTTCGAAGGTAGAGCAGTCGAAAACGCGAGGACAGAGGCCCGACACACGTTTCGACCAGCTCGAATACCTTCCGTTGGCACTGGCTCGCCGGTCGTGGGGCCGAGGGGGGTAAGAGCGCGCCGAAAGAATTTTAATATCGATGCAAAGTATTCATCTGGATGCGCTCGCGAGCGACCGCGGGCAACGGCTAAATTAAAAAATACTGAGAGGTGGTAAACAGTTAAAAAGAAGGGAAAGAGCGACGCATATTATGGAGGCTGCTGGTAGCAGTCGCGAACCGCAGATTAAAGCTCGAACGCGTATTTACGCTCGGCCTCGTCCCGCGTTCTGTTATGAACAGACGGACACAACTCTATTCCTCTTTTTCTCTGGCTTGGTTCTCTGTGCTCTGATCTCGGGCAAGAAAGAATTCCTGAACCGTAGCGTCGATCGCGAAAGATTCCGGACGACGTTTCCGTAGTACTCGCAGTCAGTTAGCGGCGTAGCTTTGTCGGTGTTTCCAGCGGGGTCGGGCTTCGCGCACAATGGCTCCGTATAGGAAGTCGCAGAAGAGACAATCACGGTTCTATTGTGTAAGGTCGCGGACGGGACTCGCGATTGCGTAACGGCATCCCGCTTTCCTCCTCCGCTTCTCTATTCTAGCTTCCCGCCCCCGGTAGCTCGTAAATTTTCCCGTGCACCCAGCACCGCCCGAGAAAATCTCTGCCTCGTGAAAAACCCTCGTCGGACCGTGGAAGAACGCGACGGAGACGCTCCGATTCTCTCGTCCGTCTTGCTCGCCGATCCACGACGGCTCTTCCATCGCCCGTCTCTTTCCTCGAATTATACGCGGAACGAGCTTTTGTAGCGGCCTCGCCTTTTGTACAGTCTGCTCTTTCTCAACGCTCTCACGGGGCGAACCTGACCGTCCGATACGGCCATCTGGACACCAGACTCTTGTCAACTTGCACCCTGCGCGGCAGAAAGTCCTGTGTCCGACCTTCGTCGGTGGGGTTCGTACTAGCACAAATCAGCAGTGCCATTTTTTGGGTAGACGTCCAACTTCCTGAACGCTTCACTTATTAATGGATAAATTAATTAATAATAATTAATTTATGCATTTATAGCAAAATTGAGTATAACATGCGTCAATATACTATAATTTCTCCTCTATTAAGATCATTACGCGAAGAAGTAACATTCAATTTAGTTTTTATTTCTTGCAATCGACGTGGAAAATTTTTATTCAGCATAAAGATCCGTAGTCTACTTATTAATCATACGAAATCAATGCGAATATACGACTACGGAGTCATATGCAAAATAAAATTTGTCTGCATCCGTTTCGAGTTACGGGTGTCGTTAGCTACTTAATCACTTTAGTGAGAGTTGAACATTTCTAAATGCTTTGCCAATGTTTTCACTGTTTTATGCATCTTGGGAAATGGTTAAGCGTTTCCGACGATGCCAATCGACTTCGAATTATGCTTTCGGTCTGGCGTACCTCGAAGAAGAGAAACATTTGTAGCGTTATCGGTGGCATTAATCGACTACGGGTTATCAATTGGGAACAATCTACGAGCCGATTCGCATTGTGTAAATGCCCTTTAGCAGCCTCAACAAGCTCAGTTCCGGCTCGGAGGGACGCCTTGTTCCCTCGCTGCTGGGGAACTGCAGCTTTATTATTTCACGCTGCTCTCGGCCGCAGAACGGCCGCGCGAAAAATTGCAATGGAATTATTTTTTTCCTGCGCCCGGCGACGAGGATATTGCGTGCGACCGCGATGTCCAAACGTTTTCCAACGCGCTTCGTTAATTCTCGGATTTCACAAAAGCCGGCCTGAACTCTGACCGGCCGCCATCGCGTATACCACGGAAACGCGATGCCTTGTTTTTTCTGTTTCGTCGTTTCTTCGTTCGTCCGCGTTTTATTTTAATTTGTCAGGGCGACGAGGCGCGCCCCCGCGCCACGCGAATTTCTTTTTGCTGGAAGAAAAAGATGGCTTCTATCTAGGATCTTCCGTTTCTCGGCGATATTTCGCTCGGCCCCGGATCGTTTCCGTGATCGTCGAGTTTACGTCGCGATAAATCAGAGCCGTCGCGTCGCGTCGTTCGACCGACGATTCCGCCGACGGACTTTATCTACCGTGCAACGAAACGTGTAAACGTCCCGCGATACTCGAGGAATGCGCCTCGTCCCCTCCCCAAAATAAAAAGGAAGGAGCTGCCGCCGGTCTCTCGCGCAGGTTTTACGCTATCAGCGCACAGGGATCCGCGGCGTAAAGATAACCATTTGTAGGGCGGAAAAATTGAAAAAACAGAGACGGATAGCGACGCTTGCATTAACTCTTATCCTCTTGATAACGCGAATCCCTCGCTTCTGTCTGTACTTTGCTCCGTATCTACAAATTGAGCGTTCACGTATCAGGCGGTTCAGATTTATCTTCTCGGTATACAGAGAATTTGAAGACCCCCGAGAAAAACCAGTCCAGATCTTGAAAATTGTGTGATACTTGCACCAAACGTTTCGACAATGTACAAAAATAGGTACATTCATGAATATGCACAAATTTGGGTATTTTCTGCTACCTTACTGTTCGCGAGGAACAAAAGCGAGTTCGAATTACTCGTTAACGGTGAACGAGTTCGCGTTTAATTGAAAAGTGGATTACGCGAACTGACATTATGTAACTCGCACGTGTATCGAACGTTGACTTTAACAAACACTTGTAATATAACTCTCGAGTTTTTCTCCTAATAGATTCGTCCCCATTAACAATACAAAAACAGGAATCTGCGAAAAGGCATTCGGTTGCTCTATCTATTGTCTGATCCGTAGCTAAGAAACAGGTGATTTCCTGTTACGAACAGATCCTTCTAGAAGTATCTAGAAGATCGATCAGCCAACGATTTGGTCGATTGGCCGCCGAACATACCGACGGGGTCGCGTTCGCTAATGGTATGAGAGTACGAGCGCATCGGCAAGAGTCGTAATTAGCTCAATATGTGTTGGCCACGCGGGTTAAAAGTAACCATCGACTGCAGACCGTCGGCGAGACCCAGTTTTGATAAACCGGTGCCAGCAGAATGGGTATCGCGGGCTCGAGTCTGCTTGGAAATAAAGGGAAGATCGCCAAGTTTCGTGGTAGTTGATTCACGTATTCAATTCCCGGTCTAGTTTTTGGTTCTCGCGTTACGTATCAATTAAACGCGAGGTCGGTCGGTCGGCGGAAGGGTTGCGGCGAATAGCAAAATTAGGTTTTCGTCCGGGTCGGTCTCTCCCGGTGGCCCTCGTCCCAACAATCGCAGTTGTTCACGCGGCGCACGATGCACAGTGCAGACCGTGACGTTTCCACGCGTCCGGCAGCATCTGCGATTATTTACGTCGCGTGACGTACCCGTCGAGCACGGCATACACACGCTCGCTCGCATATGCCGACACGTCGCGACGGCGATTGCGCTCAATGCACACAATCCGTCACGAGCACCGTTATCGCGCGCAGTTTATAGTTGCTAGTCGGCGGCCGTCTGACCACCGACCGACCGTTTCCCCTCGCCTCGCCTAATTTCTCCTATTGCCGGCCCTTTCGCTCGCGATCGAACGACTTTGTCGCAATTTCACGACGCGACGGCTCGTGACCGCCACGCACGCTCCCTTTCCTCTCGCAATCGTAATCCGCGAGCGGGTAATCGTAAATCCCCAGCTCGAATCGACCGCCTGCCTTTCGTGTACGCGTACCGTCAATTATCTCGCGTGAACGCAATCAACGGCGAGCCTGATTTTTCCGTGCGGACTGCAGTCCTCGCGCTCTCTTCTTCCACTATGGTCGCACGATTTCTCCCAGAGATATATGCCCATTCTACACCCTCTGCCCCAAAAATAACCGGAATGGCTATACGGAATCAAAAGTAGTTAAAAGATCTTGACAAAAATCATTTTATTTATTCGAAATATTCTCCGTTAGCAGAAATACAGCGATTCGCACGTTCGAGAAGTGCATCAAACGACTTTTTCACATCGCTGATCGGAATGGTGTTGAGATTACTCGTCGTTGACCGTTGGATGCCTTCAATTGATGCATAACGATTTCCTTTCATTGCCAAATGCAGCTTCGGGAATAGAAAATAGTCGCAGCGAGCCGAATCGGGTGAATACGGTGGATGTTGAAGCAAAAAAATGTGACGTTCGGTCAAAAAATCAGTGACAATTAATGAACGATGGGCAGGTGCATTATCATCAAATGCGTCGTATCTTGGCTTCTACTGAACGAAATGTTATGAAATTTTTACAGATTAGTAAAAAACGCTCACGATTCATAAATCAATTTCCGACTAACAGATGTGGCACCACTACTTTCGCTAAACTAGAGTCATTCCGGTTATTTTTGGGACAGAGGGTGTATATGATTTTCTTTGTTTTACGGATACGAAACTGATATAATACTTCGTGCACAATAGTTAAATATTTAGTAATTCATTAAATGTTTAGTGACCACTGAAAGTCACCACTCTAGTGCTAGGAGGTAAAGTTACAGCAACAGATTGTTTAGTCATCTTGGGGAGACATTTCTGGACTCTATACTATGTAGGGGACATCCATGATTCCTGTCACGTGTCGTGTTAAGGCGATCCAGCTTGGCAAAGAGCATTAACACTAAGCCTGCTAACCATCCGTTTCCAGTGGTAGCATGTTCGTATAATTTCAATAATTGTGAAATAAGAAATCTGAACCTACCGAAGGTAGGTTTAGCGTTAAGGCAACGAGCGGGGATTACCAAGGCCACGGGTGATCCAACAGCATTATTTCGATGTAGAAGCTAATCCCGAGGCTCGCGGAGTCCGTGGCTAGGAGGACCGAATGGTGGCTGCGATTAAAACGTTCTCCAAGCCAGAATTAACGATCCCTCGCCGTTCCTCTGGACGTATTAGTTTGCGGAGTCGTGGGAAGTCGCGCGCGCGGCTCTCTATGATCGCGGGGCGCAACGCGAGCACAAAACTGGCGAGCAAACAGCTCGGAATGATTGCCGGTGACTAGCGGTAACCAGGGTTATCCGAATGCTTCACCGCAAGCCGAAAACAAACGAACGGGGGACGAGCTGGCTTGGCAAACAGCGAACGTTTCGCCAATGCGGCGCGACCCGGCCTGACACTGTGCGCCGATTTTTGCGGGTTCGGCTCCGCGTCACCGGTGTCCAATAGAAATCCCAGGTTCGTCACCCGTTGCGGTCCTGTCACCGCATTATATTCCACATCAGTCAAGTCTATTTGTTTCTTCCCCTCGCTCGCGCTGCCAGGAATCGTGCCGTTCACCGCGCTACCGAATTGTCCCTGTCCAGAGACACTTCGCCGAACAATAACGCTCCATTCGGGCCCGCGATAGCGTACAGTGAAGCCACAGCAGCGCGAAAAATTCGCGACCAAATCCGAACAGGTTCTAAAGCTGTCGATACAACGATTAGTAGACTGCGGATTTTATTAACTGCATAAAGGTTTCAAAAAACAGCGGGAAATTTCTACTTTCTACGGCTTGCAACTGATGCAGACAATTTTGAAACAGTATAGAGGTTAGATGAATCGGAGGACATCGACACGTACTTTTGAACTGCTCAAAGTTATCGAAAACAGAAATGTCTGATGCAGACAATTTGTATTTTGCATGAACGAGCCTGCTCATCGGTGGTTGTTCTTATCTAGAGTCCGTACGTAACGGGATATAAAGCTAGATATAGATCCAGTGCATTCTAATCAGATAATTTCGAAGCAACACGTCGAAAGAATAAAAAGACAGAGTGCGCAGGAGACAGGGAATACGTTGCGACGCAGCTCGGCCTCTCCCACGAGAATCGCAATTTCCGGGTGCGAAGAGCGGATAGCTTTGGACCCTCCTAAGCTCGACAGGGGCCATAGCTCGCCCGTGACACAACGCCAATTACTTTAACAGTCGACACGGCCTGTTAACACGTGGTAATTGGCCCTTTAAACAGGCGTATCACCGTGAGCGTGCATCGCGCCGCGTAATTTGCATAATTATTTGGCCGCGGGCGTGCGATCGAGCGGCTCAGCCGGTTGGAAATTCACCGGTGCGGAATCGAAGCCGGGTGGTCCGATTTTTCGGGCTGATTCGGTTTCGTCTCGTGCCCATGGCCCGGGGGAGATTGGGGAGTTCGGACCGCTTTATCTCCGGGCGTCTCTTTGAACGGCGGACCCGGAAGCCTTGGTCGGTCGACGTTAATGCAAAATTTCAGAATGTGCCACCGGCACGGGGTTATCCTAATTAAAATCTGCTGATTAGAGTATTCATTCCTCCTAATCAGTTGTGTTCCTCCCGCTCCGACCCGGTTTGAATCGTCGGAGCGAGGCAACTGTTAAATAGCAGCCGCCAGTCATGCAGAATCGACTTTGCCCGCGGAGTGGAGGTATCGAACGCGGGAGAACCAGCCGCTTCGAAATTTCTTGCGGAGTAGAAGGGAAACGGAACAAGCTGGAAATTTTCATTCGCCTTGGCTCGCGAAGAGCGAAACACGACTCTGACCGAGAGCAAATTGGTATAGCGTCGTTCCGATCCCGCGAACTAATACGCCGTGTCCCGAATTCTTCGGAGATAACAACAGCAGCGTGCACACGGCGGAGAGGTAACTCTTGTTCCCGTTCTCAAATATTAAACCGGTTATTCGGCGGGTGTGTTCGACGGTGGGCACGCAGGTTTTTCCCTAGCGCGAGCGACGAGGACGCGAAAGAAGCGACGTCAAAGAAACGTTCAGCGTGAAACGTTTAATAAACGTAGGATGACTTCGAAGAGGCGATATAATGAAAGCCCCGCAAAGGGACTACTTTCCAGCAGTTGGTTTAACAACCTTCGCTCCTCGTATCTCTGCTTTTTCAGCCGCGGAAATTTCATACGCCGCACCTCTCTCTCCTCGCGTTCTCGTTCCCCTTTTTCTTCCCGTTCCTGTTCCCGTTCCTCGAACCAGTCGGCTCACGCCGTAAAATCCCTCGCGCGAAATCCGCTTCTACCGTGGAACCCCTCGGAAAGTCTCTCTTCTCTTCCTCTCTCTTTATATATCTCTCTCTCTCTCTCTCTCTCCCCTTCCTCTTGTTCCTCTCTCCCCGCGGTATTGTTCGAGCAGGCTCTCCACCAACAAGCGAAGCGCGTCTCGCGTTCCCTTGCACCGGTGCAGCTGACGCGGACTACTGGCATACTGCTCAACTTAACTGCCATTAATTATGGGGAGATTCTGCGCCGGACTCGACCGACACCCCTTCACCCACGATCCTAACCTTTAGCGTGTTCGCGAGCGTCCCTCGTCGATTATTTATTCGGCCCCCGTTTTTCAACCGAGTGTGCTTTCTTCTTTTCGCTGCCCTCCGATCACGGAAACACCGACGTCCGACCAACTCGACGAAATTTAACCGTGGCTGGAAGCAGGATCTCCTAAAGGCTAAACTTTCAGTTGTGTCTGAAAACACTTTTATCCTGGAGAAATGCTCGTTCATCAAAAAATTCTCCACGGGATGTTGGTGTTGAAATTCTTGTCGATTTTCCATTTCCTCTTTTATTCTCGCGACCAACGGAATAAACTGCACCGCCAACGTTGTTCGTCCACAAGTGGGCTTTTAATATGGACTCGACGAAACGCAACAAGTCAATTGATACGTTTAATATTCAATTGTATCCAATTGACGAATGGAAATCAATTTCAATTTTCGATATTGTAATGACAGTGAGATAATGAAGGTTCATTCGCGTCCCCAATTTGTTACATCCGTGCCCATTAAATTGTCAGCATACATTTAAGTAGTTAAATGTAAGGGTGAATGCATCAACGAAATCGTTTTCCTTCTTTCGTGCACCGCATTTTTAGCCTTGATATCTCTAAAAAAAATTACATAAAAATAACAATTTTTTTGCACGTATGAGCCACATTTTACTATTCAACTTTGTCCTCGAGACATTCAATGTATCTTTGAAAACAACAAAGATATTTGAGGTGATAACGTTAGGTGACTCGCCCTGTATATTGACATCTTCAATTTTTAAAAGTTTTTAACAATTCCGAATTACATCTACTCAATTTCGCTATAAATGCACCCGCAGTCTGGTAATAACAAATGGAAGCAATGCTATCTCTACACGAAGAAGGAAATTACTTTCCGAACGAGCTAATACTACTGGTACGTGCATTCGCTTCGCGAGACACACCGGGCCACGTGGGTGTGTCGCTACTGTTGCAACGGATTTCGTTTCCGCGAGGAAACGAAAGACGCTCGCGAAGCGTCATTAATTACCCCCGCGCCGTCTGCGTAATTGCTCGCGCGCAGTGACACGCGTGGGCGCGTTTGGAACGCGCTCGCGTACAATACATAGGCGTGCAGTCCGCGTTATCAGTCACGGTTCCGTGTAATTTCGACACGCATACCAGACGACTCGATTCCCTTCTCTCGCATCCGCGAACTCGTCTAGTCTGGTCCCGAGCCCTTTGAGCGGAGCATAGCTTAGCATCCGTCTTAATTGCTCCAAGATTCTTGCATTCACTGCGCCGGAGGAATTCGCTGCAAAGTCCGGCGCGCGAAATGATAATCAGTCACGCTGTGCTGTCTCTGATTCCGGAGATCGTCGTCGACCTTAAAGTCGACGAAGCCCTTTACCTTGCGCACCGGAGACCGTCGCGCTAATTGTGAGAGACTCGGTGAACTGTAATAAGAGGAGAAAAGGGACAGGGAAATAGGAATCTGCTGGCGTCGACGTTTCTTTGTCCGAGTCGCTGTTCTGCATTCGAAGGGTTCCGTGATAGATGTTTAGGATTAAACAGGCATCCAACTATTAGGTCAACTATCGGCTCAACTGTCGGGTATCGGCAGGCACTAGGATGTTCGGGAGAGACCGATGATAGTTGGGAATACGCTGTCTCGAGAGTAAGAGCATCGTTCTCAGAGGATCTTAGAGGATGTTGGATTGAGTGGATGCTAGTGGATTAGAGGGGGATGATGAAAGTTGCGAATACGGCGGCGGTCTGAAAAGATCCTCCTCATTATCTCCCTATGATACTGTGTCAGTATTTAGCGGTCTTTAGCCATTGGAGAAAATATAGGCACACGATACATATAAATTGTGTTCTTCTGGGTAGGTTTCGCACTCCAAACTCACCTTTTTGCAAATCAAATTCAGCCTTCCACAATCAAAGTATTTTTAAGTAAGTTTTTAATTTGCAACGGGACGGAATTGATTTTGTGTATTTTACAAAACCTTTTTCTTTTAGCTTAAGAACGTGTGGAAAAAATACATTTGCGTACATTCTCCCGAAGGGGGGTAGTGTGGGATTCGTCTGGTTTATCATAATAAACATAAGAGCCCTCATAAGAGCTTCACTCATGTTTTCTTGTCCAATCCTATTTCACAAAACCCGTAATCGTCGTGACCCTAGTGTAAACCACAGTGCAGATCCGTCAGATTACAAGGCCTTTGCCCTAAATATCTAGAAAGAGCAGTTGTATTCTTCGAGCTGAATTCTTTGAGCTTCGATGATCGTATTACACTCGGCGTTTAGGGGCTGATAATGTTCCCCGTAGCGGTTCGATCGATGCGAGTCGGAAATATCGAGTATCGAGGCATCGAGTATGAAACCCGCGCCGGATGCCTGTGGGCGAAAAAGGAGGACGAAGTTAATCAAGGCTCGTGGCTCGTTTCGTCGCTCGCTAACGAAGGACTAGTTGAACTTGGCAGCGAGTGGAGATAATTGGCCGATATGCAATGTTCCGGGCAGCAAACAGGAGCCGCTAGCCCGGCACACGGCCGAGCGTTATTTCAAATACTAATTAGTAGGGGGTGTGCGCGAGGGAATCGTGGCACGTTGGCGATCAACAGGCTAGGCGGTAGGTAGGCAGGCGGCTTCGTAACGAAGCTGCCGGCCTCAATTATGCATGTAAATTCCACACACGAAACTGCCAGTCCGTTTGCGACCGCTCTCGTCCACGCTTCTGATCCGCACCCTTTTTGTTTCCCGCGAACCAAGAATCATTCTCATCTTCCCATCCATACGGACACTGGATCCTTCAACGAAGCTCCCTTTAGCGAAGAACTAAGGGAAAACGATTGTAACTGTGTGTGTGTGTGTGTGTGTGTGCCATGTCAGTATAATATATGACTGTTCAATTATCAATGAGTTACCAGCACAAGGAACGTATTGTTCGTTCTCAAAAACGGATCTACGATTTCAGAATTGTATCGATAAACAGAGATTACGAAGTACCGATGAAACGATCTCAGAATCGTTCCTAAACAAAAATTTCGAAGGATCCCATTTGATGATTTGTTTCAAGAGCCAGACTGTGGAGCCCAACCTAAACAGTCTGGAGATACGAGGGAACCCTGGTTTCCTGTCGGGGTTCCAATGGTTTTCCTTTCAGCGTCGGTCGAAGCCAAGACTTCGTACAGTAAAGAGTCAACACCCATTTGCAATATCAACGTCAACTCGTACGGTGCTAGGCAGACTGAATCAAAATTTCGTTGGGACCTACGAAGTACAGGAAAGTAGAAACAGTAATGACTACAATAAGTCCTGACTTATCAGATGCGGGTTCAATTATGAAACTGATCAGATTTCTTGGATTTCGTAAAAATATTCACAGGTGTCTTTACCTCGGAGAAACGGGAGGAGACAGCTGAAGGATGCAGTCTTTAAAATAGGAGAAGAATGGTAGAGCGAAGTCGCAACGATAAGCCAGCCAGGCCCAGGCGTAACCTCCGGCCGACGTCTCGTCGGACGAGCGAAGGATCCGGATAAACCGACGCGATTACCAATTCGGGAAAGGAGCCGGCTAGGACGGATGGCTCGGTGTTGAAATTTGAAAGTTTAATTCCCCCGACGAGACGCTGCGCGACGCGGCGAGATTCGAGCTTTCGCGTTTCGCGAGGAAATCGACGAGCGGGAGGAGAAGCAGCAGGATCAGGAGCTGCAGAGGGAGAGCGAGCCGCGTCTGGCGAGTACACGGTTCCAATTCCGCGGCGAGGACATTCGGTCGTCCATTTGCGCCTCCCCGGAGACAACGGCGAGCATGAAAAATGAAGTGGATGGCATTTACGGGCGTTCCGCGATTTATGGTCGCGTCGTACGCTCGCATATATCGCGGCTCCGCGAGAACGAAGCTTCGCAGTGGTTCGTAGCGATTCACGCCGTTCCGCGCGTCGCTGACGCGTCTCCTCCTTTTTTTATCGCGTCGCTCCGCTCCTAAATAATCGAGTTTGGTTACCGGGCACGCGTATTTTTCTTTTCTCCGACCGCAGGGCCGTGACAAGCCCTCCCACGAACCAGCCACCAACACCGTCTCCACCCTTCTCCTCTCTTTTATGTTTCTCGTGTACTCTCGCGCGACCGCGAGCACGCTGTCTCGCTACGTCGACCGACATTCTTTCGCGTGCTCGCCGGTACAAATTACGTTGCCACGATAAAGAATGTAATTTAAGGCCGTGATAATACGGACCGCACTGGCTGCCGGGTTATGCCGCCGGTAATTAGCCTGCTCGCGCTGCCAGCCAGCCGACCGAGCCGACCACTTAACGCGACGAACTCTATTAATTCGCGAACGGTGCCGCGCCCCGGCCAGCTAAATCGTTTCTGCTTCGCTGCTCTCCTCCCTCCCCCCCCCCCCTCTCTCTCTCTCTTACCCGGTGCTTCATTTCGTTTCGTTTCGCCGGTGTGTTCTTTCGGAACTGGCCTGTCCGGCTGATATTTCTCTCCGGGGAGAACGAGGACGCCGCCGTTGCGCCGCGCACCACGGAAAAGCGCATGATAAACGGCGAGTTAGTTCTTTATGGGACGCCGGGGGATTTATGGGGATGCCCGAGATGGATACGTCCGCCTAACCACCGTCGAGCCCGTCTCCCACGCTTTACTTCTAACCCCCTTCCTGCGCTTCGATCCGCAAATTACGAAATTTTAGATTCACCCTCGAAGAATACAGGGCCGAACCAAAGCGAAAAGTTTGCAGCTTCGGCGTCAGGCGTGATGCCGGGAAATCAGCGTAGGCTGTTCATCGAGACGACAATCACTATACTACGAACAAAATTAATTTTGAGATGTACACGAAGAACTGTCTGATCCATTCATAACCAACACGGCCGTCGACGTGTTAACGATGTCCCACGAGACACACAAAAACGTATATCTGTCGCGTGCCTTCATTCATTAAAATGTCCAAACGTCGTCGGCGAGGAAATAGATAACATCTAATAATAGATCTAATAGAAGAATATAAAGAAGATAACATTTAATAGATTCCGCTCGAAATATTCACCACGAGGCTGCCCCGACATTACAGCGCATAGAGTCAGTTCCTTGCAGATCGTTATCATTTTGCACATTGAGTGTCGGTTCTCGAAATATTAAAGGTTGAGAAGGATCCCGTGATGTTTTGCAGGATACCATATCGTCGGAACGCTGTAGAACTCTGGTGCTGAAAGATTGCGGCCGCGCCTCGGCCGTTTTTCTTCCAATAGCCGACAATAGCGAACTTTGGTAAATAATTTAGCCGTTATCGATCCGCACAGCGCAGCGGCGAGCTATAAATTCAGTTTTTCGGTTTCCACGGAAGGCGATGCTATCGGAAGGTTTAGCGCAGCCGGCCGCGCGATGAATTCACCGTCGACTGTCGGCAACAAATAATCCGCGACACAGACAGAGGCATCGGCATCGCTAATGGTAGCTCCGATAAGGGCGTGAGGGCAGCCCTGGTTGCTGACTACGCTTAACCGCAACGCGGACCGGTGCAATACGTCGCCCGACATAGATAACCATCGTTTTCTGCTTCGCTGCGATTTTAATCTCGTCACGGAGTTTAATGAGCTATCGCCGCGTCCTATCACCCACCTCGCCCTCGCCTCTCCAACAGGTGCAAAACTCTTGCGCAAGCTTCGCCGTAGGAATATGGAAAAGCGATCGCGTAACTCCTCTTTTTAGATAATCCAGTTAAATGCACCGGAAAATGCATACTTGTCCGTATTTACTGAAACTGCTCCGCAGAAACGTGGAATTTTATTTCTCCGAGGTAGACCGGTCGATCCTCGGAGGTAGAACGAATTTCCTGTACCTCTTTATTCTCCAAATGTCCGCTCCAATTATTTTCCCATATCATTTCCCATTCTCTTCGCTGTCTTATCGATTGCGTTCGAGTCGGTATCAGGTGACCAATAAAGTTCCGTTGGTTTTTCCGAAACGACTAGACGGACTTATACTTTTATCTAAAACAATTCCATTCCTCCGAATGTTCGCGTTTGCGCTCCATCGCTCTTCTCGAATAGACAAAGCAACTTGAAGGTACAACGGACAAAGGTGCATCCTTTGAAAATAATATACTAGTGGCATTTTTAAATTAGTTTTATCTCTTCACTGTTTCACTGTATGACATAATGCTCGAATAATGCATCATTCTATACATTAAATCCTCTCCTTATTATAGAACGTGCAGCATACGAGCATAATTTTACTGGTGGATGAAAAATTGATTGTAAAGAAAAATTTCATCGAACCAGGGAAGCGAGTCGGTACTGTTAAGGCAAGGACCCTCGGAAAGGCTTCATGGTACGGTCGACCATCGGGGAGTTTTTCAGTAATTTCGTTCTTAGCATCGATCATTGCCATTTCTTAGTAGGCCGATCTGCAGCCAACACGTGGCACATAGTAACGAACACAATTAGAAGGTTCCTTAACTTATGCATTCAATTTATGCAATCACTATTTTTTCTTTTTTTTCTTGTTAAGGGAGTGGTCAGAAAAAATAGATTTATGTACACCCCAGAAGGAGGTAGTGTGGGACTCAGGGAGACAGGTGGTCGGTCTCCCCACTACCCACTAAAAAATACTCCACTCCCGGGACAACCAGAGTCCACATCAGAGAGTTTCGAGTTTCAGACGGCACCAAGTGCAATACCCAAGAAGGCTACTGAACATCAGTTGAACTGCGAATATTTTCGAAATTCGACAAGGTTCTGGAATAATCCTGTGACGGGGACGCGCTCGCGGAGAGAGTTAAACGATTCTATCTCGACAAAAACGTAGCGACTCGTCTTGCAAAATTTGCATGGCGTCGACGAGCTCTCGCGGCACGGTGAAATATAGATCAATGGAGAGATAACGATCCGCCGCCTGTTTGGATAAAATACGAGGACGGGAGGGCGCGAAGTCGATGGAATCTGTATCCGCGGGTGCTCTACGCTGTACGCTCCGCTCTGCTCGGAGTACACACGCGAGCGTGTATACACGATAAACAACTGGAACGCGTGACGCACGCGAAATTCAAAATTCATTTAGCCTGTGAAGCACGCCGCTCCTTTCCGTACCGCACCGCACCGTACCGCATCGCTTCGGTGTGTCGATACGCGCGAGGCGTGGAGTTTCTCTCGCGTGCATCGATGCACATTTATGCAGAGCATGCAACGAGACAAACTGAGCTCTCCCTCGGTTCTCCGGTCGCCACGCCACGCCACGCCACGCCACACCACACTACGGCGTGCCGCAGCTAGCTCGGTGCAGTCACGATGCAGTCCTGATGCACCGAGTACGGATGTGTACCGACGTTGATTCGATTTCGCAGTGCTAAATGGGGAAATCGCTTCGCGCAAACCCCCTCTCCCACTCACCCCCACTATCTTTTTGCTAATGCTTCTTTAATCTGAGAACTTGACAGCGTGGGAGAAAAAGTGTTGGCCGATGCTGGAAATCGAGCGCACAACTCGCGCAAACAGAAATTGTGCATCGATGTATCCAGTTAGCGTGCAATACTCAGTGTAAACGGACCGACAGAATTTTATACAAATGTGCCGGAAATACTAACTGTATTATCTAGGCGATGCGTACTTGCTGGATGTTTTTTCTCGGGCCGACCGCGGTCGACGTTTTCCGGCATTTTAACCCTTAGGAAAATACCGGCTCTCAAGCTCCTAAACTTCGAACCGACGATCGTCGCACTCCAAGAGAAATGCAGCGCGGTTCATCGAGTACTATGAAACCGCGAGTCTTTTTGTTAGCGAGCTCTTTGCGACTCGACGAGCCGCAGTCTGTTACTCGGTCCGAACAAATTGCGACCAGATTCCAAAAGTCCAAGAAAAGTCGGTCCGCATTGCGGTATCGCGCTTGTTCTCGATCGAGGATTTACCTTCGAAATGTGCTCGGCTTTCCGGAAGAATCTTGTCCCGCTCTCGATCGCGAAATATTCTGGGTATGGGGTAAATCAAACGGTTCTTCGCCGAGCCGAGATATAGCAGGTGAAATGACGCGGTATCGCGCGATGATCCGCGGGGCTTTGCCTCGCAATTCCCGCGAGAGCGTCGTCGAAGCCATCCTAACGAGGCTCGAGAGCGTGTCCCCGTTGTCGCTTACGGGAAAAACGATAAATTTGAATTCGGCGCGGTGGAACCGGGGATCTGCTCGCGGCATCGCCGATAATCGGCGAGCGATATCGGCGGCCGATGAACTCGATCGATTACCAGACACGAGGATTAGATATTTCGAGGTTTACGGCCGCGCCGCGCTACGTGTGTGCGCCTACAAATTGCGGGCCATTGTGTGCAAATCGTCGTCGCGTCGCGCTGTGCCAGGCGATTCCGATCCAATCGAATCGACTCGAAAGGCCGCTCCACTCGCTCGCGACTGCTTCGATGCGATCGTGAGCACGTTCCGCTGCAAGTAGTCGCGGTCACGCAATGGTCAGCCTGCTCGCACTTCTGTGGTTGCCTCGACCTCTGGCTGAAAATACAGTCGCTGTTTATGCCGATTCTCATCGTCGTTATCATATTTCATTGTCATCATCTTCTTGTTGGGACGATCTTCATAGCAGAGTTGGGCATTTAATCAACGATTGACGATTAACTTCATCAATCGATTGAATCAATCGTCGAGTTTTCGACGATTTCTTTTTTTAATCGTGCATATTAATCAACCAATCATGATTTAAATTCTAATCGATTGATACCCAAACTCTGCCCAAACTCTGCTTCATAGTAGACGAATCCTCTGGTTGCCTCGACCCCTGGCTGAAAATACAGTCGCTGTTTTACACCGGTTCATATCTTTCATCATCATCATCATCATCATCATCATCTTCTAGTTGGGACGAACTGGCTGATTTTGACTTTAACGAGGTTTCTTATACCTTCATAGTGGACGAATCCCGCAATGGCCAGACTGCTCGCACTCCTCAGGTTGCCTCGACCCCGGGCTGAAAATACAGTCGCTGTTTTACACCGGTTCTCATCTTCATTATCGTCTTTCATCGTCATCATCTTCTTGTTGGGACGGTCTGGCAGATTTTGATTTTAACGAGCTCTCTCATACGTTGATACTAGACAGATCCCTAACGACGTATATGGAACATTAGACGTTGTTACTTGGTAGACATACCGTCAAAGAGAACTTCGATCCAACGGCAATCGATCCCGGGGCTATGTAACTTTAATTCTTTATATCTTGAACGCATTGAATGTCAGGGTAGTCATAAAATTAATCAATTTATTTACACACTATTTTAAATGAATTTATAAAAATAAGAATAACTCCTTTTAATAATATATTCCCAGAGAGACAGAGGAATAAATTTGGCGAATAATTTCTCATGAATGCATCTTTACAATCTGAATAATCATAAATTAAAAATACTCATCGGAGAAATCTGGTACTCTATCCTTCGCGTGCTTCAAAAATTGTATTTTTTAAAGAGCACAGCAGTGATTCTTCGCGTTCAATGCTTCGATGAGGTGTGTTCTTCGGAGAACAGTGAGCAGGACAGTGCTCTACAGGGCAACCTCCGCTCCCGTGTGCCTCAGAGTTCGGAGGAGCTGGTGGAGCGCGTCCGCGGCGCAAAGACGGTGGAACGATACCTCGGGAGCAGACATTTTAGCGGAAGTAGGGCGAGCTGCTCGTGGCAGAGCCGATTCGAGCTGGCTCGGCCTGGCTGGAGCTGGTAGGGGGCTATCCGTGTTTATCGGGGAGCGTAAAAGCCGGCCAAAGTAGCTACGGAAGACCGGGAACGGTTGGCTGATCGGCTTCCGCTCTGACCACTCCGAGAGAATGCTCCGCGGAAATTGATCTTGTTCGACGGAGCGTGGCGCGGAGCAGAGCCGAGCGGCGTGTATCTCTCTCCCTCTCCCTCGATGATCGAGTTTCATGAATTTAATGCCCGTCGCGGATCCGCGTCTCTTTACGCCCGTAGTTTGCTCGACGGCTGCGCGGAGTGTACTCTGTTCGGTTTACGAGTGCCAGCCGAACCCGAGGACGTAATCGGTCCTTTATCGCCGGACACTCTCGGCTTAAACAGGTGCTAAACGAATTCACAGACTCGGGGCGCTAAAACCAAGCACGTAGTTCCCGGTCTGCGAACAACGCCGTCCATGAGTCTTCGTAAAACTCTATTTGTTCCGCGATTAACCCGTTCCTCGTGTTCCCTTCTCGCGCCTTCTCTCCAGCTAGAATGGCATCCTTCCCCGGAGCGAGGTTCTTCTAAACCAACGAACAATAATGCGCAGACGGATTGAATAACTGACGATGAAGCGTTTACGACTTGGGACCAGCCCAGCCGGTATCAAAAGGATCGTGCTGCTTGTTGCGCTTGCAATCGCCCCGCGAGTTTACGGTGTGTACCATCAGAAACCAGCAACGCAAACAATGCGAAATGGTACTACGCTTTCCCGAATGTTTTGGGAAGTACCAACAGCAGCAGCAGCATTGTTAACGAAACTTTGTTATCAAAGCGATACCGACTGTTTTATTTTTCAACGTTACACATGCAGGGAGCACGGAAGGAAATGAAATACTACATCTTTAAAAAATATGCGAAGTATCGCGTTTCGGGGGTGAGGAATCGTTGCGGTCGAGGAAAGCCGTGCGCGGCGATTACAGAGGAAGGTGCGCAGTAGTGCGCACGCGCTGGGTGCCGTTGTTGTTCAGCCTCCCGGGTTATTCTTGGCTCCCATCCGCGAAGGAGTACGTGACTCGCGCGAAGATAGCCTCGCGATTTATGCATCCGCGTTAACCGATTTACGAGCGTACGCACCGTCGCGCGTCGACTCGACTCCGCAGGCATCGCGTCGTATCGTGGCGGCCGCAATGCATTACGCTTATCGCGAGGGGAAGTCGTTGCTTCGGAACAAAAACGCTCGTCCCACTTTCGAAGGTGGGCGGAAGCGACGCCGGGAGCACCGCTAACGACTTCCTTCGAAAACTCGTCACCGGCGTGCGCGTCACTCTCCCTCTCTCTCTCTCTGTCTCTCTCTCCCCGACAAGAAATTTTGGAGATGACGGGTCGGTGTCCTTTGGCAAGAAAGCCGGCTCCCGCATCGGAAATTTTGTCACGAGCGAGAGAAAGGAACGGCTCTCGAGAGCCCCTCGCAGCTAGTTAGCCCGCGCAAATGAAATTAAGTGCGAATAACCGAGCACGCAAATAGTTACTTTTGAATTTAAAGTAACTCCTCGTCTCGTCGTTGGCGGCAACGTACGACGTTCTCTCTTCCTCTCGAGAAAGCGCGCGAGAGAGAGAGAGAGAAAGAGAGGAGTTCTCGTCGAGGTCGTTCTCGAGCATATTTGTCTTCAGGCTCGTCAAGGGGAGCCAGGCAAAGCGGAGTCGAGAACTCGCCGGAGATCCTCCTTTTTCTGGTTCTCGAGCACGTTACTTTCCCGGCCTTGGGCCGCGACGCGACTCGGAGTCGCGCGTCGTCGTTCGACTCGAGGAGCGTCGCCTTCGTTCCTGAATGAAATGCAAATGTGACGACGCGAGAGTCGCGAGGATGTCGCGAGACATTCGTACAACTCGCTCTCCGCTACCGCGTCTCCTTTAATTATCTACTTTGCTTCCTTTCCCGCGATACTTCGACCGCTTTGATCCGCGCCGCGACGTAATTGCCGACGACATCGGGCTTCCAACGTCCGTAATAAGATCCGCGGAAACCGCGAGCGAGCACTCGCGCCAGACGAACAACGCCTATGAAACGACCACGCGTAAGTCATCGAGACGTTCCGGGTTAACAGCAACATCCGCGAAAACACGCTGAATCTCGCCTGTGGGAAAATAAAGTTCTCGTTGCGCGACTGTGCGCACATGATTCTATTGCTCAGTATATTACATGGTATTCCATATGCTATACCGTATATTGTGTTATATTTAATGTGGTATTTCATATGATATACTGTGTATTACATTATATTATATGGTGTTTCATATGCTATACTATATCTTCCGTGACGTTACATGATATTTCATATTCAATCGTGCGTGCTATCTGGTTGGAACATCGTATTTATTAAAATATTTTAACAACGAAGGCCAGCAACGAAAAATTGGTGGCAGCGGACGTGACAACAAGGTATTGAAGAGACAAAGACATTGGTCTTGCGAGAACACTGGATACAAGACAGGAAAGGAACCGGAAACGGAATTTCCATCTGAAATTCCTGCGAAGCTGGAACTGCCAAACCACGCAGCCATTTTTTCGGACAAAACCGCGTATTTTCATTATCACGGCGAGTTCGCCAGGATCCCGAAGCAGTATCTCGTGGGTAGCTGGTGGGATATCGCGGGGTGGAAAAAATCGCTGGCGTTTTATCAGCGGATAAGGGTGGTTTCGGGTTAAGAAGCTCTCGGGGCGATCCACGGCGGTTTCCCCGACGTGTGCGGGGGCGAATGGGAAAAATCTTGTCGCATATTTTCGTAGAAAGTGTATCTGGACACCGGAGGGAGTGAAATAAAGCTGATCGCTTGGGAAAAGCTGGATGTAGGATTCTCGGCGAGTGTGACGGTTCGAGAAGAAGCCACGAGTCTGCTATCGCAATTTCCACCCGGCTGGAGATTCTGGTCGGACGGTAGGCTGGAGAAAGATGTAACGCGGGAGTGGAAGGACGCCGAGACTCGGGCTCGTCCCGGGGAATCCCGGGAGGATCGCGAAACAAAATTCCTCGCATTGAACCGGGAATATTTCCGAGCGGGAGACAGGCACGCGAGGCGGCGGAAAACCGAGGAAGCGGAGGCCGGAGGAGAAAAAGTAGCGTAAAGCGTACTTAACACACCGTTATCGTATTATACTCCGTAAGTGGTATGCCGTGTATGCCGAAGGTGGCTGCGAACGCGCGGATGCGGTGCGGAGAAACGAACACAGAGCGGATTTAGAGAGAAGGAGAGAGAAGGCCGAGATGACGTTACGCAGTGAATAATAGAGCCGTAGCAGCGAGAGGAAAATCGATCGATGAAATCATTTCGACCACCTCGCTTCGCCCTTTCTGCGTCTCTGTACGCACCGCGTGTCCATTTCGGGTGCAAAATAAAACTTCTCCGTCCTCGCTCCCCTTCCGCTGCGAACCGAGATGGTAGAACGGGTAAAACGAGAAAGAGCGCCGGGAACGAACACCGTGGCGAACGTGTTCGAAACCGAAACGCTTCGACCGCACGAGAACACTTTTATCGCTTCCCTCGGCTCTGTTTCGTTCTGTAATCGGAATTGTTTCCGGTCACGTTGAACGCGCTGAACGCGTTCAAAGCGCGAGAACAGGCACGAGGCCGGAATGTAAAATTGCAGCCTCTTCGCCGGGCAATAAAACCGAGAAAGAGCCCGCCGAACAAGCGGCGCCACCAAATTCCGAGACAACCTTGTAAATTCCAATCATCGTCTCGTCCATCAACGTCGCCCCTGACCCGATCTCTCTTCTCCTGCCTTTCTCTTGGCGAACTAACTACTCCGTTCGAACGAGTCAAAAGTCGTTCCCCGTGGAACGAGTCCAGCGAAAAATAGAATTGCGCGGTCGAATAGAATGAAAAGCAATGGCTGCCTTGATCGGGATCAAGATTTGTTACTTTTCTTTAACCTCCGCCAAAGAATCCCAACTAAATCATTGATCGCGGAGGCTGCCAGCACAGAGATCTTTAGGACCTCTACGGTTCCGCAGTAGATTCGGCCGGCACGGTCGGACACTATTCCTTATCCCTTTCAACTCTGCTGTCGACCACGGTTCAGCTGTGTTAGTAACAATTTTCTTGCAGCTTCATAGACTCGAAACCATCTTTAATCCATCGGTGATGAAGATTTTCAGCTTCCTCTCGTTCAACACTAGATTTACGAAAGGACTGTTTTACACTATTTTGTAAAAATAAGAGAAATATACAATATTTATCCAGATTCTCAGCGATTGCTCACGAACTGTGTACTGTGCTACTGTCTGTAGCAAGGAAAAAAGGAGTTTTCTAAAGCCAGACAGTTGACTGCTTTCGACTGCGAATGCTTTTCTTTGTCATTTAACTAGCCGTTTCACTAAAGACGCAATCATAAATCAAAAATAGTATCCGGGCACGGTTGTGCCCGGCTTTTTACTGTATACTGTTACGTGCTACGGCTTCCTTTTGGGAGAGCCTGTAACTTAAGGTTGCGAACAGACGAGGGGCAACCTGTTCTCGAGGTGGGATTCGCGATATCGCAATGGAGAACCAAAGCGAGGTGTTCATCGAGCGTAGACGCAGGTTTCAAGATAACTGTACTTTATTAATATTAAATATAATGTGCAGCGAAAAGAGAAGTAAATAAAGAAAGAGTTGATTCTAAAACGAAAGGGGATGCTGTACTGGTGAAAGGGAAGGGGGAGCGCGGTAGCCGGCGGCCGGTATGTATTGCATGGGAACGTGACAATACCAGTTGACGGGGTCGACTGGTCGATGTAAATAAAGGTGCAACGTGTGTAGCCGGATGAGCGGATCGAATGTTCCTTCGCCGAACGACGAGTTACATCGTTTTTCCCGGTTAACGGGTGGAGCAATGGAGATTACCCGGTGTATCCTTTATGGATCGGGCGCTTATCACCGGCTCCGCTCGCAGCGGGCCGATTCGCTCCGATACGATCCGATCTGATCCGATCGGATTCGATGGAAAAAGTTATGGCAAGAAGCGGGTTGCACAGAGACGACTCGAGAATACGGGAAGGCAAAGAGCTCGGAAAATTCGATCCCTTTCGTCGCGAAATCTTTCCGTAACGGAGCTGCGGAGCTTTGATCCTCGATGACCCCGATATCGGGCTGTACGAAGCTACGTGGGAAACGTTCGACGAAGGCTGCGCGGCCGAGCGTTTCTTGTTTCCCCTTTCCGTTTCCGGTAGCTGGGATAGGACCGGTATATCGAGCTGATATCCGGTCGAGTCCTCGTCGTGTCATCGTTCGGAACAATGCCGCTCGATGGAGACCGCCGAGGACACACAGAGATCCTCGCGAGCCCTTGGAGTCGATCTCGCAGAGATTCGATTCGCGTCTCGCGAGAAAATATGTACTACCCGATGGAAACGGAAACGGAGGCGAGAACAATGGTCAGTCCGCTTCGGCCGAAACGATTGGACGCGGACGTGGACGCGCATCGCGTGCGTCTCGTGTATCGCGTGCAGCAGTGGTGCATTGTCGACGCGTCGCTCGTTGGTCGTCGCGCATCGTCGCGTGTCGCTCGGTGCGCAACAAAAGCCACCGTGTGCCGGGGTAACCGTGTCTCGCCGGTGGACAGAGTCGAGGAAGAAAGCGAAGAAAGGGGACCCGGAGAAAAGAGGCTACGGAAAAAGGGGTAACGGGACGGCGCCCGTAAAACTCGTAGGTCGCCGGGGCGAAATGAAAGGAAACTAAAGAAAAGAAACGAGAAACGGGATACCGAGAAGACCGGAACAGAAGAGAACGGAAACGAGAGGCGGCAGGAAAGAAGACGCGATGCGGCCTGGCCACCTCGCATTTTCCTATCTCCAGCCAGAGCATTAGAAGTTGCGAGCTCGTAAGCTCTCGAGCGGAGGCGTCGCGACGTCTCTCGACGGATCGGCACCGACCCGCGACGCCCTCGCCACTGTTCGTATCAAAAATGCAGAGCACGTTTAAAATAATCTTCTCCGCAGACAAATAGAACCGACTCGCATTGTCGACCCCAACATCAACAACCAAAGTTCCCCCCAATGAATCTGTAAATGAATCTGTGATCTCACTGGACTGCGGGGATATTTATGGAAAATAAAAATTCTCTGTGAAATTGCACAAAACAACTTTTAATGATTGTAATCAGCTGGAACCAACACATTGGTGTTTTCAAATTCTTATTAAATTGCACTTACTCATTTTTGACGATAATCTTGGCACTGGTGAACAGAAACATTAAGGAAATTTTAAAAAGAAATTGGAGTTGCAGAGCTTATTCGTTGGTAGATATTCATGGCTTATAATTTACGGAAACGTTACCGAATCGTTCCTCACGGCAGCTACGCAACTATAACACCGACGATTAGTATGAAAGACGAATCCGACTCGAATTTCAGCGCGCGTGTATCGTAATTTAGATTTGTACATCCCTGTTATCTAGTTGCGTATAATCCCACCGAATTCGATGCTGAAATCATGCCATGAGAGGCAAGGCGCCCCAGATTCGTTCCTCCGTACATCTCGCGCCTCGTATCTCGGTCAATCCTCCTTGGGAGATCCATAGTTTGCAGGCTTGCCGGATTTTCCCGCGCCTCGGAAATCCTCGCTCGTTCTCACGCGGGGCGTTCCCGTGAATTTTCCCGTGTCGTTGCCGCTTGTTCGACTTCGTGGACAGAGTTTCCACCGGCGAAAATTTCTGGGCCGGTGCACGCTCCTCTTATTAGAGGAGTCCGCGTCGCCGTCGTCGGGAGGAATTGAAACCGAGGCGAACCGCAACACCGGGTTTTTTAATCAAATGCGTTTTAAACTCGAGCGATCAAACTTTGGACACAGCTCGTTGAACTTGTAACGCCCGGACTTCCCGACTGCCGGCGTTTTAAACCTTCCGGCCAAACTCGCTGCAGTTCGGGTGCATCGTCACGTCCCCGAGGAGATCTTGCTCTCTCGAGCTGGGATTTCCTATGCAACCGATCGCACGCGTAGCTGTACACGGATGATGGCGCGTGTCATCTATTTGCCTTCGCAAATAACGGTTATATAATAACACTTGGATTTACACAGTGTTTTGGAGGCACCGTCTAGCTATTCAGCTCCTGGTGACGAATTTTAATTTAAATTATAGTAAGAATATCAATGGATCTACAGGGTGTCCTGCTTCAGTGAGAACAGCAGGATATCTCTCGGAAGGCGTTGTCGTTATCAAAAAAAATATATATAAAAAAACTTTTTGAAAAGACCACGCTTATATAAAAATGCACTAAAAAGGAGGAAATAATTTTTTTGGGCTACTGGAGACACCCTGTAGATATAAAATTCCACTAAAAATATATTTTAAATAATTTATGGATTGCTGTCTAAATTGAATCAGAAATTGCCATCCGTACTATCAAAACCATCCGCCTCTTCGGTGTTCAAATATCACTTGAACGGCGCTGAAGACTATTTTAGCGATCTAATGCGTCTGTGCGCTTGCGATCGATCGCATAGGACATAAGAAATTACGAACGGGGAATCCACGAAGGCTGCAATCGCCTAGAGTTTTGATGGGTTGCGTAATTCGGGGCGTGACCAGCTAAATCCCAACCGGTTGTACTAGCCAAGTCCAGCTACGGGTGCGACTGGAGCGGAACGGAGCCGAGCGGAGGCCCGTTACCGATTATACGCAGCCGATTCGACTGGATTCGACCCGACCCGACGCGACGCTCTCGAAACCTGGATCAAAGTTTCACGGCAGGCTCGCAGGCTCGATGGCTCTCCTCGGCATACTCTCGGTCCGGTTTACACGATCGTTACACGGGGCTGCTGCATAATGCATGCACTTTCGCACGCGCTACGATCGGTAGTTTACGGTTAATCGACTGGTACTCGTCGATTTGCGAGATTCTCGGTTCTCGCCATATCGTTACGCGCCCCTGCCAGCTTGCTTCTGTTTCCCGAAAATGTCGGACGCGGAGGTCCAAGTTCCCAGCTGGATTCTACGAAAATACACGACTATTGTTTCACGTTTCATGCGCCGAGCAGAAATAACATGTCTCGTTGAAAATTGGAGAGAAAAAAAAATTTATGTTTCCGCCCGGGATCGAACCGGGGACCTTCCGCGTGTTAGGCGGATGTGATAACCACTACACCACAGAAACGGTTGAAATGCTGCTCCGGTTTCAGCGTATCCACGCTTAGGAAATTCTTATCAGGTTACACGCTGTCGATGCGGGCTCCCTGGATTGAATTTTTTCATGAACGTATCGATGAAACGATATCCGTTTGGTATATCTGCTACCTCTCGTATTAATTTTGATCTACAACGCCATTCGTTTGCGTTACTATTTTCAAGCTTGACCAGCGTTCTACGGTTGTCAAGATTTTTTAACCTTCAATTACTGGCACTCCACTTTCCACATAACTGGGTACATGGAACTATACATCACTCCAACATTTGCTAGCGTCGTCGACACCTTTGTTCATGCTCAACACTAAATTTAGAGTTGTTAGATTGTAAATACTACATGCGAGTAATAAAAAGTGAGATGCAGCTGGAAGCAGCTAGATTCTATTTCAAATACGAAGAAACCGGCACAGGATGGTTTCGATTGATTCCATTGTTAGATCTAGGATTTTCTGGTTGTCTGTCTATCCTTAAATTAAAGGTACCAATTTAAGACTCAATATTTATAGTACCCAATTTTTCCTCTGCGTTGTATAGAGGTTTTACTGAGATCGCGTACTCGATTTGAGGACGATCTCGACAGATTATTATTAGACCTTCGAACAGCTAAATTTCATCGTATCTCGCATTGCTCCGACAAGTTTATCGACGTACGACGACAAAAGAGAATCGGGAGGGTAAAAAAAAATGTATCACCGTGAAAAAGATAATGTTTCCGCCCGGGATCGAACCGGGGACCTTCCGCGTGTTAGGCGGATGTGATAACCGCTACACCACGGAAACTGGTTGCGGTGTGGTTCGTTTTAGCGGTTGGCTGGTTGCCTGGAGCCTTTGATCGACCGCTTTGCACGCGCGAAACCGGTCCGGTCGATTCCGATGTTCCCCGTCGCGTTCGGGCTGCGGATAAAAATCGTAGCGGCCTTCTCCGGGGTCCTTGTTCTTGCGACAGAGAGAAACGATAAGAGTGAAACTGGCGCGGGATCCGCGCGCGGGATTAGGGGGCGCGAGCAGTGAATGCAAGCGGCGGGGGGTATTTTATGTCGCATGAAATTGAAATGTCACGGGCGACGTTTCCGTATCTGATAACAAAGCGCAATAACACACACGGCTGCGCAATAATGTACGCGTCTGTGCAGTCACGTACGCTTCCATCGCATCGGCGGCACGCACGCGCGCGATAACATCTAATTTCGGGCAGGAAGTAGCTGCCCGTACGTCCGAGCGGAACACCGCACCGCGGCGAAGCATTTCGTTCTCGAACGACTTTCGACAGGAGATTCGGTCGGCCGGTGGTCGGACCATCTCCCGGAAACGTTCAAGCCTCTCGCGAGCGAAACGCTACGACTTTGATTTTAACGAGCTCTCCTGTGCAACGACAGCGTACACGTTCATCACGGAATGCACGAAGTATTATCAGTAGCTATCTGATAGTTTTAATGATATAAACAATTAATGATACATACGCAGCCAAGTGCACCGCGACCGAATTGCACGACCGAATTCGACCACCGAATTGGCCAATTTGTTGGCACAGCGAGGGCTGTTGAACGGATTGGACGTTCAATAGGTTATTATAATTATAAACAAGGGAAAGGAATATTCCCTGAATATGAAGACAAATGAATTCGTATAATACGTGCAGCAATGAGACGGTTGCGAATAGACCACCCTTCCCGAGGGCAGAGTTGGACATTAATCGATTAAAATTTAAATCATGTTTGATTGATTAATGTGTACGATTTTAAAAAAAGAAATCATCGAAAAATCGATCAAAAATTTATCATTAGTCGGCACACCCGGTGCAAGAACATTCAAGGTCCGAGAAATCGTCTGATCTACCGCGGACGCACTTTGCTGTCGCGGCGCATCACTCTGTCGGTCGTGAAGCGCGCAACATCTGAAATATCCTCTTGAACCCAGTATCCGGCAATTTAATATTTAATATCTTGACTGAGCGACCCAGTCGTACGGCGCAGAAGGCTGTCAAGCGCACGAGAGCCAGTCACCCCCGTCCCGGGTTCATCTTTTGCCCGGATTCGTTCGGAGCAGTGGAAAGATTAGCTCGGTGGCGCTTAGAGTCCGCTGAATCTCGTCGCCGTCACGTAGCAGGAGGTTTTTCTGAAAAGTAATCTGCTCGGGCCGCGATGTATTCCGTCGGTGGCGGGCGCACGGAGACTCGGCACCGTTAATCCGTAAAACAAACCTGCATAATCCGCCCTCTCGTCGAGCAGGACGAGGACCGGCTGGCTTCGGGAGCCCTAGCGCGGGGTACGTAGGTACGCCCTCTCGTCCGCGCCCCTCGAGTTCTCTTGTTTGCCTTGAAATATTCACGGTTTAATCTAAACTTTCATCTTATCGTCGCCGTTCGGGCCCGAGGATTGGCTGTCGGCCGATTCGATCGAACCGGAGCTGTTTTAGGGCTCGGCAGGGCTGCGGAGCCGCGTTTCGACCCGAGCTACGACGCGTTGTAAACCGACCCGAGGACGATCGAGTCGTTTCCCCGAGCTTTACGACCGCCCGGAAAGATTCTAGGGCCGGGAAAAGATTTTCCTATGCTTTTCGGAAAGCCGACAGGTTCACCCTACATCCCTGGGGAACGTGCAGATGGCATGGTCTGCGATTAGCCCTAAATATCAACCCTCCCAACCCTGCGCCCGACTCGACATTCACCACTGCACCAATTGTTTCGTTTCTCCTCGATTTAGAGGAGATTTCAGACAATTACGGACAAAAGTCGAGTCGCTGGTGCAGACACATGTACTGTAGAAGCTCCTTCGTTGTCCAAAGGCCGGGGATTTGAGCGGACAACGACCGTGCCCGGACACTATTTTTGATTTATGACTGCGTCTTTGGTGAAACGGCTAGTTAAATGACAAAGAAAAGCATTCTGGACAGGCCTGGGACACATCTGGCGATCAGATCCACGCAGGCCTAATGACAGGCAGTGGAGTGGGTAGGCACTGGACAACGATCGAGCCCACGATTCAGGACAACGTAGGACCGATTACAGGTATTTTGAAGCGGTTTTGAAGCATGTTTGTGAAGTCGTGAGGACGCGAACTAATAAATGCGCTACTTTGCCTGGACCTTGAACCACCTCTAAATGTAGCAGACTCATAGCGAGAACAAATGTCGAAGCTTGCTTTGTATTCACATTTTTTTTTCAAAGATCGTGATCTGCATATTTAATGTATTCACTTGTAGTTATTCTTGTAAAGCGAAATAAACCCAGAAGGGTTTACACTGCTTAAATAAAAAAAGGGGTCCTGCTCGCGTGGTGGTTTTATAAGTTTTATCATTAAACGGACGACGGATCTTCCGTTGATGGCAGGTACCATTCACTGGTTTATTTATCAAGTGTTTAAAAGATTTTCGCTGGGATCCCGCTCGAATGCTTTATTTGAGCAGACAAACACAGCGGAATAATTTGGTACACAGAACTACCTCCCATATTTTTGTACCGCCCCCGTGCCAATTCCCGACTCCCCGATGCTCCCCTCTCGTTCTCCGTTTCACTCCCGCTGCTCGGCACGGTGATATAATTGGAAAGGAGTCCAGGACGTCGAGGATAATCGCCTGACACAAAGCTTATTATATAAAGATTATCACGGACCCCGGAGAACGGTGTGACGCGCCGCGCTGTCGACGAGATGAGAATATTTTGAAAAATTATCGTGCCGTGGAAAAAAAATCGGACGCCCTCGGAAAATTTATTATCCGCTCGAAAATTGATCGTTCTTTCCGCCGCTGCGGCCCTCGGGATTCTCTTTTTGGTCGTCGCCGCCGCGTAGCAGACCTCCTCCGTTGTCCTGGACAGTTGTTCGATAAACTCTCGGGCGAAAAATTTTTCGAAAATTAAAAGTTCCGCGGGAGAACGAGCGGGCAGAGTCCGCGCGGCGCGATTATAAGGACGGAGCAATGGTAATTCGTGCGCCGAATAAATTTCAGGAAATCGATACTCGGTGGATCGCGAACGCCGCCGGCCGTTTCATCGTTTTACGAGGGCATTATTATTTCTAATAGGTTTCTAAAAGCGGCTGGATACCCGGCGAACGCGACGACGAGGACGCGGCGAGCGGAGGGCAATCCGGGGAAAATATACACCGGGAAATCGGCTTCTGTTACGACATAATTTTCGACGGCGCGGAGAGAAGAGCCAAGAGCGGGCCGGTGCGTAAAAGCGAGCGTATACTTGCGGCGTCCGTTTCGTCTCGCGGCTGCATTAAAATATTGATCAACGCAGCGGTTGGGTAACTGGTGCCGAGCCGCACACGCGGGTCAATACCAGCCAGCGGCCTTGCTTAATTAATTAATCGGTTGCGCTCCACTTTCGCTAATGAATATGTTGTTTCACGCCGAAGATCCGCCGCGCCGGGAATACTTGTCGCGCTAAACGGCCGCGTCTTACGGCGCGCCGAAGCGTTCCGCCTCGAACGTTCGATTAATCGTTCCTCCGCGGACGCGGGACGCAATCGGATTTGCGGCGTCACGCAAATCGATCCTCCGCCTCTCGTTTCGACCGCGTTCTTCCCCGCTATTACAATCGCGGCGCGACGTTCTTCCGCTGTTTCCGACCGTTACTGGGATGCACGACAGGTCCTTATATCTCATTGGTTCGCCTACACTCTTCTGCAGCTCGCCCGTGGTATGCAATATAGGGTTAAGATTCCGCGGTAGGATCAAGGATGAAAGCAGCTCGTCTCCGTTATGCCGCGGAAGAGCGGCGGAACCGTGTCGCGGGGCAGAAATAAATCTTTGAAGGCAGGCCGGATCGATGCGCGAGAGACGCAGCTGCGTTCCACGAGGATATTTGATATTCTGACGTAGTTGGGATGAAAACAGCCGCGCGTATGGGAATTGGGTCGCGCTCAGGTAGAAATGGGCGTGCAAACGCTCGTCGCTACGTCGTCGGTCCGGCCCGATAAGTTTCTGAAACGGTCCGTAGCTCGCAGTCGGATGAGGAATCACGGATGATCGAAATTCGCTCGGATACAGTCGCGTAGCGATATCGATCGGGCGGATGCGCGACGACTGCACACGTTGCATCCTCCGCTGCTAAACGGTTCCTCCCTCGAGGAGCGACTAACCTCGACAGCCTCCCTCGAGGAGAAGGAGGATCGGGGTGGGACGAGCGACTAGAACGGGGAACCGTGTCACGAAATCGTCAACTGAAAGTTTCATCGAGGTTAAAAAAGGCAAAAGGCTCAAAGTGGAGAGAGAAAAGGCGCGCGGCGTTCTCCTCGGGAAACGTCTCGCGTTGCACTCGGACGCATACGTCGCATGCCTCTACATCGGTTGCCACTTATCGATCTCGACCCGCTGAAAGCTCGTGGGAAAACTTCACTTCCGCGGCGGCTGCTCGCGTCTCTCGAAAGAGGCGGATGGATCCGTTTCGAATAATTCGCCGAGATGGACCGAGTTTCCTCCTCCAGCTGTTCCGCCACCTGCTTGCGAGTGAACGCGCCGGATTTTCCTCCGCGGCTCCGAAACGACTCCGCCGTGGAAACGGCTGTTTGCACGGTGGAACCGCGTCCCCGGTCCCCGTCGAAGACGTCCGGTCGCTTTGAAGCGAGTTCGCCCCTCGTTAAACACTCCCGTGCAAATACGAGGCTCGTGGGGATTCGATTATGCCGCAGGAAGGGACACCGGGACGCTCTGTGGACACCCCGAAGGCGCGTCTGCTCGCAATTTCTATCGTCGATCCTCGACCGTCCCGAATCAAACTTTCCTTCGATCTTTGATTGCACGGTGTTCACCTCGACGCTCTTATTATCCTCGTGGTGCACCGGTCTCTCCTTTCGGATAGCGCCGCGAAATCTCGGAACCCCACGTGTTGAGACGCAATGCGAGACCCACGAAACCGTTCCTAGAATTTGACACCAAGTCCCAAACACTTCGACCATCAGACTGGAGGAAATAAATTAGTATAGAAGTCAAAGGCTCTTGAGCACGGATTTTTTTCATTAACAGTTTAAGGCAGCGAGTGGACCACTTCTACAGCTCACCCCCAATTTGCTCCCACTATATACTTCACCACCTCGAAACCAATTATCTCATCCTTTAAAAAGCATCTTTCCGTTCTACTCTTCGTTGTCCTACTTAAAATATAAGTTATTGTTACCACAACACTTTATACAGTTATTCCACCATTCATCGAAACACCTCACCCTTTACCAACTACCTAGGAAAAATAATGCTCAAAAATTTCATTTTACACAAAGTTTCCCCTTTAGGTAACCAAGCCAGGAGTGACAAGATATGAGAAAAGTCGAGTTCACCGATCTTTTCCATCTACGCACCTACACAACGTCTCACGGAAAACGTGAAAAGATTCTTCTGTCTATCCGGATTACCAATCCCGGGAACCGCGCGCCGGAAACGCGGTTACAAACGCGGAAACGAAAGAGCGAAGCTCCTCTGGCAATTGTAGCGGCCGCGCATAATTCGCCCAGCTCCCTTTCGAACCGGTTCGATTCGCACACGCGGATCGTTTTGTCTCGCAAATATTTGCGCGCATCTTCCCTCTCCGGGATACGTGTTCGCCGTTGATGGCAGTCATCGGCTCGATGTAACGGGTGATCTGCTTTTTACGGTGTCCGCGCGCGCGCCATCCTCGGGGCCGGCATTTGAATGATAATGGGGAACGCGCGGGCGCGCGCGAGTCAGATGTTCTCGCCGTGATAATTGATATTCTCGCCCGGCCGGCAAATAAATATGCATTAACAAAATAACAAATTCACGGGGTTCAATCGATCCCGGGCGTTATTACACGGGTTCGGAACGGCGGCCCGTTAATAATGGCGGCCGGCTACGTGATCGAAATGCGGAAAACTGGGCGAAACCGCGGAACAACGGAAGCCGTCGGCCCCTTTGTCGCGGGCTACCGTGCCCGTGTGCTCCCGTGCTCGGTGTAACGAGCAAATTTATATTTTATTTACGGTCGTTGGTTAGCCGAGAGACGGGCGTTTCGTTCGTTCGCAAAGTGGTGTAAGAAAAACACGGACGCGATGGAAACTAAACGAACCGCTTGCTGCGAACGTCGAGCTTTCGACCCCGTTCAGACATGGCGGAAACCGCGCGTTTTCGAACACGCGATTTGCGTTTTCGATTGTTCGACCGCGCGGACACGTGTGAACAAATACGAAGAAGCTGCCGGTCGTGGCGGCCTCGGAGACAGCTTCCTGTCCCGAGCAGCGTTACCATATTTTTATCCCTTCCGGCCCCTTACCCTTCCGCCTCTCGCCCAGTTTCGCCAGCGTGTCGCCACTGTCGCCAGCGTTAGTGGGAAGAGTGCAAGTCGAGCTACGCTGCGAAACTGGGCGAGAGGCGGAAGGGGCCGGGAGGGATAGAGGGATAAAAATATGGTAACGCTGGTCCCGAGGACTCGTCTCCGTCACTTTCTCTGTTCATTATAATCTTCCCTTCGTTGTTGTATATAATAAAACGAGGCTCGCGCGGCATCGATTCGAGGAAAGAATGATGGCAGAGTTCGGTGGCCGATTCGACTCGCGCGATCGGGGCACGGTGACCGAGGGCGTAAAATGTCATTGTAATCGGAATGCTCCTTTCGCGGCGAGAATCGGCGTCGTCGTCGGCTCGTAACGGGGATTTTATTGCGGCCTAGGTGCGTTTATCGAGGTAATTATCGTTGCTGCCATTAATTTCCACTCAATCGGCGCTGGCATAATGGCGAGCGGAACAGGGAAGGGAGCCAAGCTACGAGCGATTCTGTCAGGCTTTCGTTTTATTCGCTGCCAGTCACCATGGTCAAGCGGAATTATCATTGTCCCTCGGCCACCCCTCGGCCCCGCCGCGTCGGTTCCGTCGAACAATCATTTTCCTCGAGTGGCTGCCTGCCGACGCGTCAATAAAGGCATTTCCGTTCTCGCGTCGATCTCTCGCGGTAATGCGACGCGCGTTCACCGTTCATTGCAATTTCGCATGACGCTCGAGCCGTGCCTGCCAGCGAGCGGTCGCATTATGCGCTGTGCAAGGTCGGTTTCCCCGGAGCTACCACCGAAACCGAAACGCGAATAGTTTCACGATCGCCGAATGAAACTGCAGTAACAGCGGTGGTGGTGTCTGCCAGCGGCCGAGCTCTCCGTTCCGCGATCCAGATTATCGGCCCAAATTAACCCGTTTGCGTCGTAAACAACGATTCAAATAAATCGGGTGCCTTATCACTAGACAGCGGATTTTATGCATTGCTCACAAAAATCGGCAGCCGCGACACGATACGCGATCAGAAGAATTTTTAGTGTTGCTTATATACTGTGTAGAAAGTACTGGAATGATTATCACCAATTTCTGTTTTTATTACACTCGAGTTCAACAGGCCTCGATATTATAGTAATTTCTCAATTACGGAATGGTTATCGTCGCACAGTGCTGCGATTCGAGGCGCTAGCTGGACAAAACCTTCTTTATGGCTCCAAACTGTGCAGATACTGGAAGTATTAATCCATATAGATATATTTCTCCAAAATATATTTATATAATCCATTAAGATATGATTGTTTTTCCGTAAATTCCTCCAAACTTCCAAAAATTCAGATCGTGAAACAGCGATCACTGTCACTAAAAATATGAATATTGTTCATTTCCGCATTTTAAAATTTACATGAAAAGAAGTTACATATAATTGCCTACTTTGAGCTTGTTGAATATTGCATACATAACCTTCATATTATACAATATAATTAACGAAATTAATTAAGGCAATACAACGTACTCTTTCGTTAGTTTCCATTACACAAAATTTACTTTGGAATATGGAAAAGTAAGTAGAAAACGTATTTTGAAAATATCGATTGATATTAATTACATATAAGAGCTTTCATGGATCTCCTTACGAAACGTAGGAAAATAAGAATTCAAAATGCCTGCGCACAGTTCTGCCGCCGAAAAAGACTTCGGCAGTTTTACCGACAGAGAAATGTGAATATTCTTACTGTTTACGTCTAGACCTTACTTCATATGACTAGCATCTATTTTTTACGGAATTACGTTACGAGTTTTGTCCAGCTAATTAGCATTGATCGCAACACTGTGCGTCGATCCGAAGTTGCCCGTGGCACTGTTCATTTAGACAGGACCGTGGAAAGCGCTTTTGTCGCTGCGTCTCCGCGACATTCAATTAGGACACAGCTTTATTTCGAATCGTCCTCGCGGTTGTCCTCGAACCTGACTCGATTCGCCCGTAAACCTTTTAAGTCTGTTACCTCCGGCTTTATTCCAGCGTCGTAGAAAAGTTCCGAATGCTCTGCCGAGGAACCGATCCAAGTGCCGTGCGATCGTAAAGGACCGACCGGTTTACGGCGTCTTTTACGACAGTTCGAGCGGACGTATCTGCATTTACACGACGTGATGATCGAGTATGCGAGAGCCCTATCTAATCCACGGCTGGTCAATCCATGGTGTCCGAGGTCTGGAGTCGTGCGGAATATCGAAAATAGCGATTCAGTTTGGCCAGCTTAACAGCGTCGGTCTAGCAGCCTGAAAAATTCAACAATATCGAACTAACGCGTTGAGTGGAATCAAAATTGAATCGTTAAGATTTGGAGGCTGAGAGTACTAATTAGAAGAAATTTTAATGAACACAAATAACTTCGTCTCTCAATATTTTTTAGCCGAGCGGCGCGGCATTTCGATTACGAACGCTTGGGAAGACGTAACAGCAGTCGGACGAGATAACAAAAATTTAATACTCGTCATTTCTCATTTGCTGATAAGAGACAGGGAACGATGTTTCTGCTGCTTATCTTCCTTGGTTGGCTCGAACGAGGAATATTCGCGTGGTAGTCGACCCGACCTCGACCCGACCGAGTTCAAGCAGTTTGTGCAGGCCTTTCCCCGATCGTGATTCAACCCGAAAAGAAAGACGTCGCGCGGGTGTATCCGTGGCCTACAGCTGAAGGGAACTCGGGTGAACGCGCATCGAGCACACTCTCGGTCCCCGGTGCAACGATGCAACGGTGCAACAACTCGGCCCGACTGCGACTGGTTTCTTCGTCCGCGCAAAAATACGGGACGCGCGCACGAGCCCTTTAGATCCGTGCTCGCACACTGGATTCGCCTTTACCCCGTGCTCTCACCGGACTCGGAGCCACGGTAAATAAATGAAAACGACGAGACGAGACGAGCGTGCTCTTTCGACTCCTTTTCTTTTCCGGCGAACGTCGTGCCGTAGGATGAATCGATTTCGACCGATTGTTTCTATCCTGACAACAGGACGACAGTGTAGAATTAGGAAAAGAGTCTTGAGAGAAATAGAAGAGTCTCCGCGCGTGCACGAAAATAGATTCGAATATTTATTTTTCTTTTATTTAATCTCTTCGGGCTCTTAAATGGGTCCATCTCGCTTTAAAATTTTGGAGTTACGATGCTATGATTCCAATACATATTAAAGATACGCGTATTGCTCCCTCTGTCCCATAATAATAGTAGCGAGTGAATATTTAAACGGGAATTATTGGCGAATGCAGCTGTAAGTTATGTTGTAGCTAGTGTTCCTGATTTCTCAACATCTTTCATTTCTCGAGATTTTAGAAATAAAAGACTATATTTCTCGAGAATTCTCGAGAATTTTTAAGAAAATAAAACAATATCGGGAAACTTATGATATTTGGAATATCGTTGATAATATTTATCGAAAGCTGTATTCTTTACAATTTAACCATTGAATTTTATTTTCAAATCGGTCACGAACTTATGGAATCATCTAATGCAATAAATAGATTTCTCCTGTACGATGTATCATTCGATAGTAAGCGACGATAGCGTGTAAGACAGAGATGAAAAGCCGCAGTTTCCCCGCTTCGCCGAGATACAGGTAAATATCGAGCTGCGAAACCAACGGCGCATAAGCGGAGTATGAACGGAGCGACAGTTTTTCTTGACGAGGGCGCGGCGTCGAATAAGCGTCGGTCTCGCGGATATTCGTAAGAACCGGTATATATCAGGTTGTGTCAAATAGCCGCGATATTAAGGGGAACGGCAGGGGATGAAAGCGTAAAGAGGATTACGCGTATTGTGCATGCTGTCAGAGATAAATGACAACGAATGCTCGGCGCGTGTCGAGGATCGTAATGGGTCTGCGCCTGGCGTCTATGTAGACGAGGATTCCGGGTAACGGGCGGGCGCGCGCACGAGCAGAGACCGGCGAAAAAATGATGCGCGGATGCCACGGTACAGCGGAAGCGATTATCGCAAGCCGTGAGTTTTGGGGAAAAAGCGCCGCGATATTTGGCAGAACGGATCGGCGAGAAATTTCGCGAGAGCGCGATAACGCGCTCGGTGGTCGATGCATTGTAACGCAATTACTCGCGATTAAGCGTGTACGGTTATGCCGAACGCGTTCTCCCACTAAGGGTGCGTTTATGTTGCAGCTGCGATGAGACTAGAAGCGCGTTCTATTGTTTCGTAATGGAGGTGTTTGCATCGCAGCTGCGGAACAGAGCATCGCTTACCAAAATGACCAACGGTACGAGCGTCGAGAACCAATTACTCGTTCTCGGATATTATCGCGAGCTCTTATCATCCGTTCGTAAGCTTATTGGCGATAAAATAAGCCGGAGAAAGAGATTTCGTTAGCGGCCAACGGATAAAGAGTGGTTCAGTAGCACGAGCACGAGATGCGTGTCTGCTCCTCGTAACTTCTTGCTTTGAAAAACGAGATCGATGCTCGAGGGGCAGCGTTTTGACACTGTGAAAGAAGTTCGCGTTAAACCGCGGAGCCACGCGATCACGGTTCCTGCTAAATCGCTCGTAGCACGCGTTAAGATGTTCACAGCTCAATGAAGCTCTTCTCAAACGAAGATTGAGAAGAGCGTGGAGCAGTGACCCGCGGAGCCATCGAACCTTATCCGACAGCAACGTCACGGGGAAACCGATAGAATTCGATTGTCTTTCCGATGGGACAGAGAAGATTATCGAGGGAGAATCGTCGGAGGCGTCGGAATCGGATCGCGCAGCTGGGAGATGTGGGAGCTCGAGCAGAGATTCGAGCGGGGTTAACGATCCGCTGCAAGCTCCCGGAAGCAAAACACGGGATCCGCACGCGCATTGTCAAAGCTCTCGGAGCGTTCCGGCGCGGCACGGCACGGTGCGCGTTCAACGCTCGAGGAAATATTTGCCTTGCGAAGATTTCTCGTGTTTGCCGAACATTTTAAATGTCCCCGTCGCTTGTTGCCTCGTCGAGTTTCACGAGCGGCCGGATGGGCGGACCGGGCGGAACTGCGGGACGATCGAGCGGAGCGAGTTAATTAGAATCCATTCTGAAAATTCCGACGATAAATTCACGGTTTCCGGGGGCGTATAGCCCGAAGGACGACTCGGATATAAATTTCGATTTAAGGGACGTTGCCGGGCTGTGCCGGGCTGGATGGCTGGCTTTAATAACGGGCCGAGAGTCGCGGCTCTGCAACTTTCGTAATTACTCGACTACGCTTTTCGGCCGCGCCGCCTCGCGCGGAGCCGCGCGCGCTTCTTCGGACTTCTTGCGTCTCCTCGCAAGAAACCGCCCCGGACAACGCGGCGTGCGTCTAATGGCGTTCCAACTTTCGGCTCTTTCGCGCGTAATTCCCTCGGGGCCGGCTTCCTCCTCGATTTCGGTCGAGCGTTCCATGATTTACCGGCGAATCAGGGCAAATGTTTCGGCGGCCTTAGAATATCGGGGAAAAGTTGGGGAGCTTATGTGACCGCTGTAGTCATCCTCTATTAGGCTCATCAAACGGAAGTCCTCGACTTACGCGGATCTTACTACGTAAATTCTGTCGAATTTTACATTCCACGCTTGTTTGGAAATCTCAGAAGCCGTGAACATAGTTTATTTGAATTTTCCTTTCAAATGTGTGCATACATATAGTGCGTACAAAGCAGACCGTGTTAATAACCTCCCTGCGGTGGCGCCCAGGCGCTATTCGACTTACGCGGAAAGCGCTGGAACGAATTAACCGCCTAAGTCGAGGACTTACTGTATTTAGTAACAATGTTACACATGATATTGTTAAACGCAGGGTAGACGATATTCACGTATTTACAATGAAGATACCGCATCTTTCAGCTGGACGAACGGAGAATATTCTTGACCGATGCTCGAGTTTACAGGTTGATGAACTTTTCAGTAGATTGCGGATATTCATGGAAATTTTCGCTTGCATAAATCGTTTCACCTCGAAGATCCCTCTCGGCGAGCGCGCGGAATAATAAAGGGAACTAATTTTTGTTCGGACGTCTAATGACCAGCGGTCTAACCGGAAGTCGAGTGCCTCGGGCGTTTGATTGTAGTTCGTCTAAAGGGAGCACGATCGCGATCGTTTGGCTCTTTGTCGCGCGGAACTACGTAGCTCGAGTAAAGTTCGCCGCTCTGTGGGAATCGAAGATGGAACCGGATATATGCCGAGTCGACGGAAACCGCGAGTAATACGTGGGATATTCCTTGGAAGTTCCGCGGAGCCTCCGGATCCCGGAGCCGGGAGAGGGTTAAATAAGAGCCGGTCGGTTCGATGAACCGACGACGGTGTTCCTCTCGGTCGAAAGCTTACCGGTAATTATGCGGGGATTAAACGAGCGCGGTGCGTCTTGTTCAAACGCAGATAGGGGCTCGTTCGTCCTCTCTCTTTCCCTCTCTCTCTCTCTCGGTTCGAACGAAGACGGAATCGCTGGAATTATACGGGGATGCTCGGCAACGGTTACCGAAGTGGAAGTTCGTTAGCGACGCGGGAAAAGCGGACCCCGTGCCGCGAGCGGCATTATGCAGATCGACGAATTCCCATTCCGTTCCGACGACGCGACGTCGCCTTCGCCATGAACAACGGTTCCGTTTGTTTCGGCCGAGCCGCGAAGACGCGAGTCTTTTCCGTTCGCTCGCGTGTTCGCGTGCGCGTCGCTCCCTAAAGAACGACTCTCGTTTGTCGTGTAAACAGGCTGCTACGAATCGGTCGGGCATTAACGCATCGGAGAATAGCGTGGCCTTTCTTTCCGTGCAGGCCCTGTCACCGATAAAGCGTTACTTCTTGTTTACACGACAGGAATAACGCAACGTCGCGACTCGACTCGTAATCCCCTCGTGACCGTCGCGCGCGTTCGCTTAGCCGCACGCGCGATCTCGGGACGATAAAGGTTCAATTTGGCGACGTACCTGGCCTGCACAACTGACTAGGCTTCGACGTGTTCGCAGTCTATACGTTCGATTCGGTGGTTGTAAGTAGTACGAGGCGACTAACGGTCCGCCGCTGATTTAACAACGCCCGAACGTTATCGGACTCGCATCAACGTATTAATATCGTTCATACTGTGGGATAATAATATTAGCGGTTGTTACATAGAGAAAAACGATTCAAATTCAAGGAAAATATCAATATATTCTAACCTTATTTTTGGTACAACAGTAGTTAACGATAACATTTACAATAGAATTACTCGATGTATTTTTCATCAGCTGCTACGACCTTCTCGAGTCTCGACCTGAATCGATTGCAGGCGCTTGACCTCCTCTTCGTCCATATTTGTCATCACTTCCATAATGGAGGCTCGTAAAGAATCTTCCGTGTTTTATGCGGCTTCGCATTTACCTTTGTCTCGACTACGCCCCACATGTAATAATCAAGGGGATTGCAGTCAGGGCTAGAGGTGGGCCACAAGAAGGTAAAGAGGACCAGTGATAATTTAGGTTTTCGTAAAGTCAGGCCTGCGTCTTTCTTGCCTTCTGAGGTGGAGCAGAGTCCTGTTGTAACTTCTCTTGTTTCTCGAACACCCTACATTTTTTAGCCACATCATGCACTACCGTTTTTTGTAGCCAAACCACACAATTATTTCCGAGGGCGATTTTCCGGTGCGAAGCGATTCGACTATTGCCGCTTTTCGGTTGAATTCTCGGTTCATGGTTGAACAAATGTCAGTCGTCGACTGTGATCAGTGGTTTCTTACTGAATGTACTTACTGCGAATTGTTGTGTTTATACCTGCTTTGTTTATACTTGGCCTGTAGGACTTCATGGAAAACGTTCCAGATTTACCTCGACGGCTCTGTACATGTATGTTTACCAGGGACCGAAAATAACAGTTATTCTAAAATTTTCTACCGTAAAAATCATTAATAAAAAGTTGATTATTATTGGAATCTAAAATAATCTACACAAAATATAAAGAAAAAAATTCGAAGAACACAATGATTAAAAAGCGGCAGCGACTAGAACCTCCTTCTTGTTCGTAAATTCGAGGATATACATTTAATTCTGTTCGGAAGCTGCGTGAGGCGAATCTCGATGTTACGGCGCAATGGGTTAATGGAAGCGCGTGCACTCAACGACAACGGCACCGCATCGACACTCCTCCTTTGTCCTTTTCCCTCGTTTCGATAATGCGAACATGTCAATACCGACCCGATGTCGTTCAGGTGTGGCGCTGTTAAATGGGCGACGACCTTTAACCTGAAAATCTTTTTCGTTGGAAGGAAGCGTTCGAGCGTGAATTGATTCGGTTTATCGATTAAGGGTTCTTCTCGAGCCTCCATCGGGCATTTCGCAGCGGCCGTTATCGTCGGTTTCACGATGAAATCTTCCTAACCGGTGGACAGAGCGCGCAGCGTTCGGCGAAATGAACGAGGGAACACTTTAATCGGGAATGAAAGCACTCGCAGAGCCGATAATTGTAATCTGGCGTGGACGGTAAGCGGCAGCCGGAGAGACCGGATCGGTCCGAGCCGGACCTAGTTGGGAAACACAGCGACAAATGAAAAACATCAACTTGCCGATCGACGTCGCGTGCTCCACGGCTGATTATTCTTGCACAAAGGCACACGCGAATTTTCCGTTTTAATGAAGCCTCGCGAGCGCGGCTCGCCGCACACGGGCCGTTAATTGGCTGCCGCGATCAACGAATCGGCGAAGGTGTGCGCGCGAGTATCGATCCGACGAATCGAACCGGGCGCGGGCAGGCGACCCCGCGCGGACGTTGATTTTCGCTGTTTCGGTCTCCCGATTGCCTCGGCTACAATAGATTTCGATGTCGGACACGAGAAACATTGGAATCGCTGAACCGCGGGGCAGTAGGCGCGGAAAAACCGGACGTTCGCGATATTCGATCGGAACGCTCTTTTATTATAGCTCGATCGAGAATAGAGTCAGTTTACAGCCTGATGAAATAGGATTAGCTACACGTGTTGACGGTGGGTTCAAAAATCTGTAGCACACCGCAGCTTCCAACGCGAAGGTACACTGGTGGTCAAAATGATAAGGCACCTCAAGGTTTTCAGCAATGGACATTCGATATCTACCCATAATGTAGTAATAAAGCGTTTATAAACAAACTTCGTATAACATTGTTTTCGTATTTTCACTTGTAGATCATGCTCCTACAATCTTGCCGGAAAAGTAGGAAACAACCTGTACATACACGTAGAAAGCGAATATACAACAAAATAGGGTACTAACTTTTAAATAATATACTAAAAATTAAAGAACTCGTCCAAACCATTTATTATTCCTACAAAAATTGACTTTTGTGTGTGGTACCAGTTCAATCATTCTTCTTGGTAAACTTCTATATAGATTTTTTATATCAATTTGATGTATGCTTTCCCAAGCTTCTAAAATTGCTGATTTCAATTCGAATACTTCCTCAAACGTTCGCGATAATGTTTAGGTCAGGAGACCTCGCAGGCCAATTCAAAACCCTTATATTTTTTTCCGCTTAAAAATAATTTTTTACTATGCGAGCAGTATGCACAGCTGCATTATCTTGCTGAAACACATATCTTCCGGCAGCAATTCTGCGAGCATATGTTCCAATTTGCTCTTTAATTAAACTTACGTAGTCAGCGCTATTCATACGGGCTTGAATAAATTCCATTTTGCCTCTATAGCCGATTCCTCTCCATATCATTACTGTACCGCCACCACATCGACGACTCAAAACTCAAAACCCTTTGTTCCTTTCTTAAATCATGGAAATAGTGCTTGTATCCATCTGGACCATCCACATTTAGTATCTTTTCCTCCGTGAATATAATTCGTTTCCACTGAGATTTCACGACATGAAATTTTGTGTGTGTACAACTGTGCCTTATCATTTTGTCCACCAGTGTACGTACACACAGGTCAATCTTTTACCTATTCAACCTGTTGGAAATGTCTTCATGTGGGCACGTTATTCTCAGGAAACTACACTTTATACCGTATATACTTTATTAGTATTACAAAGATGTTGCTCCAAATAACGACACAGTGTTTCCGCACACCCTGTATCGAATCTATGCGTAAATGCAATAGTAAAAGTGAAAGCTGTATTATGCCCCCACCTCGACCCTTCCCCCTTGGGAGAAAACCGCCCCTTACGCTTAAAGGTCGATTCATACACATGCGATCCGAACGTCTGAGAAAACACTCTAACCCAGGTTTAAGTGACACCGTCCGCAACCGAGAAGGTCTGAGCGGCTTCGTTCCGATACTTTTCATCGAGACCGAGAGCATAGGCATCTCCTGAGGTGTAGAGGGGAGTAAGAGGTTCTCGGAACCCCTGGGGTTAGGGTAGCAAATGACACGATACTCGGCACTTGGCCTTTGTTCGAGCATCTCGACCCTTCTCAAGTTGCCTAAAACTTCGGATCGCACGCGTATGAGCCCCCAAAAACAGCGTGCGATTTCTCGGACGCGTGTATGAATCGACCTTTAGGTGTAACTTCGCAGTAGAAGTACCGTTGTACCATACAGAACCGTCGCTTTATCTTCCACATGTTTGCTGCTGCGAAATAGTTGTATGATCGGGTACGAAATCAGAGGCAGCTCGCAGAGGTATCGTCGCGTAATTCTTTTCGTATTTATCATCTGGTAACGGCGAGGGTATAATACAGCCGGACCATTATCGTTGTAATAACGCGAGGGAAGGATGCAACAGCGAGGGAAGCTGCGTAGTCACGGCGCACAAGAGAACGCAATCCTGGCTAATGGCTAATGGCGAGCACGACTGGCAGATCCTAATTGCCGCGAGAATGGAAGAATGGAAGAATGGAGGGCGATGGTGCGTCGGTGGCCCAACGTATCGTCTGGAGTCGGAGCAGCTCGCGCACGACCGACCGACGCGGACAATGGGGACTGATGGTCGAAAGGTCTGATACGTGTCAATTAGCTGGTCGCGAACTAGTTGAACGAGTTCGAAAATTACAAAGCTGCGGACGGTATCGAAGGAGCGCGGGGGAGGAGACGGTGATCGTAGGAATACCACAAATTTTAATCGAGTTAGAAAGCACTTAACGCCTCCCCGTGGAAGCTCATCCGAGCGTGTTCGGATGCCGGCAGAAAAGCTGGCGGTCCAAGCCCATTTCCGGCTTCCGTCGGCCGTTTTACTACCACCGAACGAGATGGTCACCGTGTTCACCAATTCGCGTGCGCGCGCGTGGGCGAGCGGGCACACGCGCAACACCGAGCATTTTAATCCTGTTACAAAGCACTTAGCGCTGCTAATGGCCGTTTCTTACTTCTTACGTCGCAGCTGCTAGATCGGCTTCGTCCACCGGAAATTGCGCAAGTTTTCCGCAACTTTTGAATAACGCGGGCTCGTCGAGAGGCCGCCGAGCAGTTTAAATCGAACCCGGTTTCTTTGTTCGCCGCCCCCTACTCCACTCGCCCGCTCCCTTCCCGTCCCGGGTCGTTAATTTCTCGCGGGGCGGTTTCGCAGTCGCGCCGCGCAGTCGAGTTATCGTTCGGGCCGGCACAATCGACGGAAAATATCCCCGCGAACGAGCTTTCAATTCCTCCTCGAGGATTTTACCGCGCTGGGAATCGCGAAACGCGTCGCCGCGATCCGTTCGTTCATGGTCGCCATTAAAACCGTAATAATCGTAAGCGACGACTTTTCGCTACCATTCCTTTCCTCTCCTACGCTGCTGTCCTCGGAGATTTATGGCCGGAACTTAAACGGAGAAAAGCCGCCATCCTTCTACCGCGGAACACGATCCCGTCGATCATCCCTGCGACCGGCTAATTCCACGATCAACTCTTCCGGCAACCGATCGATACCAGCATTCGAGATTCAATTCGGCCTGGATCGCGTGCGGTTTACGTCCTACGGGATGTTTCTTTTGGTAACGGCTCGGAGACACGCTTCTCCGTTTGCGTACTATCTACGCTCCAGCGTTTGCTCTGATATTCGGTGCGGGGGCAATATTGTCAACGGTATTCTCCGCATAGTTCAGCCTTGCGAGCGACTGTAAACTTCGTCACGGGAACTATCGAGTAATTATGGTGACATCGGTTTTCGACGTGGACCCTCTTGCTTCCGGATGCACTTGGAATGCAGCCTTCTGTTCCCGGAGTCTATTAGATCTTCCTTAATCCTGGATAACCAGACTGCCGTGCGTGGAAGTTCCGACGTGATTAAAACGACGTGCCGATGTAAATAGAGCCTTTTGTAGTCTGGGACTGAAGGGGTTGTTGAGCTGCTGTACCGACCCACAATGTGCCGAATGACCATTTTGGATGGAAAAAAAACATGTCGGAAAAATGTATTCTTCTTTAGGAATGTTTACCGAGACTAATTATACCCATAATCATTCATTTAATAGCGATATAAACGTATGAATATCAATACGTGGAAATACGTAAAGCCTTAGTGAGCTGAAATTTGGTACGCAGGTAGCCGCTAGCCCAAAGGGGTGCACGAATATACTTTTATCCCGGAGATCCTACAGGATTAAGGGCTAAAAATAAATTAGTGGCATACCTCCAGAAATAAGCCAGCCGTTGATTGTTCAACGGGAATTATGCTAGTGCTTAAATAAACAAGTCAATTCAGTTATTTCCTATGAAAGCGTTTTTATTATTTCAATAATTGTCGAATAGAAAAGCGGTGATTTTTGATAGTGTTCAGTAATTTCCTTAGCTCAGTCAGGTAGGCAGCGGTTCTCCGTAGTCAAGTCTATTTAGCAGGAGTAAACAGAATATGTAATAAGCAACGTTACCGACGCGTCCACATTCGACGTCTACGTTGCGGATAATTGTCGCGCCACGAACACGGATCGTCGGCGTGTACGATCGTGTAAATTCGAAATATTCCGGTGAGGTGGAAGCGGGTTTTTCCGGCTGTCGAGCTCCGGTGAACGACGCGACCCGATGGGATGCTCGATACGGATTGCGGGAAGCCTCGGAGCGACTTCGTCGAGCACGGGCCTTTCTTCCCGGCTCCGCGAGATGCTCTTTCTCGACCGCGCGCTCTCGATAACTTCGTAAATTATGCATGACACGGTTTCGCGCGAGCGAACCGCTCGATACAGACGGCTCCTCGCGGCAAAAGGCTCCGGCAGAAAAAAGGTGGAGGGTCGGGAGAAGGAGGCTGCGAGGTTGCGAGGCTTCGAGATGGAAGGGAGAAACGGTAGAAGCTTAAGGCTGCTCGCTGCTCCGGGGATCCTCGAGGAAAGAGTACCTTTTAAAATTCACGAGAACATCGCTCGGAACGGATTTCGGTCGGTGGAAGTGTCGAGGTACAAAGTGGCTCCGCGGAGCACGTAATTTCAAAACACACGTGCTACCCGGGGATATCGGCCTCGTTCGACCGAGAACAGCGTCGAGATCGCTCCGAATCACCGAGAGCGAAAAGAAACTCGGACCGGGACCAACACACCTAATGGACTCGCGTATAGTACGCGATTACGTTCCGCAAGGAAATTCGATCGAGTTGCTGGCAGATGATCGAGGAGAAGCCTCCGAGTACAAAGAGTTAATACTGCTTATCGACGACGCAATCAGCTGGCAACGAGATCCTCCAAGAAGTCTCGGTATTCTGTGCTCTAATTCTCCTCGTGGTTATAGAGCAAAGCCTTTCCGTTTTCTACCCGTTAACGAGTTTGCTTCCGTCCCAGTAATCTTAATGGTTTGGCCAAAGGAGACCTATTAGCAGCTTTCTGAATGATTGTTCCACGAGAAATGGAAGCTTGAAAACCTTCGCTGCGATGCAATCCCGAGGGAAGCTGTTTGGGCGTCTGGCCGTGGATATCATACAGTTTTACAGACTATTAGCGAGCCTCTTCCGGAGGAACAGTCTCCAACGCGTGGGGACATGCTGTTGCATTTGATGTAAACGCCGCCGCGATAATAGCAACGCAACGACGCGGTCCGGCCCGGATTCGGAATCCCGGCGTGTCGCGAGCGCGACAAATTGGATTCTGTAGGACGTCGCGCCGACAAACGAGGCCGCGCGCATTCGTTTAAAACCGTTCTCGTGTCGCGACACGGTGAACAAGTTGTTCCGCCTACGGAGGATCGATCGGTTCGCCGGGGCTAATGGAATCGGTAGCGCGAGCCTCCGCGCTTTTCCGTTGGGCCGAAGGGCGGTGGAAGGACGAGAAGGGGCGCGGAGGGTCGAGGAGGGTCTAGATGAGGGTTGACGAGGAGGAGGGTCTCTGTCCGCGAGACCGTGCGAGTACACGGTTTCCACGAGTTGCCCGGGTTTGGATGGGATCGAGAGTTCGCAGGGTGCGCCGACGTCGTTCTGTTTGCATGCGAGGCGGTATATTCCGCGAACTTGCCGGAGACGCGTAAATCGAGTTTGCCCCGGGGGCTGGCTACGGTCTCGTTCGAGTTGCGGCCGCACGTACGCGCGCGGCTCCAGATTTAGCCGGCGCGCGATTCGTCTAAAACGCGGAACGCGCGACAACCGACAACCGACAACCAACGCGACCCGTGCAACCCTAATCAGGCTCATTGTGTCAAAGCTTCCCCGGTAATTAAACGCGCATCGCGTAACGAATGCAGACGCCGCGCCGCGCGAAACCCGGGCTTGCAGATTCCCCGAGCACACTGTAGCGCAAACTTTCCAGCTGGTGCGGATTCTCGGCGAGACCGGCCGAAACCGATCCGACCATGAGCTCCGCGATTATATAGTTATCATTTGCGTACAGTATGCCAGAGTTTATAAAATCTGTTGCGAGCTCTCGTCGACGAATAGCAAAATCATTTCGGTTTTGATCAATCCGATTTCTGCTCGAGGCACGGACGAGCCTCATTTGTTCGTTCACGAATGAAGAACGATATCGTTATCGGACCCCGTGGGAAATTTCGGGTAACCACGCGAGGCTTGATAATAACAATGCCAGACATCTGAAACTCGTTATTTTGCTTCTCGGTAGTCCCAGCATTTGAAGCACACGCAATTCGAGCTAGCGGGAGAGCTAGATTGTTTACGGCTGGTTAATTCGGAGGCGGTCGGACGCGGCTCGTGTGTCGTTCGACGCAAGCCGCGCCACTGAATTTATCGTCGAATAATTCAACTAGCTGTGCCGCGTCCGTCCGTAAACAGAATTTCTTTCCGTCCCGGCAGACTTGCTTAACCCGCAACGGCGTGCGATGTATTAGTTCGAGGAGTAATGAAGGGGCAAATTAAATATTGCTTCCGGAGCACAGAATGTTGGTAGTCGGGTCGGTTCGTACCGTTGGAGAGACAAACGTTAATCGATGGTCCAGCGAGGCTGTCGAAACGCTAGACCGGTGGCAGCCGCGAGGTGCAAAGTTCTCTGCGGCGAAATAAATCGCGGCGGTCGAGCCTCGCCGTGAACGTTCGTCGCCTCCGTTCCCCCTCCCCTCTCGAGTGCCCTTCAACGTTTAATTCCACTAGATTTAACGGGATCCAGTCTATATCTGCCGGATATATATCTTCAGCCGCTCCCTTCGTTTTCCCGCGGCGCGCAGCGAGCCCCATTTAGAGGTTCGAGGAGATTCCGCGTTCCCGTGGCGTGAAAATAGATGCGTGATTCGACCGCTCGCAGGTTCTCCCGGAAGAGCTGATCCGCGAGGCGGTTTGCTCGTATATCAGTTGACTATTCGCTTGTCTGCTTCAGATACGGTTGACGCCGCTCCGCGGCCGTTCCGTTCGGCCCCCGCTTCGCAGAGGCCCGCGGAAAATTCTCTTAAAGTTTAAGATGCCATTAAGCCGCGCACGCAGAACCTGTCGCCGCCAGATGCTCGGCGTATCATCGAATTTATGAAACCAATAAGCGGCGACGGAAAGATTTGCCGAGGGGGAAAAAACTTCTCCATCCTTCGCTTCGTTCCGCCCGCTTCTTCTCCCGGGATTCGAAGGCTTGGTTATGCGAGTTCGGTGGTCGCTTAGGGTCGAGGAAGAGGATCGGCGAAGGAGACAATAAACGCGGCAGACAAATAGCTGACAAATAGCGGCGGGCCGCGCGCGTCGGCGATTCGTAATTAGATTTTAATCGGAATGAATCACCGGACGCGGCCTCGGGCACCGAGCACCGCCCGAGACTTACGGTATCGTCGATGCACTAATTCACGACGCATTAGCGCAGCTGCATCCTCCGCAGCCTCTAATGGCTTCTGCTCGTTGGTCCCCGGCCCGAGAAAGTACATTCCCCGGTCCCGACCTCTTCGGCCAGGACAATTTCCACCGCGATGGCTTCCGTCCCGCGTCAAATTTACTCGGCCGCCGAATGCTCGCCTTTATCCGAGCTGGACCGGTCAATTACCGGCATGTTTCCTTGTATCTCGTACCCCACCGGGCCCGCAGAGAGAAATCGATCTGATGGATGCGCGCTCTGTTTCCTGTTTGCTCTTCTCGTCCGCGTAAATTCGCCCGATATTTATAGATCTGCCAAGCTGATTCCTCTCGAATATCTTTTTTTCGTGATTTTTCTGTATGCAAATTTAGTTTTGTTGAAATAACAGTTCTGGAGAAAGCTACAGCTACAACGTAATATTGAGTCGAGGTACGGTGGGAGACAAAAGTACAAGAAATTCGAAATCCATCAATATACAATTGGCAACGAAAGCCATTCATGAGTATATTTTGCATTATATGCAAAATATATTATTTTACGCATACTGTACCCTCTGTAGCTATATTCAGTGGTCTACGCTTGTCGCGCTTCCATGCTAGTGAGAGGCAACACCATAAATTTGACGTTTTGTAACAGTTTATAATTTTTTTGCTCCGCGTAACTGTTCAGTGAATCCTAATAAATTTTGAACATAATTAATTACATAATTTTTACTGCATATAAAAAAAACTGGAGTTTCTAGCTGCGTTTTTTCAAGGTTTAGATAGGGTTCGAAGTGTAATTTTATGAAATCTCCATAAGAAGACGTGTCAAAATGCGAAAACTTCAAGTTGCTATATAATTCTTAAACGGTGCAGTGAATCGAACCCAAAAACTTTGGTAATTGCATTAATTTTGTAAGAATGATATCTTGTCAAATTTTCAAAAATGTTTTGTTGCGTTTTTATATTACCTGCAGAACATCCTTAAGCTGGACATATCTGGTATACTCTATAGTATAGTTTTATTCGCCGTTCCTATTCGCAATAAAGTTTAGTGTAAAGTGACTTATTTCACTAGGTCGTGTCCTTTAATTAACTAAATTAATTAGATAAAGAGCACCACTCCGACCATCTCCTTCAACCATTTTTGTCAGAGATTATTGAATTTCGTATGAAATGGAGCGTGCTTACTCGTTACCAATTTACGAAGCCTGCTTTTGTCTCTAGAGTTAGGAACATCCGTGGATACGTTGTTCGACAGGGTCGCTCGCGCGTGGAAGGTGCACGCAGCCGAGAAACCGGAAACCGGACGAAGGAAACGGACCGACGCGACGCCCTCCCGGTGGTTGACGCGAGGCGTCGACGGAACGCTCGCCGGTTCCTGGTTCCCGGTTTCTGGGCGCCTTGGGAACGGTAGCCCTGAGTGCTAATAGAGGTGGTTACGGAGTTTAGACCACTTACAGCCCTTTGGCCCTTCTCCCGATCCTTTCCAAGGCTCTCACGGCTTACCGCTCTATACTCTATCCCCTTTATCGGTAATTTCGTCTGCTCCTTAAGGAGCTCGTTGCCGCCAGGCCATCCTCCCACAGCTCCTCCTGCTTCGTCTCCGCTCGATTATTAGCCCTGCTATTAGGGATCGAGCGGGTGGCGTTTCGAATAAAGGAGCGAGAAACCGAGTAGGGGTTAGAAGAGGTACGGGAAAGGAGCAAACCGATCCCTCGATAGGGAAAATGAACCCGGATCGAAATAAACCGGCGTTCCTCTTCAGCGAGTCGGGGCGACGCCAGTTCGTGGTGCTTTGTTCCTTGGATAGCCGAACGCTCGTTCAAAACCCGATATTGCGGAGCTAGTTGGAGTAAGATGATGTATACTTGACGCTTGTTTAGTAACACAAATCATTTCGTAATATAGCAACCTGTTCCGCGTGTTTCAAGTGGCTCGCGTGTCTGGGATATTGTCTATTTGAAAGTCAAATGCGACCTGATGTGCGCCGAGTGTGCGAGGTGCTCGAATGCAAAGAATGCTTGCCTCTCTGTTCGATGATGTGTGTCGCTGATAAGCCCAAGAGTTAGCGCAGAGGTGGTGCAAAAATATGAAAGATAGTGTCCCAAACATATCATTGACAATTTCAGTAATTCCCCGTGAAATTGAGATAGTTTGGGAAAAGAGAGAGAGAGAGGGGACGGAGTAGCCAAAACCATAATAATGACTAGCTCTTCCCCCACTGTTCCCTCTTTTCTTTGCCGTTCGAAAGTTAGCTTTGCTTGAGCGAAAGCGACGTGCTTCTGACCAAAAAAGACCAAAAGGTCTCCTTTCTCGCCTCTCTTTGTACAATTAAGTTACGTTTAGTGCTAACTGGTGTCGGATTAATTAGATTCATTTAAGATAGAGTTAGATTTTTAATGAAGTGGACATTGGACTTTTCTCCTGCTTAAATACCAAGATATTCATTCTAGAGATTCTAGAGAAAGATATTCTTCTGTTCCTTAACAGAGGTTCACTTTTCTTTCGGTTTTATTTCGATTCGTCTCGCATACGTTAGGTAGCCAGCACGCCGACGTTAGTAAATACAGTTAACGGGAGGTGGATAGTTGGATAGGTCGGGCTAAGCGAGGAACGGGCATAAACGGATGGATATGATTCACCGGGATCTAAACGAGGACCACCGCGCCGTTAAGCCGGGAAACAGCGCTTCCCGGTCGCGATTCTTTCACTGGGTTGTAGCTGATAACGGAACCGGGATAACGGCAGACCGTGCTTAACGTCCTGGGGTCGGGTCGCGGGTGAACCGGATACCGGGCATGCCCGACAAACAGACAGCTATACGACGTGCGGAATTTCCTGTTAAATTCGCGATACCGCGCCCCGTATTGTGACCGCCGCTGTTCTAAATACTCCGTCGAGCTGCGGAAAAAATGAAAAATCCGATTTCTCCCAGCGCGAGAAGAAAGTTACCGGTTCCCCGGTAAAGTTTTATACTAAACACAATCAGTGAAGTTTCCCCGGAGTTTAGACTTTCGAAGTCGATAGAGCCACTTCCTCGCTTCGATTCTTCAAACTTCCACCTCGGAGCGCCGCGAACATGTCGTTCGGAGGTGTGCTCGCCATTTTTGCGGTGCGTTCTTAAACATTATCTGTTCCCTCCGTTAATTTCATGCATTTTTCACTGCTGCAAAAGTTTTAATTTCTTAACGATGATAATCACTTTAGTTTTCGTCACAATTCGCTCGTCGCACAGTTAAATAAAGTATGTGACAACATCGTTCTTCCTGCAACTACGTATTTTGCAATATAAGACGACGAGAAGAGGATCGTGCGACACGGACACGATTATTTATTATAATAATCGACAACCGTTACGTTGAAGCGCTGTTAATATACAATAAAAAATATATTGAACGTGGCAGTTTCAGATTGTTTATTAAATCCAACCACGTTTTAAGTTTGTCAGAACATCAGAGGCCCGGATGATCGAGGTTCTACTGTACTGTCAATATGGCTAGATGGTGGCACGGACACAAGGATATTGATTTGAACAAACAAAAACCGCTAACATAAAGAATTACGAAACGAAAGGCGAATTTAGTTGCCAATCTAATACAATTGATCGTTCGAGCGTACAAGCTCCTCTTCATTTGTCCACCTTTGCCCGCCGGAATGTTCGCAGAAATAGTCAAGGGGCTTTGCAATTGCTTTCGAAATGTCTGAGACAGTGTACCCGGTTACAAAAGCTTGAAATTCATCAGAAGCGCGATGGAGTGCAAAGACACGTGAATAGAAAATACAAAGCGCGACGTGCCTCTTCCGTAGAGCAGAGTCATATCCCAGTAGTTCTTCGTATTTTTAATTTCGCGTATCCTGGCGTCGAAATCGATTTCCCCCGGACATTTCGCATTCTCTCCGACGCGCGACGGGATACGGGACGACGAATGCTCGCGTTCTAGACACCGGTGCCTCTTATGTAATCGCTTCGACTGTCCTCCCGTCTCTGCTCGGCCGTGTAAAAGCCAACGACAAAAAGGACGCAGCGTCGCGTCGGATCGAAGGATATCGGAACTTCCGGAATTCCCCGGGAACACGTAAAGTGCACAGCGCGCGCAAAGTGCAAGGAATTTTTTCCTCCCGGGTCTCAGGCTCTCGCGCCGCGTCGCGCGTCGCTCGTAAAAGGGATTTCGCCATCCGGCCCGCCCCCTCCGGGATTTCACGGAGAAATTGCCGCGAGAGTTTGGTCGCCTTTGTATCGAAGCCGGGAGTTCCTCGTTCGCGTTCAGAGTTCGAGTCCAAACTGGAAGTCGGAGACCCGGAGATCCGTCTTTGACCGACTCGATCGCTGGCTAGCTCGCAACCGTCTGTCCCGGGGAATCAAGATCACATGGAAGTTTAATTGCAGACTCGATAACCGAGCCGCGGAAAATTCGGCGTATCGGCGAGCTCCTTTGTCCCGATAGCCGATACTTGACCCGGGCTCGCCGCAAGAACCCGGAAACGCGACGAGTCAACTCCCCAAGGTACACCGAGTGTCCTATCGTGGATCTTCCGTGGCGTACAAGTTCGCTAGTAAAGGGTGCGGCAACTTTTAGTTCGTCTTAAAAATCCAACAAATATTGCCAAATGATTTGTACTTTATTTTCCGATTAAGAATGGCGTACTATTTCATTGAAATGACTGCCTCGGCTGGATTTGCAGTAGCCAATTCTGTCGACCCAATTTTTCAGTGAATTTTCAATCTTTTAATTGCGTCTTTCAAAGCCTCAATCGTCGACAAAATTGAGAAAGTCATATACATAAAATGGAGATATTTCAGCTCCGAGTGCAAAAGGTTGAAGACCACCATTAGCACCTTGAGTGTCGACCTAGCAGCCTCAACAATTCCACGAGATGGAATGGTTGACATAAAAATTGAACTGTTGCGATTTATGATGCCGAGAGTGCTCTTCCAAAGTTCATGCATTTAGCTAGACATTTCGAAATCGAAAGACATTTAATAAAGCGTTAAATTAGGATCGTTTTTTCTCGTTTCTTCTCTCTGATGTATTTCTGACACTGGCGTGCTATCTAGCTCCAGGTCCATCCAGCTCCTCGGAAAGTCGTTTGGCGGAAGTTTGAAAAAGTTTACGCGAAGGGTACTTGGTCAATTAAGCGAGTCGCTGCGTCTTCCAGGGGCGACGAGCAGCAGCTGGGAAATAGATAAAGATGCAAACGGTTGGAGCGAGTATCGCGGGTGCCTCGAGAATGGCCGGAGTCCCGCGATCTCGCGATAAACCGTACTCGCGGAGGATTCAGCTGGGTGTTGCGAGAATTGCAAATGACGCGTTAGAAGTCGGTGTCGGGGCTGGTGCGTGCCGCCGTTCCAGGGCCGTCCCGGATTACCCTCGGCTCTTTGTTATGATGCGGGTATTAGTCGGCGGGATGATACGATAAAACTCTCGAAGTTTGCTTCCTCGGTCGAATGGTTGGTCCTCGAGAGCGAGCGCGGGGGATTAAAGTTTAACGAGTGCGAGGACCTCGAACCAGCACGGCAGCAGGGCGGATACGTATCTTTCTCCTGTTTGTCTCTTTGGTAACGGAGAAGCGCGGCGTGTCTCTCTCTCTCTCGGCTAAATCCTCCGGGGAAAAGTCTCGGGCGAGAGCGACGTAGGAAATATGCGAAACTCGCGTGCGACGCGTAACACAGATCAAAGGAGCGTATTCACGGGCGAATACGTGGCCCGGGTGCGGGGGTAATCGTACTCGCGAGCTCAAAGCAGTTTCTCCGAGCGCGCGGACCTAAGAACCGTAAGTGCTCGAGAAAAGTACCCGCGTAATTGCTTTCCATTCATTCGTTCCACGTGGACCAGGCCGAGCCGGCCCGCTGAAAGCGTCACGGCCCAACCTCTTTCTAACCCTCGCGCACTGCGGCCGCGAATTTCGTACGAATTACTTGGTCAAAATCTGGTTTCCCTCCGCAACCAACGACGAATCTTCCCACGAACAAAGGCGGAAGGACACGCGCCGTACGCTGACCCCGGCTGCTCATGTCAGAAGCACGGGGCTACGTTAGCTGCGCTCCAGAAGATCAGATTATCCTCAATTAACTCGTTGACTGCCAATTTTACATCATCATAAACAGACTGCGGGTGGGAAAAGTATGGAAACCTAGAGCATTTGACAAGGGATTGCAGGATAATGGGGGAAATGATCAGGCTGGAGGATATAGTGAGCGGGAATAAAAGATAGAAAGGTTGAAGAGTGGTTGGAGAAGTTGAGAAAAAAAGAGGAGAAAAGAGAGCATAAATAAACCAAAGAGAATACCAAACCAAAAATGCAAAAGTTAGGGAATGGGGAGGGAAGCAATAAGTATGGAATTAAGTGGGTCAGTGATAATTAGGATACTAAAGGAGTAGGACAGGGTAGGAATGAATGTGTGAGACATGGAAATGAATGAGAGAAGGTATGGCTGATATAAAGCAAAAATTATTATTATTATTATAAATTGACTGCGGGTCTTTATGCAAACTAGAAATTTTCTGTGACCGACCAGCCAATCTTTAAGATAACGGGACCACGGTTGACTTATCTATGAGATCGTGGGTCGAGCCAATCGAATGGAGTTCGAGGGGACCCCACGGTGGTCTGAAGCTAATCGATAGCAAGTCCCATCGGACTGGTCTCGATGACCGAACGACGTGTCTCGGACGCTGATGGTTTTCTCGGTGGCAAGCCGGTGCGCGAGTGAATGGCCATTGTGTCACGGACAAGGATTGTGCGAATTGTGGCGTGCGGTCGGTCCAAAGGCATTGTGTCCCGGGACGCGACACCTCCGAAGAAAAGGGGGAAGAAGGAGCGTAGGTCGCGAGAACAACCGGTGTTCCTTGTCCCCGATCCGCGTTCGCACACACTCTTTCTCCGTACATAATTCCAGCGGGAGACTGTTCGCGACTCCTCGCGATATCGACGAGAATCGGAGCGCGAGGAATAAATTTGAATATTTTCGGGTTGGAAATCTCCGGCGAGGACTGGGGCAACGAGTTCGATTCGTACGGTGTCTTCCGTAAGAGTAATTCTCTCTCGGCTTTGTTTAATCGGTTCGCGTACGTTTGCGGCGCGGCGATACTTAAATTTGCATAATTAGAGGGGGACGAGCGACGGGCCGCGACGGATCGTTGAATTACGGGAAACCTGCGGTTGAACGATTAATTAGAAAGCCGTGAAGGGGCGTTTTTCGAGCGGGCGACGCCCGCGCTCGGTCCGGTTCGCGAAACTTTTCATTAAACAAGTTTCCCGGCGAAAATGGAGTCGGCCGCGAAAACGACGCCCTGGAAGCAAGCTCACTCGCTTCTCTCTCTCTCTCTCCGACGCACAAAAAAATCGCAATCGCAATCTTGAAGGCGCGACTCGTAATTTCCAAGGATTAATTAAAAAATACGAAGCTGCCGAGGAAAGAGCAAAGACATCGAATCGATCCCGACGAAGGCACGGGCGCTTTCTGGCCCGGATCAAGGCGAAATCCCTGTAATCCTTGATCCGGATGCCAGGCGAAAGGATAAAAAGGCTCCGTCTGAAATGGAGCTCCTCCATTTTCTTGTTTTCCGGCGGCGCGGCGCGGCGTTCCCTTTTCGGCCGCCTCGTTTCCACGATCTCTCGGCCTGGTTACTTATGCCGAGTGTGTTCCTCGGGTAATGGAGCCAAATTATAACCCCGGGATTACGTTATCTATCTATCCGCGATATCGAGGACTTAGCCCGACCTTCGGCCGGCCCGGGGCTCCGTCGAGAATTTATTATTCGTTTTCCTCCACCTCGTCCGCTCTGCTCTGGTCCGAACGCGGCCCGTCGACCGGCCAGAAACTTCTTACGAGGGAGAGCCGATCCGCCCGATGCTCTCAAGGAGAGAATCTTTTACGTTGGCTAATCCCGATTTCGACGAAACGAGCGCCCGGTTCGCTCGACGCGGACCAAATCAAAATTCGGCTAATCCTTCGTCCCCCATTTGTCCGACCGACTTAGCCTGACCAAACGTCCCGATTTTTCAGGATTCCACCCTATTTTTGGGGACTATCGCGTGCCTCGGTTTTCAAATATTCCGTACCCTCAGCCTCCATTTACTATTAGATCAGTGCAAAGGAGTCTGCCCGATTTGGTATTAAAATGCAACGAGGGATCAAGAATTTGTCCACGCGTATGCGTAACAAATACACGTGGTTTTGTGTCACAATGAAATCTTACTTGTCGATTTGTTCGTCTCGCAACACCGAAGCGTACAGCGACGCGAACAGAAAACCTTACGGCCTCGAGGAGCGGTGTAAACAACCGTGGACACAGTTCCAGACTGGGTCGATCTACAGGAGAAAGAGGAGCGTCGAACTGCTCGGCGATTCTCTTTTGCTACATCGATGGGAATTTGGTATCAAACGACGCAAGGCGAGGCGAGGCAAAGGGAGGGAACGCGGCGCTGCGGGAGGGAAAGTTTCCGCTAGCGAGAGAAGTTGATTCTCTCCGGGGCCGACGCGCGATGGCGACTTCTCGCGTTCTCGTCTCGAGTCGCCGCGCCGGTCCGCTCGCCCTGACAAATTCTTTCGAAAATACTTTATCCGGTTTCGCCGGTCCGAAGTTCGCTGTCCGGCTAGGAGAGCGTTTCGCGGCAACGGAGGAGTCGTCCGCGGGCTCCGTTTTTCGCCGGTCTAATTCCCCGGCGAGATCCTCGGACAGCGACGAAAAGCGGTTCGAAGAAACTCGTATAAATTCTTCCGGGTCTCTCTTCCGGCGACGCTTTACGGGTCACCGGAACGACGGCGAAGCGTCGCTATAAATAACCGTCAGATAATCCGGCCTGTCGCCGTTTAACCCAGTCCCCTTGTCCCTTCTCCTCTCATTTTCCCTTATCCTTCATCCTTCGCGAAAGCTTCCGAAATTTCGTCGAGCGATCAACTTTTACTGCTGGGTCATACATAATGCAGCGAATACTTCTCGCCGCCGTGCCGCCGCCGCGCCGTCGGAGAGTAGCACGTGGAACGGACACCTCGGACGACACGCAGTGGGACAAATGCCCGATCTAGCTGGGAAAAAGTCATGATCGGAAATAGATATTATTATTATCATATACGGACCGAGGTCCTTTTATACAGGAGTTTACAGACGTTTTAAAATACAATAAGAAAAAGAAAAACAAAACAGAAAAAAGAATCTTAACCTAAAATTTACATACTAAGGGGGACTCACGTAATTTTGCTTTGAATGCCTGTAACGTGCCATTAAAAAAATCAATATTGTTATAAAGTGTGTTTGATCCGATTTATAGGATTTATTACGCCATATGTGGATTTGGATTTCATTGTTTGAAATCCAGCTCTCGTTCTCAAAACACGTTCAGGTACATAAAAATTTATTTGCCTAAAGAGATCGGGGCAATCAATATTATTATTATTAGATATTTTTAATTAAGAAGAGGAAAAAGTCATATGTCCTAATACGTCCTAACTTCGTATGACCTTATTTTTCATGTGGATGCACCGATGCACTCGCCAGGTGCAATTGCACTTTATTCTTTAATGCAACCTAATTTGTTTGTTAAACCAATCGATCCTGTTTATTATCCTACGTATAAAAGTACTTATCCAAGTTCGTCGAAATGTAAATTTTGATTTTTGATTTACATTGCGTCACATTATACTGTATTACTTTCTATTACTCCTTATTTCTTGATTGCATATTAATTTTATTTGTGTTTTATAAAACTGTCTCTTAAATGTTTGCAACTTAGAAGCTTTTTGTCGTGATCAAAATCAGCAGTAAATAAAAGCTTGAAGTCTCCCGTTTTCGTCGACCCCAGACGAGTTAGCATAAACAGCTGTTTCTGATGAGTAGAATTTTCTTCCAGCTAGATCGGACATTTGTCCCACTGTGCGACAGCGTGAAACTGTTGCTTTGTCCAAGAGTGTATCGCCAATTCGAATGACCTTCTGTGGAGGGATCCATGCGAATCGAGACGCGCGCTCGCGGGAATAATGGAAAACGCGAAGAATGGAGGGACGAGATAGAGAGATATCGTTCGAGGATAGCCGGAGGTGAGATTCAGCGAAAGGATTCGCCGAGAAAACAACTCGTCCGTCTCTGGGCGTGAGCTCGCGCAGCTTGTACAGCAGCGTTCTCTCTAAAACGCGAACTCTCGGAAGGAAAGTTTTACCGGCAGAAGCGGCCGGGAAAGTTTCATTTACCGGTAAACAGAGCCGGCCTGTCTCCATATTTCCAGGAGACTGACGCGGGTCCGGAGTTCCGGAATCGAACGAGCCAGGCGTCCGTCGAAACGCATCTGGAATGCGAAAGTTCGCCAACGAAATTATCGAACACGGTAAACAGTCCCGCTGCTCCCGCGCAGACACGCCTCCGTGGCTACGAGACCACGTTCTCTCCCTCTGCCTCGTTATATTCATCGCAGCCGCAGACGTAATTTATAGACTCGGAACAGAATTTTGCGCGAGCAGATTCTCCCGCTAAACGCATCAAAAGCTGCGGTTAATCGACATTGCCGCCAACGCTGACTCCGCATCCACATCCACCGTTGTGAAATTCTTCAGGTCTTCCCACCTTTGAAAACAGACACACACCTGAAAAATTACAGCAAGCGCACCGTGCGTAGCTTCGGAGAATCTGTAATCCGATATCAATCATTTCCTAGTAGGTGCAGAGATATACAGTGGGTGTAAAAAGTATTCGTACGCCCTTTAAAACAGAATAACATTTTTATAATTGTACTTATAATTTTTGGAAAATCTATTATAAAAAAGTTATTCTATTTTAAAAGGCGTACGAATACTTTTTACACCCACTGTGGAGGAGACATTAACCTTCATGTCAGTAACCAGGTACCCAGGTACTCATTGTCAATTTCTTATTAAAACTTTTTTAATAATTTTGTGGACAAACAGCAAAATTATTGTTGCTTTTTATGCTCTTAAATGACCACAGATTAATTTACATTTACGAATTTCTCTTTGATTATACACATAGATTATTATTAAGAGTACTGCTGATGATACAGGTGATATTGACTGTTGGCTATCTTTGACTTATGCTACAGTTAAAGTTGGCCTGACCGCGTCGAAGACGTTCTATCGTTTTAACGCGGCCGTCGTCAGCGTGCCGTTCAGCCGAGCGTGATTCTTTATCAAAGTCGATCCCGCGGGTACGGTTTCCCGTTGTCCTTGAAGCTTGCGGACTCCATTTTCACGCGCCATAAGGGAAGGTAAGCAGGAAGAAGCTTCCGGACAGTAAGGAGCCACGGGTGGCCTCGTAATTTTCGTTTAGCTTCCCAGGGACGCTTTTGATCGCTTCCCATTGTCTCCCTTCCGTTCTCCGACCGCTCCACGGTTTCCGGCTCCATTTTCCCCCGGCGTTTCCCTTCTTTTTCCTCGTTTTTCGAGGCCGAGGAGCCGAAACTATTATCCCGCAGGAAGGAAACGTCGACTCGTCCGGAAAGTCGTCCACATCTCGACGTGCCCGTGAAACGTTACGTTCTCGCGTTATTCGATTTTAATACGCGAGGAGTCGCGACGCGAGATCGAGTCGAGAAACCAAGTCTCCTCGACGAAAGAGTTTGACCGAGTTTCTTCTTTCTGTTTGCTCGAACGACGCTGGCGCAAACATCGAGCCTTCCTCGATTCACCAAATAGCGTTCTCCGACGGCCACACCGGGTCCTTCCGAATCCAAGAACCGTTCGGATTGTTTAAGGCTCGTTTGCGGACGAGTCACGAGCCGGAATCGATTGCTGTCCTTGTAAATACGAGGAGCGGCCGCGCACTCGTCTCAAACGATTTCCACTCGGTTCGGATCAATCGAACCACCCGAGGAAGAGAAACCACAATCACTTCCATCCTCGAAAGCCCGTTTCCTTAATTCGTACTTTTCTCTCGTGGTTTAGAAACGCTCTTCCGTCTTTGAAAGTGATGTGTATCCTCCAGCACGAAATTATTTTCAAATCGATGAAGAAGTTTGCTACCCAACGTTTAGAAGAACAGGATTACTAGTCAGCGGAAAAAGGCAGAAAAAGCAGAAAAATCAATTCTCTTTTACAAACAGTATTTGCACATAAGAAAAATCATCGTTTGATCATAGCTTTATGTAGATCACGTAGTATGAGGTACAGATATTGCATTTTCGATCATTTGTAACAAAATAACTAATATCGGACTACAAAACTAAAAGATATTTCCATGATGCACGCGGCAAGCGTCCGAAGGGTTGAAAGTTATTAATCCGTGTAGTTAACAAGAAGTTAAATCCATAAACAATCTTTTCAATTGTTTTGCAACGAAATTAAACCGTTTATAACGTTTTATAAATTTATTTTAAGATAGAGTTCTCTCGCATTGAGGATAGTAAGGCGCCATCGCAATTTTCGCAACTGTTGTGAACGACGATGTATCGTCGATCGGTACTAAAAGGGTTAATACATTTAATGGGTCGAAAATAATATAACAACGTTTTTAAATTCTTCTGTCTAATGATTACTCATGACTCTGCGCAGCATTGCCAAAGAAATTATGCGAGAGGATGATCGCTGCGATGACTATTCCCGGGGCCGATCGATCGGGTTCCATAATTACATCGAATTTGCTCGCGGCTGACGATTACACGGCCGTTTGCGCCAGATACATTTCTTGTTCACGGTCCCCGCGATCGAGAAACCAATCAAGCTCGACAGCAGATAAAACGGCCGGGCCAATGGAAACCGAGTCCCGCAGTAATCGTTAGCAACCTTCTTGTTGCCGGAATTAATGCAATTGGCCGGGCCGTTGCGCGTCGCTATCGCCGGATTTTCGGCCGATTGAAACAACGGGGCTTTATCTTTGCATCGTACGCGCCAACCGGATTGCTTGTTTACTCGCTGTGCGCGCGCCAGCACGAGTGCCGAATTACGTCCAGCGTGATCGGAACAGAAATTCGGAATAACCCATTTGTAAGAAGTCTTATACGGCTGATCATCAAATTATTTTTTACCAACAGTATCCAGCATATACTACTCGATTGCACCAGATTCCCTTTGGGACGATGCAGATTCCTCATTGAAAATGATCTCAAGTCTATCTATCTAACGTTATCACCTCAAATATCTTTGTTGTTTCTCATCCTAATGTCAACATTAGCCGTAGCCCCCTTTGCAATCTACATGTAAGACACGTTACTACCACATTAAAATAAAGTACAAATAAATAATGATAGCGTGGCGACTTCTTTCCTCGCGGAACGGAGAGTGAAACGGGACGGAGAACGAACCGTGAAAAAATGGGGCGTAATAAAGACTTCCGGTCGTGCCAGGCGCGCTAATTGAACCGGCGATCTTTTTTCCGCGGGAGGATCAACGGGACTGCGAAATTGGTTCCGCTCCGATTCCAATTACACACCGCAGATGGTGCTTTTTATCGAAGATTAATGCGCGGGGACAAACGCGTTTTTTTCGGGTGGACGGTAATTAAATCGTCCGGCGGGTTAGTCGTCCAATTCGCGGAGTTAATAATTCCGATTGGATGGCGATCGCGATCGCGTCGCGCCCCGTCACGCAAACAGAGCGGAATTGAATTTTCGCGGGATCGGTGATCCGCTTCCTAAGTTGATCGGAACGCGATGGGACGCGGACGGTACGGTACGGTACGGTAGGGGACGCGGAATTTCCACGGGAGGGTCCGATCTCGTTTCCCGCGTATCGCCGGGATTCGATTAACCGGTATTTTTGCCGGGACACGGAGTGGCTAGATAATTCGGCCCGTTGATTCGCGGAAAGTTCGTTCGCCGAACGCCACGGGAAAGCTGTTTGTCCGATAATTCTTTCGGCAAATAATTTCCGACGCGGACAAACGGACGGGGGCCGGCGAGTATCGATACGCGGCCGTGCGAAAATGCGTTTATCGTGGAAATTCATTTCTCCCCCGTAAATTACGAAAAATCCCGCTGGGTGTCGGCACCTCGAGCTACACCTCTAGTCGAATCCGCGGGAAACAAGCCGGGCTACCGCAATTCCGAAAACAAAAATGCTACGCTCTATTCACTGTTTAAATAGCTCAGAACGAGCCAGCTGCAGCATCGAAAGCGAAACACGATGAGGAACGATTGATACCATTGAAAACTCAGAGAAATGGGCTTCAGAGAAGAAATTTAAAAATATGCCACGCACTCAACACCGATTAATGTTATTCATGGAAGAAGCTGGGCTGTCTCTACTCGCGATTTCCATTCAGACCATTTCATATCGTTGGTTAATTGCATGTGTTTCCTGAAAAATAACTACGACTAACGCGAGAGGTACGCCCTTGAAGCACTCCGACCGCAATGAGTTCACGGTCGAGACAACTTTCTCTCTTGACACGAAACAACTCTCGTCGTGTCATAAAATCGATAATGTTCGAGTAATTCGTACTGGTCGAGCGGCTGTATCGTTAATGTCCGCGAAGAGCAGATTTTTCTGGTACCATTGGCCTCCACGCTTCGTCGAGTGGAAGCAAAACGAGGAAGGAGGGCGAGCAAAACGGCTACAGAAACTAGAGGGATGACCCGAGCCCGTCCACAATCACGGCACCGTTCGTTCGCGTCGAGTTTAAGGCGGTCCGTGCAGCTTGCTCGGGGCCAAGATCTCGTTTGTGCATTCCGTCCACGTTCGTTCGCGTCTGCGATCGAGGAATCGAATTCTGGTTAGGTGGTCGACCCTCCCTCTTTTTCTCCCGCCCTCTCCCGCCCTCTCCCTCCCTCTTCTCTGATTCTGGTTCTGCCGAGCGGGGGAGGAGAGGAGTGGTAGACTCCCTGGAAAAGCCCATCAGCCGGTACCGAGTCGCGCGTCGCTTTCACGATGATCTCGCAGTCTCTGGTACTTTGTCGAATAGACCGGAGAGAAGTCCATCGTGCTGATTCGCGGTGCATATTGATTCGAAAGGTTTCCTCCTCGTGTGTACTCTCCCTTTCCATGCCACCCTTTCTCCGGGACCCGACTCGCTTCAACCCCCATCCAGGCTGCACGACGCGACGCCCACACCCTCGACTTCGAGTTCCCTTTGCTCCTTTCTCTATTCCTTTAGCGCTCGCGTCACCACGCTCCGCTCTGCGCCACGCTTTTCCTCCGATTCCCGGCTAAGCCGTGATTAGATTGCAGATGCTTCCCTATTCTCCCTCTCCTCTGTCTCCCTTCCACCTATTTTACAACTTTTTCCACCACCGACCGACATATTTAACGATCTCGCGTCGCCAGGCTCATCTTCTCACACCGGGCCAGGAAGCTCTTCTCTATCTAGGTCTGTGAAGGGTGTAGATTCCTTTTCCCAGGATTGCAAGGGTACGAGATTCGGCTTCTCATTTCCCGATAATACAAACACGAGCTTTCTCAGTAGTCAAAAACGCTAGATAAAAGATCGATCTAGGGCGGTATCGCCCTCAAACGTCCTATCCTTTCGTTTACCAGACGTAATTTGCGTTATTCGGAAGCATACAACTGCGCATGAAACTATTTTCATAGCTATATGCTGCCGAATAATGCAAATTACGCCTCGCAAACGAGACAGTAGGACTTTCGAGGGCGATCGCGATCTAGATCGATCTTTTATCTTGCGTTCTTGATAATTGAAAAACCCCGTGTTTGTATTATCGAGAAATGAGAAGGCGAATGCTGCACCCTTGCAATCCTGGAAACAAAGTCTACCCCCTTTTTGAGCGCTTTACCATATTCTTCAAGGTACATCTTCTATACAGCTTGACCTTTTAGTGCAGCTAATTCAACAGCTTTCGATCTACATCATCCACAAAGAAACGAGCACCGTAGACGCTTCAGTTCGGCAAACCGAACTTTGATAAAATTCTGCACCGCGCGCAAGAAGGTTTGAAAAGCGGTTCTGACGAGCCCCAACTTTTCCGTGCTGCTGTTTCATTGAATTATCGCGAAACTTTGATCGGCACTGGTTTCGCAGTTTTCCTTTGCAAATTCCCAGCGCGGTGTAGGACAGGATGAGACTCTCGAAGATTGTTTGCAGAGCCGAATCCGATACACGCCGTCGTGTCTCGTCGGTGGAAAATCGATAGTTGGTAATTTATTAACGCGATATCGGAGAGGTTCGGGCGCGCGAGGCTTGTCCAATGATATTTGGATAACGGATACCGACGTTACGACGTCGTTCCAGCCAGTTTCATCGGGGTAGACGGGGTACACCAACCTCGTGCCTCTACGTGGCTCACCTTCGACCTTCCTGTTTCGCTATCACCAACCACGATGGATTACGATCGACCGGAAACGCTCGTCGTTCTTGCGCGACCTGTAACCGATTAACATCAGAATGTTCGTTCGATAACCCGCCCCTCGTTTTTGTTTATCCGAAAATTCCGGGGAGAAGCCCTTCTGCGCAAGTTAGCCTAGGAACTGGTTAGCACGGGAATACCCGAGACCCTTTCAGAGTCTAGTTTAAATGATAATGGCCGAGGCACACGGGGGACACTTAAATCCTCCCTTCTGCTTTCCATAAATAATTGGAGGTGGAAATGGAGCGGATTCCCCGGTGTATTAGTCGCTCGGAATCGAGAGTCCCGCTTTCCTTGCGATCCAACAGACTCCAGGCCGACAGCTTCTTCTCACAGGTTCCTCTGAATAATTAAGAGCGAGCCCGAAGCCTCGATCGCCGAGCCTTCCACCGAATTTTCCAAAGAAAAATCCTCGACCGGTGCACGGTATGGTCGACGCGGGGAAAAATATTTCTGGGTTGGAAACAATATACACGTCCACATATTTTCGTTCGGTGTAGCCGATATATGTATGTTCGCGGAGGAAGATCTTCAAGCATCAATACGTTCGACAAATTTATTTCTTTTTATTTTCACAAATTAGTGTAAAATAGTCGCTCCTAGTGGTTTTTTTTTTTTTGATTGATTGATTATTTATTAGCTTTCTCAGCTACTTTGGTTTACATTTATATTACAATACATTTGTTACAACGAATTCCTTTAGCATTCTCTTGAACATATCTAAACTTTCACAGCGTTTTACTTCGTCTGGTAGTGCATTATACATATTAATACCTACTATTAATCACCTACTATTCTTAGCCTATTTGTTAAATGCGACATATTGTTTAAAACCTTAGATACAAATATGCTCGTGTTACGGACACGTGGTCCGTAAATCTAGTGTGCAACGGAGTCAGGTTTGAACCGAGTCGTCTAGGTTCGAATGCCAAGAGCGGACATTATTTTCGTAGCAGGCTAATAGAAAGGGTGCATCGGCGATCGCGGACGTCCGGAAGATCGACGAGCGACGTCGTTCCCTCGAAATTGCAGAGCCCCGATCGCGGCGGGCGTAGGATTAATCTCTCGCGGCTCTCTTCGGGTTCTCGAACGAGTGCTGTGTCTCGGATCCGGGTTGTTTCGAGGCGGTCCCGCCCGCAGGCTTACGGCTCGACGTTGTTGATACTGTTGCCGACGTTGTTGTTCTTGTTCTAGTTGTCCGTGTACCGTTACAAGCACACAATACACCGGAACCGATCCCCTCGGCCGCATAACGTACACATCCAGCCAGCCTCGTGCCCATTCAGGATTTAATTGGTATCAGTTACGCCTTAACCATGTTGTGGATACCGTAGTACGCTACACTTCCGGCGTCCTCATTAGACGCTCCAATTAATTGCCTTCGAGGATGCATCGTCGCGCGATCCAACATCCGGGGACCATTCATCCGTCTTAGAACCCCGATTTTCTTCCTTATCCTCGGCGTTATCCTCAGCCGCGGCCTCCCGGTTTTCGAAACGTTTCGCTGTGTTCGAGCGCCTCGAAGCGCGCGGATACTCGCGACTATCCGCGCTGGGTCGCTTCGAAACGAGATTACCGGGTCGCACAGCTTCGACGAACGCGACGCTGCTCGTGGGACTGTCCAGAGTGGATTTCCACCGAGTTTCCAGCCCGGGGAACTAGTTTGATATCTTGTTTGTCGGTACAGTGCTCGATAACCGAAGTCCTGCTTCTCGGCGCCCCGCCCTCGATGGAAATCCAACATTTTTCCATGACACATCCCCCGCCAGTCTTCTCACAATTAACCCTTTGCTCTCGGAGCTATTTTAACTCGGAACTTCTTCCGACGTAGAATATTTCCATTCTCAATGTTTTTTTTTTTTAAATTTGGTGGATACGAAATTGATGTAATACCTTGTACAATACTTAAATGTTTAATAATTGATTAGATACCAACATATCCGAGTGCTAAGGGTTAAGTCTGAACTAGACGAAATACTGACTAACACTGAAAACATTAATTTTGTGCTAAAACTTGTTAAAGTTATGTACAATGTTGTATACCAACGTCATTTAATTCTACATTCTACATAGTAGATTCCTGGCTTCCTGTTTTCACTATACAAACTCACGATTTCATGCTTGACTCATTCTCAAAGTCTGCCACATCCTCGACCTCTGTCCTTGCCGCATCATATTCGACCCATTTGTTTGGAACACGACCTCTTCAAAACTCTGACTAGCCCTTAGAATTCCTAAAACTCCACCATTCAAGTTAGAACCTACGTACAGGGTGGTTCACGCAACTTGCACACCTATATAACTTCCAAAGTATACGTTGCACGAAGAAGTTTTCTATAGAGAAGTTGTATGGTTTGAAGGGATACATTATGTAGTGTATTTATTTTTTACAGAAATGGAAGCGTTACGGAGATTTGAAGGTCCTTTGTTTTTTTAAATGGAATACTGTATTTTTTATACCAAAATATGGAAGAATGTCGAATTCTGAGTAAAAAAGTATTGACCTTCATTAGCCCTAAACCTGATAATTAACGAATTTTCAAGAAATAAAGTGAAATTACTCTTTATATTTATTATAAAAAAACAAAGTCGCCTTCTAAATCACCTTCTAATCTCCGAAACGCTCCCACCTGTAAAAAAATAAATACACTACATAATGTACTCCTTCAGACCATGCAACTTCTGTATAGAAAACTTTTTCGTGCAACGCATACTTTGGAAGTTAAATAGGTGTGCAAGTTGCGTGAACCATCCTGCATATACCCCGTTTTCCCTCAACATCAGGTTTTTCTCTCAGATTCTCTCTCTGACTCTCGGTTCTTCTAAGTCCTAAGTACTCATTCATTTTCATGCGACTCTCTTAGACTACTGCATAACGTTTTTTTTTTTTCTATTACTAAAACTAAGCGAGATATTCAAGGTGTGGTAAAGTTAGTTGGGACACCCTGTATATTGTCAACGTGTTGGCGATTAAACTCCGTTGTATCTTACGAATAAAATACCAATTCACGGAATACAACAACACTCTAAGTAAGTATGAAACACAAAACTGTATTGTTCCATACGACTATACATATAGACAATGAGATTCCGCCATTGTTTTGTTTGCGAGGTTGCGGGAGGGAATTCGTGCGCGTACATTTCGAACAGGCATTACCCTGTACCGCAAGAGATACTTTCTCTTTCATGTATTATTCCTGACATTTCGTTCCCGAATTTCAGTTTCCCCGGTTCCGGTCATCCTAATAAAGAGATCCACAGTCCACCAGGGACATTCTTCGTCTGGACATCTAACAGATTCATTCCACGGACAAGTAGAGTCTTGAGTGGGTGTAAAGGGGCCGGGAGGATTCGAAGCTCGTTCGATCGGATTCTGGCGCAGCTCGCAGTGTTCTGCCGTTGACCGATGGATCCGAGAAAGTTGTCTCTCGCGCAGGAACGAACGGGAGGAAAGAGAGAGAGAGAGAGGTCTCGTTCGACGTTGAGTTTACGATTAGATTGGTATCGTCGGCGAGTTCGGAAAGTTCAGCGAACCACGGTGACGTTCTAAGAACTTGTCCGATATAGCTGAGACAAGAGGAACAGGTTGTTTTACGATGAAAAACTTGTTGGATGATTCAACGGAGGCTGTACTCATTTTATATGTTCTATTGATTCAGTTGGCGGTGGCACTGTGTACGATTGCTCCGCGGAAACGAGAAATAAAAGAGACAATGCGGAAGTAGTGACGCTCTTGCTAAGTTCCTCGCAATTTCCTGGGAGCTTGCTCGTGGAGCAACTGCTAAGTCCGCATCCTAATAGTTTATTAAATGTAACAAGACTGGTTGCGTTAGTACACTTCGCTAGACCGCGGATTTTTATGCGAAATAAATAATGTCTGCATTCACTCAGAATGATACACGGAGCTAACAGAAGAGTGTTTTCACCGTGTTAGATTTGTCCACTAATTTTTGTCATGAATTCATAAATTATCATACAGAATACGTACAGTCAGCCACGAAAGTATTAGAACGCACTTTGAAACAGTATAACTTTTTTATAATTGTACCAAACAACCTGATGTTTTGTAAGCAATTAGAAGCATTGGTTTACTGATTGATCTGCGAAAAAGATTTTCCAAAAATTATAATTTACAAGGTTACATGCAAAAATAAAAAAGGGATTTTTTAAAACCTTTTCATTTGGGCCCTCGATGAAAATTTAAAATATATATTTTGTAGGTCTACTTTAGTTATACACATTATGAAAATTTCATCCATGCCCCCAGTTTTATTCGCGCTATTTGATTCACACATCCAACGAAACTGAATTTTCAGCAACGTACTGAGTAAAACCGGTAAAAACAAATAGTGGGTTGAGTATTGGTGAGGCAATTTTTGGCCATTCGAGGCAAACTAAGCAGATCCTTCATCACGAAGTTCCCACAGTGCAAGAAGCTACACAGTGACGCCAGTTGAAGGATTGTGCTATTGGTTGACGTCACCGTCGGCCGATTAATAATTACTTGACCGAGGGCAACTCCAGTTCTTTTTCCGTTCGAGTTCTGACTTCGAACTCGCCGGGTGAATAATGAATCCGGGGGATCGACGGTAACAGGTTCGTTTCTCTTTGCTGCGGGTACCCGTGTACCCGGAAGCTCGGGTACCCGGGAAGCCCCACCCGCAGCGACATTAGCCCACCTGCGAGGCGAGATTACCCGTTCCGGGAAATATACGGCGTCGCGGGTCGGCCATCGAGTAGGAAAAGTTCGCGCATTCGTAAAGGTGGTCGGATCGAACGGTCTTAATTGTCGGTGCCGCGCCGAGCTGTCGCGCGTCGACTCCGCCATTTTTCGATCCCCGTATCTTCATATTTACCGTAGCCCCGGGTGCTTCATAGAAAATTCCCTGTTCGAACGGCGTATTCCGTCCGTTATCGCGGATGATACCGTCCGTCGCGTCGTTCCAGAGGGAAAGGGGATCCCGGAAAACGTCGAAATTCAACGTTCGAATTGATTCGAATCGACGCGACGCGACGGACCCCGAAGGGTTCCAAGTCACGTTGAAAATCGGATACACGCGGCTCGATATCCTCGTCACAGCATCCTCGCGAGCCCCTTTTACCATTCGTATGATGGAACCCGGTTCAACCGAATCGATCACGGCGCTGGTGACTGCTATTTATACCGCTGGTAATTTGCTTTTCACCGAGGCGACACGTAATCTCCGAATCGAGCCTTATTAGCTCGAACACGCTCCGCGGGGTAGGTTATTTTAACCCTTCAACTGTAAGGGGTCGTTTAGAATGTAATATATATTTCAACAAATTACTTATACAAATCATTGGTAATTATCCCAATGTATTAGGTGTACAAATAAGTTCTCGGCCTTTTTTCGTCAAATTCGATATTTTCTTACTTAAAATACCAGTTTGTTTTAATCGGGAAAGTAGTCTCATTTGTTTCTACACCCTCCTTCCGGCAAACGACGAATCTCTTCGTGAAAAACAGATGGCGGTTTCGACTCGATGAATGATGTTGTAGCGATCTGAACAAGTGATAATCTGACGGAGCCAGGTCTGGCGAATACGCCGGGTGTGGCAAAACTTTCCAGCCCAACGAATCCAGAGCGTCACTGGTCGTTTTTGCTACGTGTGGTCTCAATTTGTTGCTTTCCGACAGCACGTGTCGAACCCAGCGACCCTGCTTTTCAATTTTCCCTAACTTTTTCCGCCGAACGGAAACGTTTCGTTGCGTTACGCCTAACCCAGTAGCAAGCTCTGCTTACGTTTGGCAAGGATTTTCGTCCAGTAATTGCTGCAAATCCTCATCAGGAAATTTCTTCGGCGTTCTTGCTCTCTCGTCATCATCGAGGTCGAAATTTCCACTCCGGAATCTTTGGAATCACTTCTTGATAGTGCTGATAAAGACAGCATCTTCTCCCAATGCTTCACATATCATCTCCTCAGCCTCGAAACTGTTTTTTTTTTTCATTTTGTTTATTGTGGTTACAATAATATTTTAAGGTCAAGTTAAACTATTAGTCGGGTAATTTACTCTACTAGGTTAGTATTACAAAATCCCCCAACCGGGAAAAAAATGTTTCGGTTCGAAAACTTAGTACAGCCGTTTTTATTCTCAGGCCGAGAACTTATTTGTACACCTGATAGAATGTTAGATTTTCTAAAGAACTATTGCTAACTGAAAATTTACCTCTCTGTCTGCCAGTACCGGATTAGTCCGCGTCGTAGAAGGGGAAGGGTAAAGTGGAAGAAAGTCTTAGACACTGTTCAGACACCGCTAATGGAAATAAGATCCGCGTGATCGAAAACGTGCGGTTCTTCCGCCGTGTCTGAACAGATTCTAACGGTTGACACTGAAGATAAACGGCGAAATGCTGGTAGCGGACGTGTTGATTTTTCTACCGTTTCATATTACACCAATTTCTGTGATAAATGCAACAAATCCGCAGTCCAACGATAAATAAAACTTGAAGAACCATCAATAAATTATTCACTTCCGCCAGGATCCCAGCGACTCGGAAATCCGAGGGATCGGCTACAAGGCTATCGGGCAAGAAATGTGCCAAACTTTCGGATTATCCGTCGTCACGGCAACGGGATTGCCTTCGAGTATCGGGGTTACAAGGTCCGTGTAAATCGTCCTCCCCTTTCCTCTAATCCTTGCGTCCCTCGTGGTTCTTCGCGTCGACGCGAAGGTTTCTCGAGTCCAGGGCCATCTCGAAACGTTCTAGCCCCGAGAGAAACGACGCAACGACAGTGATGGAAGGATTCCCGCGGGAATGGCAACCCTTGGAATGGATCGGGGTGTGGGCTCGATGGCCGAGGATCAAAATACCGGTGAAAGGGATCGAATCGGGTGAGAGGACTGACCATCTTTCCACGATCCCGCAACCCTTACCGAACGAATATAATAAACCGAGAAATTCCGTCCTCGGCTAATAACAGTTCCGACGTGATCGGACTGCGAAAACGGCCTCCCCTTTCGAGAGAATTCGTACAGACATGTTTAAGCGAATAGAAAGTCTGCGTTTGGTCCGAACTTGCTAGTCAGAGATACTGCGATGCTCTCAGAAATTCCGTACAATCAAAGTAATTTATTCAACGAAATGAAAATTGTAAAACTAAGATCTGTGATACCGAAAGTACTCTCTCAACTTTCTTCCAGTTTATAACGTTAAATGGAAACATTAAAAATTAATTTACAAATCTGGACAAATAATTCCACGTTTCAGAGAGGATTTTAAGAGACAGTTATAATTGTAATTGTAATTGTTATAGTTATTTACTAGCAGAAACAAGGAATGGAAAGAGCCACGGGACATTTTCCATTTAGGAAATGAACTTTCGAACCTTTTCTGAAAATCGTTTTCACATTATTGAAGTTCAGACGAGAGCGGATAAAGTTCGGCCAGGAGAACTTAGGAAATGGAAAGATAGAGAATTGTCTACAGTAAGCGTGTATTTTAGTTGGGTATTTCACCTTGATATTTTTATTGCAAACGAGCATGAACTCCGCAGTCCAGCAATCTACGTCGAGTAAACGGTATCTCTCGATCGAGCAATCATCGTCGCGTTTGCGGGTCTTTCAGATGTAACATCGACGAATACCCGGGACAATTGTGGTTAATCCGAAAGCCGGAGCGTCGAACTAGGTGCGCCGTGCGTTGACATTCAGATTAATAGACGATCGGGACCGTTTCGTCGGAAGATTTCGGGAAACATTTATTCGAGGGATGGAAGTTTTCTCGGAATTTCCATTCGGATCGCGCGGTGAACCTAGGGCGAAGTAGAGTAAACTCGGTTTGCTGTCGATCGCGCGATGGAAACAGCGTTTTCTGCCTGGTGGAAACGCGAGATTAAAAGATTTCGGAATTGGTTCGTGTAACTCTTTGAATGCGACAGTTCTCTGTCTCCCTCTCTCTCTCTCTCTCTCTTTCGGTTCGGTGATCGAAGCACGTCGAAAGCGGCGGCGTTGGCCGCTAATCGAAAAGCCTGCGGATTATGAAAAATTTCGGCGGTGCGGAGGGTTTCGCGCCGCAAAACCGCAACGCGGCCCGCAGGCCAATGCAAAGATAACAGCCGCGGCACAAATCGCTTCGGAGCTTCTATTACATTCGAGGCCGTTTTCCGCTGCTGATCGAAAATCGGTTCAGCGGAGCCCCGCGAGCTGCGAGAGAGAGAGCGAAAGAGGGAGAAACAGAGAGAAACAGAGAGGGAGCCGCGACATGTACAGTAATTGTTTAACGCGCATTTGTTTCGTAATAGAACCGGGCTAGCGGTTTGCGTAACAATCGCACGGATATGAACTAAAGCCGATACCGTTCGGCTATCGTTTGCCCGCCTCGTAACCGCGTTTACTGTTGGTAATCATTACCCGACGGAACGGTCACTCCATGCACGCGCACACAGTCCAGCGAATTTAGCAAACAGCGTAGACAGAACTGCAGCCTGCAGCGTCCAGAACCTCCACGGCCTCTCCCCTCTCGCTGTTGCGTTCCGGTTCGCGTAAGGCGTTACGCAAACACCGGCGAACATTATAAACCGCCCTGTCGTTCCAACCAATGGCTGCCCCCATTTCGATACATTACGCGCGCAAAAATTCCACGCACAAACCCCGTAGGTACCAGTCACCATGCTCTATATTTCCGATTAACCTGCAGGTCGCAATCGAGCTTACCATGTATTAGATGTAGATTTTAATGTCCTCTCTGTGTGACATGTGTGCCCATAATTAATTAGATGATTGTTTAATTTCATGTCCGATTTTCGTAGTTGTCACAAACTTTATTGCACGGCGGAGTGTAGAGAAAATTATGTAGTCACCATTGTTTTCTACAATTAGAATAATTAATTGTACATAATATATACTACATATAATTATTATACTATTATTATACTGGAATATATTATATACTACGATATAATTAGAATAATTGATTAATAAAGCTGTTTTATTTAAAATTTAACCATTGAATTTTACTTTCAAATCGGTTCATTCTAGACAATATCGTAACAATTTCACATATGATGTGTAGACCGCGGATTCCTATTGAAATTATATATTGATGTCTTAAATTTTTTAAATTTTCCAACAATTTTGAATTCCATCTACTCAATTTTGCTATAAATGCACAAAGATCCGCACAGTCTGGTGATGTGAGATAACTGATAAACTCATTTTCTTCAATTTTGACTTAAACCACTTTCATAATTATGGGCACATGTATTATAAAAATAATTACACACTCTCTACTTATTACCAGCTCGCGATACACACACACACGACCGACTGCCGCGCATCATCAAATTTATATCGACCCGTTCATATAACAACCGTTCTCTTCGTTTCATGCCATTTATAATGTATACAATGTCCATGTCATTACAACATTTATGTATACCATGACAAACTACATAGATAATAGTAGGAGAATATTAACCCTCTGCACTCGAAGGTACTTCGACAATGACAAATTAATACCATTTATCGGCTATAAATGTTTAGTAGTTTAATAAACAGACACAGCCTTGGCGTTTTAATGAAAGCTGTCCAGCACACACAGCTCGTTGTTCAGTGATGATTCTATTAATGATTTTTACAGTCAACCTACGAGAGAGCAGGATACGATATGGATTATTTAAGAGACTTTATCCCATTAGCGAACACTTTCTCAGCATTTGCATACGTAAATGTAAAAAAAAATGAGTTTATCAGATTATAAATTATTTCAATGTACAGTAAAGTCGTGATAGTTGTCGGGTGCCTACCACAGCGAATGGGAAAGAAAGAGACGTTCAAAAGCCGGCGTGTTCTCTTTGATCCGTACTTACATGCTGTCCTTCTCTACGTCCGGCTCTCGATTGAACTCTCGGCCGGTCAGCGCGGTAGACGCAGTCATAAAGAAATAATATCAGTATGCGATAGTTGTCCGTGCAGGCTGGTTGACAACTATCGCGACTTTACTGTAATTTTTAAATATCTCGGAACAAGAAATATGTGACTTAGAGCGCTTTCATAATTATGGGCACAAATGATTAGCCTCGGAGAAACAGCTTCGGGAGAATTAGGGCGATTGTAGTCGGAGCGACGACGCGCGGGAAACGACGAGCAGAAATTTGCAATTTTCTTCCTTTGCATTTCCGCCGTTTTACAATATCCCGTCCATTGGTTCGGTTTATCCTAGCCGATCAGGATACGCTGAAAGTCTCCTCCCCCGCGAACACGATTCAATGGGGATTTATCTTCAGCGAGCAATTCTATCAACGGTCTAATTTTTTGCGGCGATGTCCGGGCAGGACCGCGGACCCGGTTAAATAAATATTTGACAAGCTTTCCATTCAGAGCCGGATAAAAAACGGTTCCCGCGCTGCTTAATTTAATTCCCGCGAATATTACGTCGACCCGTAGCTAGAAAACGGCCGTGTGTTTTTTTGCCCGTTTCCTCGCGCAACCTGTAAATTACAGTTCGGCCCCGGCCGGGAATTATTCCCGTCACGTAGACAGGAGAGCGCATTTCTCTCCCGAATATTTTCAGCGGCTCGGACGTTTCGATTCTGCGGGATCGTTTTGCCTTGCGGTTGATCGTTTCGCTCCCGTCGCCATTAAGGCGTGGGTACAATGGGCAGTCGAGAAGATGGCAGTCAACTGACATTGGTCGATATACAACGACTGACTATAAAACGCACGCGCTTAGGACAGATTTCCAATAAACTGATTGTTTGATTCGCGAAATCTACAGTAAGTCCTCTATGGCCACAGAAGCCTCGTTCGTTTGCAAAGTTCGTTGACGGACACTATTTTTTTGAGCCTCAAAGACCGAGCCGAACGTAGAAAAAGACAGCGCGTGTGAAGAGCGTTTCTTTCCCATACGCTGTCCTTCCTTGCGCCCGAAACTTTCATCGTCAATTAAACCGCTAAATACAGTTGAAATTATATCGTTTTTGGTATTATTTTAATCAGAAAAATTCCACAAATATATTGGTGAAAGTTTCATAAAAAAATAAGTAACAATTAAAAAATGTTTATATTGTGCGTTTATATTGTTATCTTTTTTTGCGACTGTAGGATTTACTGTAGTAGCCTTCTACTGTGTTTAAGTCCTTGATACATGATTCAGTTACACGAGGAAAATATTAAATATTTCCAGAATCTTGGAAAGTCCATCTTACGAAATTGATCGATGGTGATCACTCTTGCTTTGCAGTATGTATTAGGAACGAGGTAGCAGAGGATTGTTTAAATTTTCAAGCAGCTACGTAGAGGTACATTCAAGAATTACTAATTTACACCGGCATAAGTCAGCTGCAGCTTTAATAATGCGCTTAACTTCTTGTCACGGTCTGCAACGTCGCGACTGCGAACTGTTTCGGTACACAGTATCTGTATAAACGGTGTCTGCACACCTAAACAGAATCCCTTTCCGTTTCGGGATTTCGTGCTCTTCGGATAAACAAATCGATGCGCGAGCATGCAGTTTCGCGCTCCCCTTTCTTCTCGCGGAGCAACGAACCGGCATGGAACCGTACAAAATTGTTCGCTCGACCAATTAAAAGCTCTGGTCAGCAACCAGCGATCCGGAAACACGGCTAGAATACAGTGGAACAGTGAATCGGTGCACGAGGCGCAGCGCGTGTTCGTTTAAATGCAGTTCCGGATGAGCAAAAACAGAAGGATGAAGCATCTATAATCATGTTTACTTCACGGCAAATAAATATTGAATTTTTCCAAGGTATAATCGTACGGCGGGAATACATTGAGTCTATGAATGGAAGACTATAAACGATTGGAAGATCAATCGCGAAACGTTAATTGACTTCCGTACAATAAATCCTTCTTATTTACTGACATATAAAACCAAGTGAAATGCAACTATACATATGCAGAAATAAGAGTAATTCCGCAGAGCTAGCACGTTGAGCCATTGTACAGAGGCACCGACCGCGAAGCCGATGAAACGCGGCGAGATCATTTTTTGAAAAGCACCACGGCTTTCGCGCAAATCCCAGGCGCGCAAAGCCTGAAATTTCACCGACGAAACCCGCTCGCGGCACTTCGCCGCCGTTTTCGAATTACGAGAGCAGATTTCTATCTTCTGATGGAACGGGCGAGCATTGTCCTCGCCGCGGAGTCATCGCTGGCCATTCCACGCGGATCAAATAATTAAACGGCGACACACGGCCTGGGAGTCGGACAGGCAATTTGTGGACGCGCAGGATTTGGACCGCGTGCGAATTAGATGCTTGCGATTGTGACGCGTGCGATTCGGGAGCGCTTGAGAATTGGACGCGTGCAATTTGGGCTTCCAGGGAATTTGCCGCGTGCAAATTGAGTGCGCTTGGAGATCGGAATGTGAAACTTGGGAGCGGTTGCGATTTGGGCGCGTACAAATTGGGACAGCTTGAATATTGGGTGCGTGTAACTTGAGGACGCTTGAATATTTGGCGCGTGCAAATTGGGAGAGTTCGAAAAATGGGCGCATGTAACTTGAGAATGCTCAAAAATTGGGCGCGTGCAATTTGGGGTTCTAGGGAATTTGGCGCGTGCAAACTGAGTGCGTTTGGAGATCGGAATGTGAATCTTGGGAGCGCTTGAAAATTAGAACGTGAAACTTCGACAGCCTGAAAATTCGCCGCGCGTAACTTGAGGACGTTTGAAAATTGAGCGCGTGCAAATTGGGAGAGTTTGGAAATCGAACGCGTGCGAATTGGGAGAGTTTGAAAAATGGGCGCATGTAACTTGAGAATGCTCAAAAATTGGGTGCGTGCAAATTGGGAGCGCTTGAAAATTGGATGCGTGTAACTCGAGGACGTTTGAAAATTGAACGCGTGCAAATTGGGAGCGTTTGGAAAATGGGCGCATGTAACTTGAGGACGCATGCAACGCGAGAGCGCTTAAGGATTGAACTACCGAAAAATCGACGCGTGTAACTTTGGAACGCATGCGAATTGGTCGCGCAGTATTACGTACTGCGTAGAAATTTGTCCCCTGCAGCTCGAGAGTTTTTGATAATTGCACGCGTGCCATTTGAGGATACTCGCGAATCGGACGGGCAATGTTTTTCTCTCGACACCATCTGCGTTTGCCCTGTTCTCTGTGAATCGTTCGCGATATAAACCGGCGATAGTTGGCAGCGCAGCTGCCCGGAAAGCGATCGCGCCAGCCAACTGCGATATTATTACGATTAAAGAATGAAAAGGGATGGAACGAAAATACCGGGGGCAGAGGTACACCGCATTTTATAAATCCGCGTCTCGCGCGAATCGTAACTCGAACGAGAGACGACGTGATATCTTCCTGTCTCTCTCTCTCTCTCTCTCTTTATTCGAGCGTCAGCCGTTTATCGGACCGGCAAACGGGTTGCGGTCGAGCCTCGACTAAATGAACCCCGACTCTTCATTTTTCGATCGCCGATTAGTCTCAAGCCGTTCGTTGTTCGCGATTTCAATTACACGCTGTATTTAACCGGACGATACTCTGTCGATCGGACCCGCGCCTGCGTGCCACGAAACCGGAAAAGCCGATTTTAAGCTTCGAAACGATTCCGTCCGCTTCTTACGAATCGAAGTATCGAGGAATCGCTCGACGGACAAACAGACGACGGTTCGGAATTGTCGAGAGCAGAAATCGACTACAGCGAATCGTCGGAAAGAGGAATAAACGTAGTCAACGGAAAAGTTTATTCCTCCACCGAGGACTGGAAGAGAAAAGTCACAGACGGAGGGATAAAACTAAATGTCTACGCAATCAAATGGATTTTTTGGTTAAATGTCGCTAAATCTCTCGATCGAGACTACCATGGAGTGCGATGAAAAATATAAGGATGATGACAGGTACGCGTGCACATATAGCCTGCGAGACTAAACAACTCCGTGGTACGGATCTATAGATGGACGATACCCGCTGGGAAATCAGCATCGTCTGTGCTTTCAGCGGCGCGGGTTGGGCCTGGTCGAGCCGAGCCGAGTTGAGCCGAGCGACGAACGAGAATGAAAAAACCAGCAACTTTTCAAGTTTTCATTGCTGGCCCGAAGGGCTCGCCCCTCGCTGTTCGCGCAGTGTCGGGGAATTTTTCCGAGCCGGCACGGCGGATCGTTTAAACAATGCTCGGCGACGCGGTCTTTGCCTCCGCAGCCATCGAGACTGCCAACCCTACAACCGCCGGTGACTCCAATTCCTCGGAGAATCATTTCACTTTTGTTCACCGGAATCTTTTAACACGACGGGGAAATGTCTCGCCTCGGATAATCGCGCGAATCGATGCAGGACCGCGGAGTTCACAAATTCATTTTGATGTCATGGATTGAATATCCGTGATTTGTACGATTGCGAATTAGGGATTTTACATACGCAATTTGAGAGCGCTTGAGAATTGGACTTGGGCAAATTGAACACACGCAATTTGAGAGTGCTTGAGAATTGGACGCGTGCAATTTAAGAGCGCTTGAGTGTTGGACGCGTGCAAATTGGACACACGCAATTTGAGAGCGCTTGAGAATTGGACGCGTGCAATTTGAGAGCGCCTGATAATTGGGCGCTTGCGATTTTGACGCGTGTAACTTCGAAGCGCTTGAGAATCGGATGCGTGCAACTTGAGAACGCTTCACATTTGCTCGCGTGCGACTTGAGAGCACTTCAGATTTGAGTGCGTGCAATTTGAGAGCGCTTGAGATTTGAGCGCGTGTAAAGTGAGAGCATGTAATTTTAGAGCTTGAAATTTGAGCACGTGCAATTTGAGAGCGCCTGGGAATTGAGCGCGTGCAAATTGACAGCGCTTGGAAATTGAGCGCGTGCAATTTGAAAGCACTTGTGATTTCAGCACGTGCAATTTAAGAAGGCTTGAAAATTGAGCGCGTGCAATTTAAGCGCGTGCAAATTGAGAGGTTGCAAATTAAGCGCGTGCAATTTGAGCGCCTGCAAATTGAGAGCGTGCAAACTGAGAGCTTGCAAATTCAGGGCTTACAATTTGTGCGCGTGCAACTTAAGAGTGCTTGAGGATTGAGCGTCTGCAGTTTGAGAGCGCTTCAGATTTGAGCAGGTGTAACTTTGGAGCGCTTGAGAATTGAGTACTTACGATTTGTGGGCGGTTGAGAATTGGAGGCATACAACTTAAGAATGGCTGAGAATTGAAGGCATACAACTTAAGAATGCTTGAGAATTGGAGGCGTCCGATTTTAACGCGAGCGAATCGAACCAGCGTGAACTATATCAGAATTGCGAAGGGCGAAGAGGAAACCGCGTATAGGAAATCGCACGTTTACGCGCAAGATTGCTCTCCAAACTCCGAAGGCGTCTGCCATGGAACGCGTCGAAACGCGAGCGTTGGCATACGTTCGTGGAGCAGGTGGGGCTGGAGCGAGCGGAACGCGATCAACGCCCGCGGCGGTGTCATCGATCCGCGTTGATCCCCGGTCCGATTCCCGAGGGAGAGCTTCGTATTTCACCTTTCAATCCGATTGTTTTTACTCAGCCGCCCGTAATTTCAATTTTTCCGTACTGTACCGCAGGCTTGATCCACGAGCGCTGTGTTTAACCAACGTTTATAAAAATACAAGGCTAGTGATGTTGCTCTCTCTCTCTCTCTTTCCGCTTAGAGTAGGCATGTTGGGACCTTGGTAGGCGTTTCTTCGAGACTCCTGGTTCGAGAGAACCAGGTCGGTACCCTACAGAACAGTTTTTGATCGTGTCTGTTCCAGCAGTCTTCCCCGAGGCTGCCTCTTCGTAAATAACTGTTTAAAACCGTTGTACAGAGATTCTGACTGAAACAGTTCGGAAAAACTTTCATTCTGAATAACTTGGAAGTGGATAAAAGTGTTGGTTAAAAGATGGTAACTAAAAAGTTGTGACAAGAAGATTGCCTGGGGGTCTAGCGAGCTAGATAGACTCGAAGTAGAAATATTAAAACCGTTGATAGAAACCATATTAATGTAAATGTGAACGCCAACATGAGAGTTAAGAGTTTCATTCGCCCCTGATTATAATAGTTTCGAAGGTATGTTTTCTCTCTAATCGAGGGTGTTCTGTGTTTCTGTTTCAGTGTTCCGGTGCAGCGTCGGGCGAATTCTCGGACCGAGTCGCAGCTCTTCTGCAGTCTTCGTCCTCTCAAGATGACTGCTAGTCCTCGTCGAGCTTCTCCCTAGGCGTTCTACCCTCCCGCGCGATAGTAACCGACGGAAAAGCTAGAGAAAACAGCGCGACTCTCCCAAAACTCGGCGACGAGTCCCTATGATCGTCGTATGTTCCGCCGAATGCGATCACCATCTCGGAACTCTCTCCTCTAGAAAGAAGCTGCGATGATGTCGCGACCTTTGCAAGAAAGTCGCGAGGAGTGCCGGTCAATTTATTACGACGGTACTGCTCGCTATCCCGAACACCGTTTATCCCCTTTCGAAAGGCGCGCCCGACTCGTTACGATGCATTTGTTAACGCTTTAGCGAGATACAACGCGCTACGCTTGAGAATTGGATGCGTGCAATTTCGGAGCGCTTGAGAATTGGACGCGTGCAACTTCAGAGCGCTTAAGAATTGGACGTGAGCAACTTTGAAGCGCCTGAAAATTGGGCGCGTGAAATATGAAAGCGCTTGAGAATTGGATGCGTGCAATTTCGGAGCGCTTGAGAATTGGACGCGTGCAACTTCAGAGCGCTTAAGAATTGGACGTGAGCAACTTTGAAGCGCCTGAGAATTGGGCGCGTGAAATATGAAAGCGTTTGAGAATTGGAAGCGTGCAACTTATAAGCTCTTGCAATTTGAGAGCGCTTGGAATTGAGTGCTTGCAATTTCGGAGCGTTTGGGAATAGGATGCGTACAACTTATGAGCGCTCGAGAATTGAGAGCTTGCAATTTGAGAGCGTTTGGGAATTGAGTTCTTGTAATTTTGCGGCGTTTGAGAATTGAATGCGTGCAATTTTGAGAGCGTCTGAAAATGGGGCGCGTGCAACTTCTAGGCTTCCGGTAGCTAAAGCGTTAATGGCGTTTCGAGGATTCTCGAGACCGCGAGTGTCGAGTCGGGTTGGCCTCTCGCTTGGCTTTTCACAAGGAAGAATTGACCACGCTTAATCCATCCCGATTGAAAGAAACGGTTCCTCGCGGGCAGCGATTTCCCTGCTCTCCCGTCTTGCCTGTGAAAAACGCGGGATCCTCTCGAGAGGAGGCATTGGAACGAGAACACCGGGAAGAAGCGAAAACAGCGCGAGTCGTTCGGAAACGGATAGACGACGCGACGCGAAGAACGGAAGGGGACGAGAAAGAGAAGTTTCGGTGGGATCGAGACTCGGTGAATTAACGACGCCCACCGAAAACGGCAACTTTCCGAGGAAATTAGCAGGACGGGCTTCGGATTGGGCAAACATTCCTTGCGAATCAATCGAGAGGAATAACGAGATGGTGGCAGAGGAGGAAGCGGAAGCGGGCGGGAGCTGCAGCTGCGGCGCAGCGATTCGTCGTAATTAATCATGATGCAGTCAAGCTGTAGAGCTTTATCGGTCGCATTACACGCGACGCTTACCCTTCAACGGCGCCTCGGATTTTCCTCCGAGCGCAAAGAGAGACCGAATAATTAATGCTGCCCGCTTTTAATCGCACGAGTTAAACGACTCGTTCGAGCGAACCGGATACGCTCCAGCCTATCCAGTTTCTACGCTGCCCCGCCCGCGTCCCTTCCGCTTCTTTCGAACCCTTTGCGGTCCTTTGTCCGGTGTGCATGGGCGACCATTTTTATTCTTGCTGGTCCAGTGACCTGTCTCTGCCTGGACGACCATTTTCTTCGAATAAGACCAATGGTTTGTTGGTGACTGATCAACGACTTTGTTCTAGTAAGGCCAATTGCCAATTTGACATCTCGATCGTTACGAGTGACACGTTCGCCAATGGATCTTCCTTATTTATAATGTGCCAATCGTAGCACTGTGTTATGTTTACGGCGACACCTCTCGCTATCCTGTTAGTCTGAACATGTGAATATAGTATCGACCTGCTAAAACACGCGGACTGCAAAGGGTTAAATTTAAAGGTTGCAAAGCTTCCAAAGAACGCGGGGTAGATTCTAGTTTAACCCCTTGCACTACAAACTCTGAATTTACTGAAGGTATGAATGCACACTATCGCTTTATTTTCGATCGAAATAGAACTTCTTTTGACGCGGTGACGCGGTATAAATACAAATTTTCAGTTTTCCATGGAAGACCATTAACGGCAAAGTGTTCACAGGGGGGCGAAAAAATCGTAGGTCCAAGGGGTTAAGGTGGATTCCGCGCGAGAGCAGTAAAAACGTCGGAGGATTATTATGGGATTCCGGTACTTATCGGGATCGCTTCGAGACAAGGATAAAGAGGGGGAATAATTTATACGCCGACGCAGCTGAAATACAAGACGGAAGCGAGCACGATAATGAAAACCGTTCCGTTTCCTGTCCCTCGTCTCTCATGAAACATTCAGGAGAGCTCGCAGACAAAAGCGCCTCCCCACCMCCCTCCTCCCCCCACCCCGCGAGAGACGATCGTCTCTGCCACGGCCGATCGACGAGCTCGAGGACGACGAGAACCACCATCGTTTCATCTAAGACGAGAKAGGAGACACGAGAGCCACCGGTAAAAACGGAAAGAAACAACGAACGGGAAAGAGAGAGAGAGAGAGAGAGAGAGAGAGAGAGAGAGAGAGAGAGAGAACACCACAGCTCCGCGGAGATGCCTGGAGAGAGAACAGGAATAAAAGTCCGGCGAAAGTCGTGGTTTTCGAGGGCAGCTATTATGCTCTCGAAAGCAAGATTTTCGAAGGCTCGAGAGCATTGTTTCGGGACGAACAAGGACCATGCTGGCATCTCGAGTCCAGGCGAAACACCCCGGCTACACCGCGCGGAAGACAAATGAACGTTCTTTTCCAGTGGCGTGGGCCGAGCGCCAAACTAGAATCCACCCCTTTTGCTTCCTCATCCTCCTCCTCCGTCTTCTTCCTCGCTCCCTTCTCCAGTTTCCACCTCGTCGCGCCCTCTCTCTCTCTCTCTCTATCTCTCCCTCCCTCTGGTCATCCACCTCCGAATCTCTTTCTTTATTTTCCCATCGTGCTCTTGCTCTTATTTCGCTCCCTTTGTTTAATCCCGGCTTTTTCACCCGTGACTCTCTGGTTTCCTCCCGTCTCTCGTCTCCCGTCTCCCGTCAACCCCAACCCCTTATCGCCTTTTCCCGTCTCTCCGTGTGGCCTGGACGGGCCTCTTTCGACGCCGGAGACCTTCGTCCTATGTTCCTCTTCTCACTCGACGATCGAAAAGTTCCGCGGAATTCATTAAAGACTAACTTTTATCCCCTCATCTTCAACCAACGGCCGATCCGTTCGGAGTTTCTTCTTCGCGACGCGTTTTCCGCTCGACGATCTATGAACGCGGTCTCGGCTAACCGAAGAGATCAGGCTTTTGTCCCGGGAGCCTCGCGATCCACGAACTCCTGCGATCTCTCGAAAGAACGACGCGACCAGATCTACTCTGCCACGCTAAACCTACCACAGTCAAATTACCGGTTTTATATTTCACAGTTATTGGAATTATAAAAATTAATTTATGGAAAATACACAGGGTGTGGCGGGGCCGGGTGGTACAACCGAGCAGGGGGTGATACTACATGTAAAAATAAGTTCGGAAAAGAGGAATAACATTTCTTTGTTTGACGCTTCGTTTTCGAGAAAATCGAGTTTGAAAATGCACGTGCTATTCCATAGGAATCGTCTGACGCGTCTGACCATGATCAACCAATTCTACTTTTTGCATATACTAAAGCACCTACACCCGGCGAAGATTCAAGTCGTTTTTCTCGAAAACAAAGCCTCACATGAAAAAATTGCATTCTATATTTTCAACTTATTTTTTCATGTAGTATCAGCCCCTTTTCGCGTGTACCACCAGTTACGAAACAGCCTGTATAAATTTCCATATCCAGAGAACCTCAATATAGCCGGCTCAGTATAGCCGGATAAAATGGTGAAAAGTAGCCTTAAATTGATGAAATAACAATTGCTCCAAAATTACATTTTTTGCTTATTTTATCATAAAATATTTTTTACATATTTAAATATTGCTTCGAAAAGAATTCTACAAAAGTACCATTGATTTTTACATAGTCAGAAATTTAAAAAAAATTCATCAAATAAAAAACCACGTGGAATCTGCATTTTTTCGATTTTTCTTTTTGTTTTCAATTTTTGACAAGCAGGATTTTCCATTTAAAAATCTGACAACGAATTGCAGAGTATATAGTTGGGTGCTTGACATGTGTCAGATTTTTCTCAGAATTTCTAAATATCATTAACTAGAAAAACTGATTTTTCGATTTTACCCCAAACCTCCGATCGAGATGTAGAGTTGACATTTTGCACAATATATTTTTTCTTTATGCCCTATCGCACTTTTGACTATCTCATCCGGCTGTGCCCTAGTGGCGCCATTTTTACACGGCTATATTTACCAGATACATGAATGGTAGGTTTAGTGTTAAGAAAATATCCCACGCCAAAGACGCATGAAGATGAGCAATCTAGTCGTGCGGAATCATCCCTAAAATTTTCCCTCACCTGTTGCACTGGTTGCATCGCAGACACGCGAAGTAAGATATGTATTTCGTCTTTATCGAGCCCGATCGAGATTCTAAGGAGAACAGCAGGATCAAAGGGAAGCGATCGGAATCGACATCGGTTCTTCGCGTTAGACGCAATTAATAAAATTTAATAGGGGGACGCGCCATCACAGGATAAGTTTCTCCAGCGGATTCCAGCTGGTACTCCCTCCTCTCCTCTTCTCTCTTTCTCTCTCTCTCCATTTACCTGCGCAATTCGCGAGGCAGCCGAGCGCAGCTGGGTTAAGGATCAGACGGATCTTATTAAATTGCTCGTACAAGGTGCATCCGCAGGTGCGCGACGCTGGCTGGAAGCTTCTCGCCGGGAAAAAGCGTGCTACGGAATCGCCGATTTTTTACGACGGCTTAGAAGCCGACCGGGAAATTGCATTTTTCAAATTTACTGAGGCACGGCAACGCGTCGGGCTCCTGAGAAACATTTAATCGGAGTCGAACGAAAGGCAAGATGTTTAACGTGTCCCGTGTTACGACGAGTTTCAGCTAGTTGACTTTTCAATCGCGAACTGTTACGAACACGTAAGAAGGGGCAAGCGAAATTGAGATCACAAACATTGGCTATGAGCTATCATTTTGAACGGGTAAAGTGAAATATTTATTCATTGAATTAACAATGAAGTGAACAGTCTCTGAATGGTGATCGCGAATACGAATGACGAAGTAATTAGAACGCGGATCTTTATGCTAATTTTCTAAGCTCATTAGTGAGACGCAGAAATTGGACGAACGCGAATTTTGTCTTTCAATCATTCGAATGAGTTGAAAACGGTATAATAATACTCTGTGGCCTATGTATTAGATTGGAGGGGAAGTCTGTCGTATTTTAAAGAAAACATGTGAATCAATTTCTAAAACTATATGTATGTTTAACCCTTGTGCAGTTAACCAAAATGTATAGATTATTTTAAACCTTTCTGTATTTAACATGTTTGCACAAATTCTCATTATAAGACTATAAATTAATACATTAGCGAGTAAAGAATGGACATTCAGAGAAATTTTGTAATATATTTTGGAGGAACGTTAACAAATTGTTGAAAGAAATACGGTAAATGGCCACCCGGTTGACTACACAAGGATTAATATTATTCAATGATATAATTTCGATTATTTGTAACAACTTATTGCCATCTTTCAGATAACCTGTCGATTCCTGTTTCCCAATGACTCACTAGCAACACGTGTGTTTGATTGTACAAGTAAAATGACCTGCTTATTTAAAATACGACAGAACTTTCCCTCCAACCTGATACCATGGTGCAGACAATTTTTATTTTGCATGGAGATCCGCAGTCTGCTCGCGATTTTATAGGTGTAAGAGATGATTTATGGATCGACGATACAACGAGATATTTTTCGAAAAAAATCGAGGGCGTAATGCTCGGCACGGAACGCGTTAAACGGTAAAAGAGAGACCGCGGGGCGGTTTGATGGTTTCCAGCGCGATTGTTCGCGTCCATTTCGAGGGAAGAAACGCGAGGGATAATAATGATTTCGCCGATTCTCGACCACGCGTGCACTCGACTTCGAGTAACGACTGTTTGCTCGAGTCGACTCCTCCTCTCGCTCTTTCTCCTCTTCATCCTCTCTGCTTTCCCTCGAGCTCCGCTCGCGCCCGGAGATTTTTTAAACGCTTCTCATCGACGGTCCTTGAAAAGTATACTGAAAGTGCATAATAGGAAAGACCCGGCCGAATCGAGCAGCGACAAACCGAGAAACCGATTCGGTCTGTTCTTCCTCGGCTGTTCGATCTCCCTAGGTAATTACCATTCGATAAACTCGTAGAAACGGCGGCGAACAGACAGACGCGTGTTGATTAGAGGTGTGCAAGAACCTGAAACTATCGGGCCGGGACGGGTCCAGCATTTACTTCGGGTTCTAGAAAATTTTGTGATTCCCGAGGATATTAGGGTTCTCGAAAATTTTGTGATTCCCGAGGATATTGGGGTTCTCTAAAATTTTGTGAGTCCGGAGGATATTAGGGTTCTCTGAAATTTTGTGATCCCCGAGGATGTCAGGGTTCGCAAAAATTTTGTGATTCCCGAGGATATTACGGTTCTCGAAAATTTTGTGATCCCCGAGGATATTAGGGTACTCGAAAATTTTGTGGTCTCTGAGGATATTAGGGTACCCGAAAATCTTGTGATCCTCGAGGATATTGGTGTTCTCGAAAATTTTGTGATCCCCGAGGATATTAGGGTACCCGAAAATCGTGTGATCCCCGAGGATATTACTGTTCTCGAAAATTTTGTGATCCCCGAGGACATCAGGGTTTTCTAATATTCTCAGGAATCCCGAAATTTTCGAGAACCCGGCCCGATCCCGACTAAAATTCTCGGCCCGTCCCGACCATCGGGTACCCGACATTTTCGGGTTCTGATACGTCTCTAGTACTTATGTATTATACTGACCTACGCGTGCACTCTCGGCTGGTGTGGATAAATACACGCGCTGCGGAAAAGCGGCGACGACACTCGGACACCAAAGTATTATAAATATAGATATATAAATGCATATATATATAAATATATATATTATATACATATATTATAAATAATTCATACGTTATAAGATGTAACTATCCGTTGGTACATATCGCACTTGCAAAACCGGTAGAAGTTAATGTTTGATGCTTCGTGGAATGGAACCGAGGCGAGACCGGAAGAAACGGAAACGATGAGGAGCAAGAAGAAGAATAGATTTCCGTTCGGTGATGCGGTTGCGGAGCATCGAGACAATTGTTTTCGCGTTCGAAACGGTAATTCGGTCCAGGCGGTCAGTCTGTTTGCGGGCTTCGCGAGCATCGCGGATTCTGTTCGAAATTCGGGTCTTCGCCGTCGAATTTTCTAGATTTTGTACCATTCGAAACGAGCATCCCTTCGATCTTTGTTCCAGGCTCGCGAAGTTACACGAAGAAAACGGGAACGCAAACGGAAACGGGAACGAGCGAGAAGAGTATCGATGTAAGACTGTACAGAGAAGGGCGCGCCGAGAAAATATGCGCGAAAGTCTTTGTGTGCGTGTGCGCGAATGAGTGAGAGTGCGACTGAGACTATTGTCAGAGACAAAACCGAATCAAACCGAAGGGGTGGATGGCTTGTGGCGCACACAATTTGTAAATGCGGACACGACGACATCGGAATGTCTCGCGACACAACGAATATAATAAAGAAACAAAGTTCTTCGTTTTCTACATACTCTGTGTCATTTTTTTCAGTGCCGAACACTTTCCTCGCGGATCCAGCGTGCCGTTCCCTAAACCATTTGCGCCCTGAGTAGACTGTGGATTTTTATTTTGCATGAAACAATTCTGGTGAAGGATACGATTGGAGTGAAGTTCTTTTTCAATTAAAAGACACAGCCTAGTGAGATAGGTAACTTTAAACTAAACTTCCGTCCATAAATCATCGGACACTTGCTCAGTGATGCTGAAAAGAAGGTTCTCACATTAAACAATATATTCCCTCTGTCCCATAATAATAGTAGCAAGTGAATACTTAAACGGGAATTATTGGGGGATGCAGCTGTAAGTTGTGTTGTAGCGCAAAATTGCGAAGCCTCCGATCACAATCAACGCTTCACGACATCTGTCATTTGTTTCGACACATCTTTCAATTTTCATGTCAACCTAATTATTACGAATTATAACTATTTTTCTAATTTCATCCGCTGATCGGAATCAATTGTTCCATTTCAGTTGAATATCGACCCATTGTAAAAGTAAGATGAAAAAAGAAACAAGTTTTGCTGAAAGCAATGAAGAACGATGGCTCCAATAATTTTAAGCTCACGCATATGTGGAGCAAAGCTTCACAGCCGAGGGAAAATGCAGTAACGAAATTATTGAAAAATCCAGAAACTATCTGCACACTCAAAATAAAAATTAGCAGTAATATTTTTAATTTATTGTTTAATGTAATCTACTTTTTTATAATAAATGTTGCGTTCTATATTTAATTTCTTTTGCTACTATGTATTATTATGGGACAAATTAAATTCATTAACTACTACTATTATTATGGGACTAAGGGAGTAACATTTTTATATGTTTCATTTCAACTTCGCTTTAACGAGTGCACTTTTATTCGCCATAGTAGCGGCTTAGTTATCCGTCTTCTCGAGACGAAATTCGCATGAACGAGGATCCCAGAAGACATTTCAGTATGCGACCACTGATTACCATCAAGTTCGACGATAATTCCTGGCCTCGCGTCGCAACAAATTGATAAATCATCCCCGAGCGCGTCCGGTTTTCGGACCGGTTGTTTGCTTGATTCTGCTCGTCAGCTCGGTCCAGCAAAAAATAACTGGACCGTATACGTTTGCATATTTTATGCTGTCTGTCCTGTCTGGACGCATACGGAAGTCGGACGCGAATTACACAAGCGTGCGCACACACGTAAGTATAATAAAGAGCGCTGGCTGTCCGTTTTTTCCCCTCGCGAACGCTGTTCTCATTCCCCGTCGTTTCTCTTTATCTCTGGCGTTGCTCCGCGCCGAGCAAGACGCATCGATTCGCGCGGCATTATCCGAACGAGCGCGGAATCGAGCGGCCAACGATACAGTCAACGATTCCGATAGATTTGGAAAATCCTCGACGATCGACTTACGATTAGCACGTCGACGAGACGAACGAAGCACGCGGAACGTCGCGGTCGCATCGCCGAAAAATGGATCGCGAACAGCCGCGTATATATTTCTCCTTTTTTCCCGGTACGGACCCGGGCATCGGTCGAAATACAATTTTCCTATATTTCTATGCCCGCCGCGGAAATAAAATACACGCGTCGAAGCGATAAATCGTCAGGGCGGGCTTTCTATCGTTTTGTTTTGGACATCGGTCGTGAACAAAGGATGCGCGCGTCGCGCTCAGTTTTCGATTCAAATCGCCGGGGTAGAATTTTCCCGTTGAAAATTTTCATCGCGGGGCCGGCCGCCGCGCCGGTCCTCCTCCCTCTTTTTCCGGCGCGGATCGAGCACGCGCGACTTTTTTCCCTTTGTCCCGCGAATCGGATCTTGCAGCGCGATCTCCGCGATAAATCATTTCGATCCGAGCGCGAAACGCTCCCTCCCTCTCTCTCTCTCTCCCTCTCTCACGGTCTCTCGTGCGCCGAAAGTAGTATTCAAAGATTCGAGAGAGGCTCGAATTGGAAGGGCGATTGTTTATGGATCGCGAGCACGGAAAAACGGATCGTTGTTCCTCTGTGATCGGCTTAGAGCTCGATTTTTCGTTCGCACGGTGCGCCTGGGTCCGCGGAAAGTTCGTCGCCGTGGGAATCGAGGATTCCGGGGGTCGGGAGAACGCTAAAACTCGATTCCGTTGGTCTTAAATGACCATTACGGCTGATTGTTCGGGGAATTGACCGCGCGAAATCCGGACCGGGCCGGTCCGAGTCGGCGATAAATCAATTTTCGCGGAACGTACGCGCAGAAACGTCGGTAATTAAAGGCGTAGGTTCTGGTTCCAGCGACGTGCAAGTCCGTTCCACGTAGGAGAAGCCGCGTAGCGAATCGTAAACCGAATCGATTCAGCTGGGACGCTGAAAGAAGCGAAAATCAGCCAGAGGCTCGAAGCGGTCCGGAATATTCAATTAAAACGGTTATAACTGTGGACTGCGGGTTTTATGCATTTACAACAAAAAGATGAAACATAAAATTTTCAAAACCATTGAGAATAACGCGTCTATATATTAATAATAAGAGATATACACTCCTCAAGAGAATTAAAGGATCACACTTCTGCGAACCCGTAAAATTGCTCCCGCTTTACGTGATCATAACTCCGGCCAAAATTGCTGTATCGATATCGTTAAGCAATGGTTTGAAAGCCTGAAACCTCTAGTTTCAAGTTGTTGCTATGTCAGCTTTTTACAAAGTTACAGCGAGATGAAGACAACATTGACGGTTACAAAGATTTTGTGCTACTTTGGAACATCAGACGGGGAGCAACAAATTCTTTTGATAAATCGCGTTAACGAGTGTAGTTTATTTTCCGCTTTACAAAAAAGTGTATATGTATAAGAAGAGCAAAACGAACACGTCACGTCGGTTGCCTGGTCAGAGCTCACACTGAATATCATTTCTGAATATCACTGGCCATTGCCGTGGCATGGAGTATGAAAAGCTTACCTCCCAACAAAAACATTACGAAAACTCCGAAATATTGTATCATGCATTTGAAACCTGCGACAATCACTGAGAGAACAACCACGAATTTCATTTGTCTCCGGCTAGAAAATTTTTGCTTTTCCATAATCGTGGCGGCTCGCACTCGATTTCGCTTTGAATACCGTCGTCGTCGAGTCGAGACGGCCGATCCCGGAACTTCTTAGAGTCCGTTCGACTTAACGAACGCTTCCCGTAACACTTGGAAATATTTCATTCCGTTCGGCGTGCATCGATGACTCGGCTGAAAAGCAACAACTTGGCAAACTCGTTCTTTCCGAGCGCGATGGCGGTCTGGCTCGTTCTAGCCCGGCTTCTCCTCCTCCTACTTCACCGCCGTCTCTTTTCCTCGCACTCTCTTTCTCGCTCTCGTTGTTTCTCTGTTCTTGTTCTCGGTTCGACTCGTTCGGGAAGTTGGTTCGACGGCGATAAGCGTCGAAACGGTTCGTTAGGCCGCGTACGGGCATTACGGGCTTCCCGATACCAAAGTTACCGTTACGACTCTCCGGCGCACGCTAACTTTTCACGAACCTTCGGTGGCCAGGTAAGAAGCACGATTTTCAACGTTGCGTCGCTCCGCGGCGAGGCAAACTTTCCCGCCACCCTCTAAAAACCGTTTCTCGTGTCTCGCCCGGTCGCTGCTCGATCGGCAGACTCATCTCGATGCTCGAAATTCTCGATTCTGATAATAATGGACGCGAAGATAGCGCTTCATCGCCTTTTGTACCTCGCGGCTGCGCTAGGTACAAACTCTCGCCTCGGTTTCACCATTCCGGACAGCCCCTCGATCGAACGGCTATCTGTTCGACGGATTGCTTTATATGGGAAGATTCCATCCACCTAGCGTTCCACCTTGGAGACACATTCTCGCGTTACCGAAACGATAGCTCTTATCGCGAGCCGGTGACCGGTTCGGCGAACGCGTTCTGAGGAATATCGGTCGTTTCCGGAGCGGCGAAACCGTCGTACCGAAAAGGAAACAGGCAGAGTTTACGAGCGGATCGCCACGGTCAGCGAAACGAGCCCTGAGAATCCCTGAGATTCCCCGGGAGAGAGTCCCAGGCCCGTCCGGATAGAACGCAACGTTCTTTGAGACGCGTACGAACCGACCAATGGACCCGAGAACGCTTTACGACCGAAGAAACCGAAACCACCGGCCCGGCGAAACACCGCGCGAGAATTTCGTAAAACGTCGACAATTTTCCGGTCGCCGAGCTTTTCACCAACCTTCAGGGAATCGGACAGGCTGAAACACACCACCGACCAATGGGAGAAGTAATCTTTTTTCCTTGGCTCGCCGCCTCCCTCCCTCTCTCGAACGATTACGAAGAAGGTCGTCGTCGAATTTTGAGCTAGGGCTTCCGTGAACGAGTCGACCGGATCCAAAAGAAAGATCGAGACGCGCCTCTGGGAATCGCGCAGCTGACCCCGGCGTGATCCATGGCTGCCGTGGCGAGTCGCGAAACCGCTTAAATCCGCAACGGGAGCGAGCTTTTTTGCGAGCCGGTCTCCGCGGTGCACCGAGAAATCCAAGAATCTCGTCGCGTTTTCTTGCGAGCAGCCGGGCCAACGACCACGACGCTTCTTTCTTGCCGGAAACCAAGAAACTTCCTTGGAAACTGTTATAATATCCGCTTCGGCCCTTCGAGCTGTCTCGAAGAACCTTTACCCTCAATCAAGATAATGATTTCCAGCTTAGCGGTCTCAAAAATGCCAGAAAATGCTTTTCGTCTCTCATATTTGGGAGACGTGCCACTCAAAGTTCGACGCTCGACAACTTTCAGACAGATTGATTTTCGTCTGAGATTCTCTTGAAGAACCGCCCCCTAAATTTCGTTCCATCTGTTGCCGAACGTCCCGTATTACAGTTTGAAAGAGTTCTTTTCGGAACCGGTTGGAGGTTCGCCGGAAACTCGCATCTCGGTCTCGAGCTCCGGAGAGCCGGAGGGAAGGAAAACATCCGGCGTGCTCGAGCTCGATCATTTTTACGTTGTTTCTTCCACCGGTTCGATTTGTCCCTGGCAAATAATTAATTTCCGACTGGAGACGCATTGCAAAATAAAGTTGCCGACTGTTTCGTGCTCGTTCGCCTTGCTCCGCCTCGCCCCGCCGCGCCCCGGCTCGACTCGCTTCGATGCTTTCTTTCCAAGTTCCTACCGGCGTGCTTTCTTCGCCGAACTCCTTTTTGCTTCTTCCGACTTCGCTAACAACCGAAGACAATCGATCCTCGTGCTTTTCTCCTGTCCTCCCCGTCTTCCAGCGCGCCCGCGATCTCGCCGGACGAAACTATCTCGAGAACTTCGTATTTCCTGAATTTCTCTCTCCTCCGATCGTAATCTTCGTCGATACGCGACCCGTTCTCCCGTGGTTTACGCCTCGTCGGTAGCCTCGTCGGTAACCTCGCTGGTTATAAATTCCCAGCCGATCTCCAGAAAATAGTTATTACCCGGGAATATACATTTTGCAACGAAAAGCCTTCGCAATCTCTTTCACTCGCCCTCGCTCTTTCTCTGCCACCTTTGCACACGCAAACCGGTGAAGAATGCTCCGCGAACCAGTCCGACGATTTTTCCACCGCGACGTCGGGAGAAATTTACTTTTCCGCCTGCAGCGTACAAAGTTATCGACGTCGAGCGAAGATATACAACGAGGTTGCTACTGACTCTCTTCCTGGTCCGCAAATTAACAAAACCGCGGCATTAACTCCAAATAACTGAGTCAGTATTTATAGAAATGACGACACTAATTTTAAATACCATTATAATATTGAAACAGGCAAAATATCCTACCTCGTGAAGACGCGGAACACAGGAAAAGAAGCCTTTGATCTAAGAAAAACCCTCGGGTCCGTGCTGTTTCTTAGATCATGCAGTTACACTATTGGCTCGGCAAGAAAGTAATTTCGGTATTTTGAGGTGAAATAGAGCCCAATTTTTTTATGCAAGCAATAAACTTTATTGAATAAGATATTTTCTCTTTTGTTCGATGATCTTTTGCAAAAAAGAATAAATAAGATAATATTTTATTGATTAAAGTTCACCGTTTGAATAAAGAAATTCGGTTTTATTTCACCTTAAAATACCGAAATTACTTTCTTGCCAACCCAATATTAGATTGGAGGGACGTTCTCAACGTACTGAACGTTCCGGTTCGTTCAGTACGTTGCCGTCCAGAAAAACATTGACGGTGGACGCGCAGAAAAATATAAAAATAATATTTACTAGTACAATAAGGGAGAGAGAGAATAATAATATATACTTATTGAACAGTCACGTGATCTACATATTTAGTATTACAATAATAAATTGGTGTCCCTAAAATTAACATTTTATTATTTTCCGGTATGTATCCGAAATAATTTTTGTTCTGTCGTATTTTAAATAAGCAGGTAATTGTACTTGTAAATCAGGAACACATGTTGCTAGTGAGCCATTGGGAAACAGGAATTGACAGGTTATCCAAAAGATGACAAGTTACAAATAATGGAAATTTAAAATCGAATAATCGATTCAAATGTTTTCTTTAAAATACAGCAGAACTTCCCCTCCAACCTAATATTTTCTTTTTACGCTATAATTTTTTTCATAGTAGCTATACAGTGTTCCACCGTTACTGAGAATGTGGGAGGACGCATCGATAGAAATGTTGTGTTCCCCCTAGAAATATGAAGAACGTAAAAAAGACCGTAGCGCAGTTAAGATGGTTGAACTTCGCCGCAGTCTTAGAGGCGTATAAATTTTTCCTCGAGTTTCCCGGTGCCTCGGTTTTACGATCGTCAAAGCTGTCGAATTCGAATGGTTCGAGTAGATTCCGCAGTGTGTGCTCTTCGATCGATTATCCAAAGAATCCCGGCTTCCTTCCGTTCTGTGCGGCGCGACACGTTGCTTTTCCGCCGAAGCGATAAAAAAGTTTCCCGCGTTTAGATTAGAAATTTGCCGGGTTTTGCGGCGAACGTAGCGCGCGAAACAGAGTAAAAAAGAGCCCCCGTTCCCCGTACACGACGCTGCTGCGGCGATGTTCCTCGAGCTTATCTGGAATTAATCCCCAGACGCTCGCCTCGCCGGCAATATTTTCATTTCCATAGGGTTTCGGAGGCCGACTCGAACGCCCTGCAGCTGCGTTTCCGCTGGAACGCCTTCGCCGACCCGGAAAACCATCTCGCCTATGAATTTCCAGCCGTGCAACGATTCTCGGGTAGCGACGATGTTTCTCGTTGCAACAACGAAACAAACGCCGTGCCGCGCAACTAATTGACAGGCGGGCGCACGGAAAAACCGACGCGACGCGACCGGCAGTCACATTTCACATTTTTTATTTATTCACAGAGAAATTAAGGGAACGAGCGGGTCCCTTTCCGCCTCGCGACGGGACACAGGCCGAGGACGACTGTTGCGAAGCGGCTTGAAACTGCCCGCTTACCAAACAACGTTCCCGAAATGAACGCGAAGCCACGGGACGGGCGCGCTCTGTGCAACTCCGCGGAATAAAGATTCGCGTAATTTTCTGGGCCGGCGAATACTTTCGAGTCGACCACGCTCGCTAACCCGGATAATCGATCGTCGATCGGGAAATCGTAGACGCGCGAAATCCTCGACGAACCCGGAAGATTCACTGGCGAAGAACGGATGCGTCGATTAGGGTACAGTTGCCCTGATACGGGACTCCAGTTCGTCTCACGAATAATGAACGTGGAAGTAATAATATTGGGTACCAGCTCTGATCAATTTCAGCAGCAGACGGACTTAGGAACCGAGCATCGTTTTGCTTCACAAGCAGGTTGCAGAATAATTCCGACCGTGCCTGCGAAGCGTATCGAATCTCTATGAAAGCGTTCTCCGGCAGCGATTTATGATTTTTTAAAGCGGCGAGTCTCGTTTCGGGCAACTCCAGCCTAATATCCGGAACAGATCCGCCTCCGAAATCGAGTTTCATCCGAAATTCTGAAACGGGCCGAATTTCGCGAGCCGATTAGGCGGACTCCGACGACACCATCGGGGGCGGCCGTTCGGCCGGAGGAGAATTTCATTTCCGGCGGCGAGGCTTGTCCGGTAAAAGAGTAACGAGTTGAAATTGAAGAGCGCTTATGGGATCCGGAATAATTAAATGTTCCGGCTCGTGTTTCCCGTGGTCGGCGATGAATTAGCGATAAGCTTCGGGAGGACTTTGCGAGGCAGAGCTCGGTTTATCCAAACTGAACTAAATGGAAGTAGTTTCCTGATTGTTTGCCCGCTGGCTGTAGAAAAGGTCGGCAAGTAATGAACCTAACGGGCGGCCGGGCTTAAAAAAGAGACAACAAAACTCGGTGCATACGTCCCCCGAGGGACCACCGAGGGATGCGTTTCCTTTCTCCGCCCGCCTTGCACCCCTTCTGCAAGCCCTAGCAGCTGGTCCCCCAGCGGCGGTTCAATGGAACGCGCAATTTCATTTAATTAAATCCCAGTTGACAAAAAGTTTCGCCCTCGAATATTTAAGCGAGGCTTTTCACGCGCGGTGGCGGTTCGGCGCGGCAATAACAAAAACCGCTCGGCGAACGACAACGCGCCGCGAAACTTATCGGCAATTGCTCAGCAAAAAGAGGACAACCCGTTCCGGGACTGCTCGTTGCCTTTTTTCTCGCCACGCGAATTTTTTCACGAATCGTCGTGATCTGTAGCGATTACTGTTACTAATAGTCCGATCGAAAATGTTTTTATCGGATATGCCATGGTTTCACGAGAGCTTCCACGCGATTAGTGCAAAAATGTCAAACCTTTTTTTCTATGATTTTTCAAAGTCACCTTCCATTTTTTTGCAAGTACACCTATTATTTTTTTACGCCTATCTGTTAGAAGATTTCAAGGCGAATTCGGAGAGTATCATAACATTAAAAAATCCCTTCTTTTATTTTTTTTAATAATAACAGAAGTAATGTAGGGTTCTTGAGGAATGGGGAGGTTAATCCTCTATTAACGCTTGTACTGGTTACAATAATATATTTCCACTGATATTCAAACGCTTGCTGTTGCCTCTTGCTCTAAAACGCACCGAAACACTCTTCATTTACGCCTTCTCACAATCAGTCACTCAAATTTTACAAGCATACCGGCGCCGGTCCGTCGCAACATGATCAACATCCCGCAGTAATAATAACAGAGTAATCCCTACTGTTCACGATTCGTGGTTCACCCTGTATACAGTAGAAAAGGACAGCGCGTACATCGGAGTGTATCACGTGGTCGGTGAGGTCACAGGAAATAGATCTACAATAAAAGCTCCTTCGTTGTCCAAAGGCCGGGGGTTTGAGCGGACAACGACCATGCCCGGACACTATTTTTGATTTATGACTGCGTCTTTAGTGAAACGGCTAGTTAAATGACAAAGAAAAACATTCGCAGTCGAAAGCAGTCAACTGTCTGGCTTTAGAATACTCCTTTCTTCCTTGCCATGTTCCTTTCTTATTGTTCTCCGTTCTTCGCGGGTCTGGACAATCCTCTCGTTGACAGGCAGTGGAGCGGGTAGGCACTGGACAACGATCGTGCCCACGATTCAGGACAACGAAGGAGCGATTACTGTACTATGATCTAAGAGAGAGCACGGACCCAGTTTTTCGTAGATTGAGACTTCGCTGTATTCTTCTTCTTATTCGCCGAAGATTTTTATTTTTTCGGTGGCAACGGCAGGCAGAACCTAACGAACGCTGCGTCACGTTGTGTACCGTAGCACCGTGAAAGTTGGCGGACGAGCGCGTAAGAGCTTGTTACATCTCGAGCATGAATACGGACCAGAGACACCGTTGACAATGAGCGAGTAGCCGGGCGCGAGGTCTCCCGATCCCCGAGGCGTCTTTCGTTTTCCTCTCTCTCTCTCTCTCTTTCTCTATGGGGTCGGGACGGAACAGGTCAGGACAGAGTCGTCGTCTCTGCGAGACGATACGAAACGGCGACCTGGGGCCAGTAACCACTAAACTAGACGTCTAACGGTGTTCTCCTCGTCCAGCCGTACGAACAATAGCCCGTGGCGAACGTCGCGACGTCGGCGTCGGTTCCCTACGACCCCTTCAGGAATAATACAATTCTCGACGGTCACTCGATACATCGTACGTCCACACCCACAAATTCACCGACATCGATATCCGCGACCGTTAATATCTCGCGAGCTGTCCGACCAAGATGCTCCGTCTCCGCGATTTCAAGTATGCGTTGAAAATTCGCACGAACGGAGCAACGCGCGACCTTTAGACACGAATCTGTTCTCGATCGAAGCGTTCGCTGATCGACGACTGAACTGGACGCTGCGAACAGTCTAGGAGAAACGATTTGTAAAACTTTCTGGTTGAAAGATTATCCTACAAAATTTGAAGTCGCTAACCTCTCATTTGAGGATAACATGATTAGCTTTACCATTTTTTTTCTCAGTCGTTAATTAAGATGTTACGATGAAAAAGGAACGAAAATACTCGGACTTATCTCCGGCATTTCGTACATTTTTTTCACAATCGTGAGAAAATTATTAAGGGTAGAGAAAAAGAGTTTTAGATGGGGGTTGCAAGCAACCCTTTGAGAGACGCCTACCAGGAAATTCAAGAACGATGTTAAATAATTGAAAAACAAGTGCAATTAGGAATACTTGATCGGGAACGGCGTTTCTGGGCGTGTGCGGTCCGGGACCGGAAGGGACGTTGTTCGCCGCGGGAGCAGTTGGAGCAGGTTAGGCGGGGGCTGCCAGGAACAAGCGACGTCCGGTATCAGGGCGTTTCCGTTCCGCTGATTACCTCGCGTCTAAAGCGGGATCGGCTGGTTTTTGCGGGGACGTGTACACCGTATCGCCCGGAGGTCCCTTGATTTCCGAGATCCGGGAATAACGTATCTCTGGGTGCGCGGAGCTCGAACCACCGATCCCTCTGTTTTGCGATATCGGAACAATTTCAGCGTCCCGGCTGCAAATCTGCCTCGGGAAACTTGGCACGACGAAGACGCAGAGCGGTTGCCGGTTTGAAACGGTTGAAACGGTTTGGTTTTCGAGGAGTGCACACGCGATTCCGGGCTGTGCGGAAGCTGGCGCGTTCCGCTGGCTGAGCCTGGGGGTCGGGACTACGCTCTAGCCTCGGACGTGTACGTATCTCTATCCGCAGCCAGTAAATACTAACTATCCAACTAACTGTGCCACGCTGTTCGAACTCCCGAGGAATCTCTCTCTCTCTCTTGTTCCCCGCGACTTATACAAATCCGCAGGCGGCCTTCCCTCTTCCAAGGCTCGTGTTCCCCTGTGAAATATTGAAATAGCCGGGCTCGTACCCCGCTATGCACACACCGTCCTACCATCAACCGTTCACATTTGTCGAACGGTTCCGCCCATCGTTCCGCGGTGCCGTTCCCCGGTACCACCGGATTCTGCCCAGAGATTTATCGCCGAGCCGCTCGAAACGCGATGGCTCTCGTCATACTCTGGCTCGAATCCTTGTCCGACCATCGAACGCACTCTCCACTTCGCGAGCCAATTTTATCAAACGATCGCTCCGCGGTTTCACTCTCGCTTTGCGTCCGAGTCTATATTGCTCATATTTAACTGACGAATCTATTAATCCAGTATGAAACTGCTCGATAACATTAGCTGTGTAATATTCATCGGTAGGAAACCGAAAATGCAAAAGATAGGGAATGGGGAGGGAAGCGATAAGTATGGAATTAAGTGGGTTGCTGATAATTAGGATACTAAAAGAGTAGGACAGGGTAGGAATGATTGTGTGACTTTCTTTTGTACCTGGCGAGCAGCATTTCACAAGTGGTTTTTCAGTTTTCCTGCTGTCTTTCATTCAGTTCATGTGGAACCCATTTTTCCATCTTCTGAATCTTTCCCATGGCTTTCAAACGTATGGAGACGGCTTCTCGTGCCACATGTAATTGATCCGCGAGTTGTTGTTGCGTTTCAGCGTCATCCTCATCCAACAATGCTTGCAAATCGCTGTCTTCAAACTTTTTCGGTGGTCTTCCACGTTCTTCGTTTGTCACATCAAAATCGCCATTTTTGAATTTTTTAAACCACTCAAAGCATTGTGATTTACCAAGAGCATGCTCACCGTAAGCTTCGACAGGCATTCCATGCGATTCTGCAGCAGTTTTCTTCAAATGGAAACAGAAAATCTATGCTGTCCGCATATCGTAGCTTCCAGGCACAAAATTCGACATGTTCAACGTTATTAAAAACTGTCGTATGAAACTTGTACGGTTGTGAGTTGAAAACCTTGACCAAGAAAATGGCGTCAATGACGCGGTTTGACGGTAACTACATTGACAGCTAGAGCCACCTATGGGAAAATTCCGGTTTCATATTTACATACCTGGCAATATTCTCTAAAATGATTTTTAATATTCGGTAGGCAATTTTCATAGATCGTGCATTTCCCGTTTATAGCGTGATTGCCGGTGGAAATTTCGCGTCGGGGACACGCGATGTTTTGCAGCGAAATTTGCCCATCGTGCAGCCGTGAAGAGTCGGCAGGCGGAAAACGTTGTCGCGGGTAAAGAGAGGACCGGTAAGGGAAGACACCGAACGCTGTCCGAGTGGAACATCGGACGAGGACAATCGAGGATGAAAAGGGAACACGATGGAACGGGTCTCGGCCGGCACGGCGGTAACCCGCAGCTCGTTAGTCAGGATAATTAATTCTGAGAGCGAGTATTAGCGGAGAGGCTCACGGACTCAGAGGGTCTCCGAGGCGACTGGCTCGCCGGATCGTCGTGGGGGCAATTTTCATTTTCGTTGATCACCAAGAGAGACACCGGTCTCCGCTTGTCCGCTCTTTAACGCTCCTCTTTTCACCGTTTCTTCCGCGTGGTTTATTTGCGCAACAACGATTCCTCCGTTTCTTCACGGTGGCACGACAAGAACCGTTTCCGCTGGGACAACACGCCGAGAACCAGGCGAACTTCGAGCACTTGAACGCTGACAATCGATGAACGAGCAACAAAAACCAGGAACATCTGTAGAGTCCACGAGATAAAAGGAGCACGTCCATTTCACGAATTCTGGTTTCAGCCCGTTCGCCGGATGCCAAAAGTTTAACCCTGGTCGAAAGCATCTATTTGTTCGTTGACATCTCCTCTCGGAAATACGTACTCTAAACTATTCCTACTGGGAGAATTCCAAGACATTTAAATAAAAGACTGAAGGGTTGAATGAAACAACGAAATTTTCTTATTGCTTCAAGATCATATTTTTCCTTAAAAAAAAAAAAAGCAGTGGATTCAAGCACGTAGTAGGCGTTGGTGACTGTGAAATAAATATTTCTTTTCCAAGCAATGCTAAATTCTCACGTTCCGTTTTCCCACGAGGAGCTTTTGTCCATTAGCTCGGCTAGACAATAGCCTTCGAGGAACGTTTCGGAGCTGCGAGTGAAATCTCAGCGTTTCCGATCGGATCGTTCTTTTTTCGGGAAGAATTAGAGACCGAGCGCGGGAATCGCTCGGATTCCAGGGTGGTTCTTAGAGCGTCTGCCGATTGCAGCTCGACGGGCACGGCAACGGAATAATCCGAGCTCTCTTTTTCTCCGGCGGCGCCGGGACCCTTTCGAATTTCAATCATAGGAAAAGTAAGGGACTTGTTCGAGGGCTGGTTGATCGTCCGGCGTCACCCGGAGGTGTTACCGAGCTGTGATTTCGGCGGAAGCGTTGGAAGCTTTGGGTTCTCGAAGATCGACTCGTTTGTTCCGTTGTAAATATCGTAGCTGGAGCAGGACCGGCTTGCGGGATAAACGAGATGGAAGACGCCGCCCCTAACCCACTCGACTGCGGTCGACCCTCGTCCCATCCACCCCCGCGGCCCGGTTTTCCCGTGGGGCAACAGCCGAGAGAAAACTCGAGGCACGGAGGAAAGAGACACGGAGAAAGGTGAGAGAGTAGGGAGCAGAAGGGAGAGAAAGGGGGCCGCGAGAGAACGGGCAGAGCTGCTAGTCAGAGTCAGGCTGGGGTGTTAATTACATCAGTGTGTGCTGGCTCGTTGCCCACATTCGGATCTCTCTCTGCGCTTTCTCCTCCTCTCCACTTCACTCCGCTTCTCTCTTCTCTGAAGCACGTGAAAGGAGAGAAGCGCGAACGGGAAAAGGGTGAGCCTCGGTTTCAGAGAACCGAGCGGAAAGGCGAAAGCGGAGACGAGAAACGCCAGGAGGAAGAACAAGAGAGACCGTGAAGAGAGCGAAAGGGAGAACGAGAGAGAAGAGAGAGAAAGAGAGAGAGCGCGCGCGGAGGTGGCGCGCGATCAATGAGGGGTTTGGCGCTCCATTGGCACGTTGCCCGTTTCACCATCTCCTCCGCTCTCTAACTCTTCATTCTGTCCCTGTATTCCGAGGCGGGTGGTCTGCCCCTCTGCCTCGCCTCCTCGCCCCTAACCTCGAAATTTCTTCGGCATCCGAACCGACCGGCAAGAATTCCGCATTCTTAGCCCTGCTTCACAGCGTCCCGACCCTCAAACTCGCCCTCCGGAACTTTAAACCCCCGTTTAACGCCGACGACGCGCGACGCCCGGAACGATGATTGGTTTCATTTAAATTTCAGCTCCGACGGAGCTTAACTGGCTGCCGATTTTTTGGCGCCCGACCAGCAAATTCGCTCCGTTAGCCGACGCGCTTGTTCGCGGATTTCGACACTGTCACTTTTCATTCGCGGATCGATCGCGCTACCGAGATTGACGGAGGCGCGCTACTTCTTCGACGAGCTTCCGCGAGACCTTCTATCCTGCGATCAGAATAGTTAGACTTCTGGTTTGATGCATTGAACAACTATACAACAAAACTGTAAAGATATTAAGAGAATTTATGGATACGTTTTCGTTTGACTTGTCACGATGAATTTAGACACAATTTTATATTGTATAAAAATCTCTAATTTGTATAATATCCCTGTTTGTTGACACGAATTATTCCCAGCTAGGTCGGCCATTCGTCCCACTGCGTGCCGCTCCAACGAGGGGGGAAATCGCAGGGTAGGGGAGAATGAGAGGCTGGCCACGACGCGGAAACGATTCAATTCTGATGGAACGCGGGGAGCGATTCGCGACGGTTCGTTTACATTACAAGGGCGGTCTTTGTGACGTTGTCGCGGTAGCCCGAGTAATCGACCGACGAGCTGAAAAAGAAAGAGAAAAAGCAGAAGGAAAAAGAGGCCGGGAGAAACGACGACGACCCGGAGTAAGGAGGAATTAAGGTGGAGCGAAGAATGTGGACCCGGCAGTGATTAAGGAAAACCCGAACAGCCGAGGCGACGCGGAATTAATTCACCGGGCCGGCCGCATTCTCGGCCGTGTTCCCGATTAATGATTTCATTCGGCGGCAACACGGCCGGAGCGCAGACGAACAGCGAAAAAGAAAACACAGACGAAAATTGGCTGAAACTGCAGCTGAAATTGAAATAGCTCTCGGACACGTTTCGCAACGGAACACGCGAGAGTAACAGCCTCAGAAAAATGCAACGCGATCGCTTCGATTGACGTTAACTCGAACAGATTGCGCTCGCCGAGGCCTCCTGCACCGCTTCGCCGAAGAAAAAGGGGCGGAAACGCCAAAAGTAAACCGGGAAAATACCCTCGAACAAATTCGCCGAAAAGTATGAAAAACGGGACACGCGCGCGGCCGCGGGGATGAGGATCGGTAGCGTAATCGTTCTTGCACGGGCTACCAAATCCGCTCAGCGCGACTTGACGGACGACGCTTTTAAGCTTCGATAATGCGCAGCCATTTTTTCATAGGCGACGACCCGCGCGAGATCTACCGAAACGAATTTCATGAATAAAAAGCGCGAGCCCCGGGAATATGATCGCATGCAAATCCTCGAGCCCCGGGAACCACGGGAAAGACGAAAAAGACGGCCGCGCACCGGGCTCGATCCCTCGATATCTTCGCGAATTATCGTGACGATTACCGCGCCGAATCGAATATGCCCATCCCTCCGGACAACTTTCGAGTTTCTTCGAAGTTCGACCACCGGAGAATCGTCTGCGTGGTACAGTCCAAACGTTCAAAGAATCATTTTAGGCTTGAAATCATATTTTATCGCAGTTTACTAGCACAAATACAGTTACTCGAATTATAATATTCGGATGCTCCGAAAAAGACGATAACTTTTTTACGATTTGAACGTTTTTGGGAAGTTAGAGCTATTAGTTTACCGCAGAATGAGAGAAGAAATTTTTTTCTAAAATTGCTATTGATCGGAATTGTAGAAAAAATACTGTATTATTTCGGCCTATATGGAAAATTTTAAAAATACGTTTTGTAGATCTGTGTCAATTAAACATATTCTGAAAATTTCGTCAAAATCGGTCGACGTTGCAATGAGCTACAAACGTTTGAAGATGGTAAAAATTGCAGATTTTCACGATTTTCAGCCTGTATATCTAAGAATTCTTACATCTTTTAATGCCTGTCTCTCACAGTGCATTTAATTGATACAGACCTACAAAACGTATTTTTTGAATCTTCAATATAGGCCCACGTAAAAAAGTTGTAAAATGCAACTTCCAGTAGTTTTTCTACAATTCCGATCAATTGCTATTTCTGAAAAAAATGTTTTTCACATCATGTAGTAAATTAATTGCTCTAGCTTCCCACAAAAGTTCAAATCGTTGTACTATTACAATATTAAAAAAAGTTATCGTCCTTTTTAGAGCGTCCAAATATTAATTCGAGTACATCGGTCGAGTGCGAATATCGATCACATCTCCTTCAGGTACGTTCTGTTTAAAATTAGCGGACGGTCGATTAAAAAACACAAGCTTAATAATAAATAATAAATACATTGGTACAAGGGACTTTTTGCGACGTTTCGCTCGTCACGGTAATTCGGAAAGCGTGAACGCCTTCGGACGGTCGTTCCCCCTCCCTTTTGTTACAGTAGCAAGCCGCCATGAATATGCATCGAGAAGCAAAGTTTAATTTCGCGACGGGCTAATGAAATTTCTCGAGTTAATTTCTTAACATCGGCGACTCCTTAGCCGGGGTTTTCGCGTTCTACTCCGCGGAATTACGAGCGGCCAACATCTCGCGGAAATGTTTATCGGGCACCCGGGCCACACGCGAAACGTACGATTCTACTTTTCCAATATCGCGGCAAAGGATTAGCGGACATTCACTCGGATAAGCCGAGTAATCCTTCGATCCCAGCCGCTCGAATTCGGAGAAAGTTTCACCACCTATGCATGGTGCTCTGTATCTATCTTCTCGTCTATTTTTCATGTTGCCACCGCGCGACGAAATTTCGACCGGGTCTCCTTTGCGAGATAAGGCGAGAAAGGTGCAGCTGCTTTCTCAAAACGGTGCTTTGCCATCTCCCGTTTTACCCTGCATGTTTTCAGTGTGTTAGGTGGAGATCGTGCTTTTATTAAAATATCTCTCTCGTAAATAATCTCCTTGCTTATAGTTCGTGGCAAGAAGGATAAATATAATATCGAGTAGTGAAGAACGAATTTAACAATATTGCTTACTATTTTGAAATTACCGAAGCTATTAAACGAACAAATACATTTTCACTCGACTCCTGTTTCCTACAATCGATACAGAACATTTTTATTTTGCATAAAAATCCGCAAGCTACTTACAATATTTATAATATGTTCCATGAAATCTTGATGGCAGAATCACAAATTGCATCGTCCAGTATGTTCAGGAAATGCAGGTGACCTAGTAGACCTAACTGATTTACTTTCAACTTTTACTCGCTACATTTTTCTGTATTGAGACCGCGAACAGTTGAAACTTTATATGAATCCATGATACGAACAAATAATATCGAACGATATGTCTACATAATTCATTTTTCTGCGCCAAGACTTGAGGGAGGTTCAATACCGCGTGAAACGTGTGCACCTCTCGAAAGCTCATCGCTCAATCGAAACAGCTAGAGCGAGTTTGGAAACAGTAGCGCGAGTGAACACGTCGGAGATCGATAATCTCGCGATTCGCCGGCGAGAGAGAGAGAGAGAGAGCTCCGGCGAGGTACAGGGGTTCGTGGAAGCCTTTACGCCGGCGCTTATTTATGCAAAAACCGTCAAGCCGTTACTTAACTTCCAATTCCTCGGTTCTGCTCGTTTTTCAAAGCCCGGCGCTACACGTTCCCGCACTCTTGAACTTTTTCCGAACCGTGCTTTTAATCCAGCCCTCGATACCGTGATTTCGCGGCGCGGATTCTGTCGGTGCGCCACGATGAAATCACGCGTAATGGCAAAATTTCGCGGAACGCACCACCCCGCGCCGGTGATCGAGCGACCATGATTTCCTCGTGGTTCGCCGTAAAAGACGATTTTCAACGGAGCTCGTGAGTCTAGTCGTACCCTAACTACCAAAAAATAAAGGGTTCTTCAATAGGGACATAACAATTTTGTTTTATAATACGGAACATAACCTAAAACTTTTTTATGATTTGTCAATATCAAAACGTCAGTCAAGGCTTACATTTTTATCATGGTGAAGTTCACGAACGAGCAACGTGTGGAAAAAAAATTCTGAGTCGGTAGTCGCAACTTTGAGAGCGCTTATTCCAATTGTTGGTCGCAATCTCGAGGAATGGTCCAGTCGAATGGCCACCTCGCTCATGCGATTTGACGCCGTTGGATTTTTTCTTGTGGGGTTACCTTAAGTCGGAGGTTTATGCCAACAATCCAACGACGTTAGAGGAGCTCGGGAACAATATCGACCGCGAAATTGCCGACATTCCGGCTGATATGTGTGAAAGAGTGATTGAAAATTGGATCCAAAGAATCGATCGCTGCCGTCGTGCTCGTGGTGATCATATGAACGACATCGAATTCCATACATAAATGTAACATGTGTACTACACCTGTAATAAATTTCAGCTCGATATCACAATTATTCTGTGTTTTATTTAAATACAAAATTGTTATGTCCTTATTGAATAACCCTTTAGTTGCATTGTTGTAACTAGTCAGTGAGGAGCAGAATATAACAAAACTCGGGCGGGTATTGACGAAGTAAACAATTCTGGAACGCTTTACGCAGTAAATATTCGATCTAAGAAAAACGTATGTCCCGTCCACTACGGTGTACACCGCAGAAAGAAAGAATGACGACGTTCTGAACCGTCTCAAGTGGAAGAAGAATCTCCCGTGAATTTTCTACAGACAAAGCAGTAACCGCGTTCGCGGATCGCGAGCGAGCGAGCTCCAGCTCGTTTGCGAAATGCAACGCGAGTAGGCATCGGTGAAATCAAATCCTCGCGCGATAGCCAACGAGAGCTGCCACGCGCATAAACACGCGCTTTAACCGTGGCCGCTAACGCACGCAGCTATTGTACAGATACACCAAGCTCCAAGCTTCGGACATGATCGATGCGAGCATCCGATAAATGCACCGGGGGCACGATTCGCGGTATCGCAAAACCCTGGACTCGTGAATCCCGAATCGCCGCTTCTCAGCGTCCATGGGAACGATTAATCCGAGAGCGCAGCGCTCGTTACGATCGAAAACTTGCGATCCGGCGCAGGAATTTTGATACTGACGAACCAGCGCACTGCGTGAAATCGCGGTCTACGATCCACGGCAATTACGGTCGGTGTTGCCTTACGCTCCTATTCCCGCTGGAATTGCGTCCTGACGTACGTGTTCACTGATTAACTGCCGATGATGCCGGCTTCACCTTTATTCGAATAATTTACCGGGCGAACGCTCCGAGGAACGCGAGCGCGTATCTATTATATGTAGATCCAAAAGCTGCGTGAAACGCCGCGGATCGGCATTTATTCAGCTTCGTGTTTGATCAAACTGAGCCGCTAACATGTGGCGTTTCAATGGGAAACAATCCCAGACTTTATTTATCTGCTTTATTTTTAAATCACTTGTTCACCCACGTGTTGATTTCAAGGTTCCAGATTAAGTCTCGTCTCCCCATTTTATCTTCCCCTTTATTTTAACTCAAAAATTAAACATTTCTTCCGACCTATAGAATATTTTGAAATTGTATGGATATGAAATTGGTATAATACCTCATGCGGGTAAATTTTACTTTACCGGATTCAAAATTAGTACCTTCCTCCTGCGAATTATGAGGTATTTGGTATGTAATCCAGTAGATTTGTGCCCGGCGCGGATGCAGATCGAAGTTTCGATCCTCTGGGATCAATAGTTGCGGAGTTATGGTCGCTTAAAGTGGAGCATTTTTGACAGGTAAGGGCGCCGCCATATTGGTTTGTAGTGACGACCGCGAACCGCTTACCTTGCCGCCCCTACTCGACCTACTCCAAACTAAGTAAGCGGCGTCACTACAAACCAATATGGCGGCGTCCTTACCTGTCAAGAAACTGGAAATATGTTCAACTTTAAGCAACCATAACTCCTCAACTATTGATCCTGGAGGTTCGAAACTTCTGCATCCGCGCTGGGTACAAATCTACTGGATTACATACCAAATACATCATAATTCGTAGGTGAAAGGCACCAATTTTGAATCGGGTAAAGTAAAGAGCAGCCCCTCATGCAATACCTAAATGTTTAGTAAGTGATTAGTAGACAGCGAATCTTTATGCAAAATAAAAATTTTCTACCTGAATTGCACAACAAACTAAGATAGAAATTTATTTTCTTTCTTGATACATATAGTAAGTTGAAAATAATATAACAATATTTTTTAAATTCATCGATTGTTTTACTGTTTTAAATTACACTTATTCATTTTTGTCATAAATGCATAAAATCCGCTGTCTAGTGATTAGATACCGACATATTTGATAATGTAAACAATATTTTGAATAATGGTACAGCAATTTTTATAGTGGCGCCTCTCAGAGTCACTATTCGAGTGTTAAGACTGTACTATTCGCGAAAGCATTTACAGTTTTAAATTAGCTATTTTTTTAGGAACGTTCTGATATAAATTTCCATCAAGTATGTCTCTGCGACACATTCGAAAAGATGCAGAAGATACAAAAGTTAGAGGTATCAACACCTGTGGGAACGCAGTCGCTCGTCACGCTCGTTTCCGTGAAAAATAGCCTCGATTATTCGCGATAACGTTGCGTGGCATCGACGCATCGTCGCCCGTCGCGTGTCTCATCGACGTTAGCCTGAGCTGTATACTCGTAACGTATCGCGGGTTCGTCGGCTGTCGGTCATAAGCAGCCGCGTCGCAATTAGAGCTCGAAGTATTAGCTATTTGCTGAGAATATCTATATTACGAGGTTCCTCTGGCCTCTCTTTATCACCGATAAGCCGTCCCCTGTAAGAACAACCGACACGGGAATGTGTCGCGTCACGCGACATCGATCTCTCGAGCCGGTCAAGTGCGCGTCGTTCGATCGACCCTCGAAATTACAAAATAAGCGACTTCAACTCTTGTTTCGCTCGTGCCTTCCGATTTAGAACAGCCTCCCGCTACAAATCAGAGAATATCTCGACTCACTGGGTTCGACCTGTACTTCGAGAAACAAAAATACTTGTAGTGTTGTTGATGGTATTCGTTCACCGGGAATTATGCTTTGGATCTCTGCGTTCACTGTGTATCTTGGTGAAACAGAAATATTTGCAGTGTTATCGGCGGTGTTAATTGATCTAACCTGCTCTATCCTATGCTCAATGTTTAACCCTTTCACTAAAATGAACGAGGTATCTCGTTTCCACGATGTCGTAGAAACGATGCTATGGACGAGATATTTTCCATTCTGTTCTATTACTTCTTGCCATTTTCGAGGTAACTTCTCGTGTTGTTGAATAAACATATGAATAAATACCTTAATTTTACCTTCGATTCTTAATTTGAAATTTGAAGATCCGCAGTCTAATTATTAGACTAAAAGATTAGAGTAAAAGATTAAATAAACTCAAGAATGCTGTATTGTTGCTTTTAATGTAACAAAGTCGTTAAGGGATGAAATCAATTTCTATGTTATTCCTGCTTCCCACGATCAATATAAAACATTTTTATTTAGCATAAAGATCCGCGGTCTAATAATTATGTATCGATAAAAGTGGAGGTTTGCGTCCACTCCGTGACTAGTTCCGACAATATTCGGCAATTTCTAATTTTTCTGCTCGCGTCGAAGGAGAAAGGTGTGGCACGTCGCGTCGTGCGGACGGGTTAACCTGCTAGTGGATCCAAGAGTAGAGGCAATAATAATTCGGTCGAAGCGGAGAGCCGCGAGGAAATTTACAGTGGACGTGGCCATTGTCGCGGATGGGTCGTCCACGTATCCGAGGGGGAAAAAGGAAAAGGGATCGCTAATGTCTCCCGCGACGGTCTCACGAGGATCATTTACCGAAAATACGGTCGGTCTTCGGTGAACCCGAGAGATGGCACGCCACCGCACCGGGATACCTTTCTCGCCTTGTTGGCCCGCGTTAGCCGACTTGGGAAGCCGCGCACGTGTGCAGTCGTGTGCAGTTTTCGTGACACGCCGCACCAGGCCGGCAACCACATAAAACGGACCCGCGCGTCTCGTCGCCCCACGGCGAGGCGCTGCGCTGCAGGCGAAACGAATAACTTATGCGTTCTGAATAAGAGACCAGCGCCGTCTGGACCCGCGTCGCAACGCCTTCGCGAAACAGTAGTGGCCATTACCAATCTACGGTCTCTCGTGCTCGAAGCCAACAAGCTTTCGTAGCCTGTCGAATAAGCACGCGTTCGCCACGGAACATCCCGCGTACCGAGGATCGTGAGACGCCATTGTATATTGTATGTATTCGTTGTTGCCAGAAGGAACTCCGATCGAGCGGATCCCATGAATATTTCGCGAGCCGATCATTCCCTGGCTACTTTCTTCCTACGGTTCCCTTCGAGAGCCGTTCCAGTCTCGCAACAATTGCCGGCGATTGATCGCAGTCATACGCTGATTTAAGGTCGGTTTATCTTAGCCAGTCCGGGCCAGTCCGGCAGCAGCGTACTGTCCTGGTTTTGTATCCAGTATTTTAGCTTTTTGGAAAATACTGAATACAAAACCGGGCCGGACTAGCTAAGATAAACCGACCTTTATTCGACTATATAAGTTCGAGTCCCGCTGTGGCTGGTTCTCTCGTTTTCCTAAAATCCTCCAGATTCCTCCCACAGATTCCCACAGAATCCCACAGATTCCTTCCAAATTCCTATGTTTCTATGTGATCTTTCTGACTTTGAATGGTTATGCACCGACGTCAGTCGGGTGTGCCGACTAAAACAAAATTTCTCGAAGGACCACCTTCCCAACTCGGAAGGAAACAAAAACCAAGGAATACTATTGAACACTATATTTAAAACTACGTGTATAAAGTTTAGGAAACGAGAGTGGCACTAATTGTAAGTCTAGGTGTGATCGAAGTGGCTATGAAAAGAACAGGTGTGGAGTCGGGCCTGAAGCTACCTTCTCCAGGAGTTAATGCGGACAGTAGGTCCCTGGAGAAGCCATATTCCGATCAAGTAGATAGTAGAGGGGCAGCCCATTGGCTGTCCTGGGTGAGATTGAGGTTTTTAGTGGTTATGGGTACGCCGATCAACCGCGGGCCCGAGCCCCACACTACCCCCTTCTGGGGTGTGCGTAATGGCATTTTCCGCCTCACCCTTAACAAAAAAAAAAGGTGTGATCGAAGTGAAGTCACATCTCGGTCCTCCCTACAGGGCTTCATCCCTACTTATCTTCTTACCTATATCTCCCCCAAAACCGTCAGACCCGTGCTATTTCTTAAATCGTGTAGTTCCACTATAGCTCATTGATTCTCAACTTTCCTCGGTTTCCGGGACTGGTGACAGCTTCGAGTGAAACGGCAAGGGCACCGTGGTCTACGGTCTTAGTGGGGGACGTTGGAGTGTGCTCATGGCAGCGGAATGGGATAGTAGAAGAGGAAAAGGAGGAGAGAAAAAACCAACCCGTTTCGGTAGCTTCTGGCGACACTGGTTGAAATGTTGCAGAGCTAGTAAACGAAACAGTTTTACCACAGATGGCACGCGCAGCCGGCCGAGGCTGGATAAATAAACAACAAGACTGATCAGTATGGCGGTGGCTCGGATAATTTCGGCTAGCCTCTTTGTATTCGCCGCAACTTTCCCCCGAGGGGACGACCGGCGTTCGGTGGCAGCGTAACCTAAGGGTTTTACAGCGGCTCGTTTGGTGGCCGCGCGGAAGCTTGTCGTCCCAGCCCGATCCTTTCATCCCGTTCGCTATAAGTAAACGAATTTCGCCCCGGAAGGCCGGTCAAAGACCTTCCCGATCGCGTCGGCGCTCGGGCGGCCGAAAGACAAATGAAATTTGTCCGGGAAGATCGAGAAGAACGCCTCGCGGCCATCGGATCGCCTCGAGATCCCTCAACCGAGGCGTGTCTCTGCGGAAAGCCGACATTCTTCGCGAGAAAAAAGCATTCTGCGAGGAAGAGGAGCAGCGCCGAGAGCCCGAAGCGACGAGAAAGCTTCACGTGAGAGGCGAAACGCGTTCCCGCGACGCTCTTTACGGAGAACCTGCAGGGTCGAGGAAAGAAACGGAGCGCTGGTCGGTAAATCGTTCGAAGCCTGACGAGATTAGGTGAATTTAAGGGGTGGGAGGCGAACGGAAGCACTATAGGGAGCGCGCGAGCCGGGAAACGAATGGGGTGAGCGGAGAGTGCTGTTCGTGGACGTTTTCAGCCGCGCGAGTGGATTTCGAAAGGTCCGAATCTTGGCTCCAGCCTCGAATCGCTCAGATTTAACGACTCCGAGTTAATTGTCCTTCACGACTCCCTCGATCGAACCCCATGAAAACTTCCTGCCCGACTTTCCGCGATGGAGTCTACTGTATCGAAAAGTATCCAGGCTTCAGTGGAATGTCTATGAAACGTCATGCTACAGCTGACAGCCCCAAGTATCCCCCTAAAGAAACGGGAACGAACTTGTTACTCAGCCTAATATTTTCCGGGGGTTACTTCGTAATCTCGTTGCGTGGCGGCGCCGAGACAGCCGGTTGACTCTAAAGTATGAAGAAAGGAAAACGAGGGTGAGAGTCTCGCAAACTTCGTTAGGGCGAAAGTTCGAGGAGCGGCTCGCGAGACGGTCGTTCGTGTGGAAAAAATGCCTCGCGCTTTGTCGCGACGCGCGCGGCGGCTGAACCTCATCGTATTAGAAACTTCCCTCTGCTCGTCGTACCCCCCGGTACTCTCTTCTTCATGCTGTCTGCGGAGTTAACGAGAGGATCAAACGATGTTCCGTTTGATGTACGACTGGAACGTGACCGGCTCCTCGATGGGGCCGAGTGACGCGGATTCATTTTGTTGCGGCGGAACGTTTTCGCGCTGTGAAATCGCTATAACTTGCGATACTGCTAAGCGCGCTCCAAGGTATGCGAGCAAAGGCATAGCAGGTTCCAGCGACGGCGGGCGACGGGCGTGTGGTGGGAAGCCGAGCGATAATAAGGAGTAATCGAAAACAGTAGGAAACTCTGATTGCGAGCGATTTGGCTGTCTACTCGAAAACACTTTCCAGGGAAAACGGCAGCCAGCTTGCCGGGCGCACGGCCCGACCGAAAGAGAGAGAGAGAGAATGAAGAGAGCGCGGCGCTCGCGCCCGGTCGGAACTTCCCCGGTAAACTCGCCGGAGATTTGCCCGTGGCGGATAAACTTTTTAAGGAGATCGTTCGCGTCTCCCTTAACTTTCCCTCCAGCCCGTTTCTCGCGCCCCGGGCCCTTCGTGCCACCGTAAATATTTACATATATCATAGGCATGGGACGGAAAACAAATGTCGCCTTCCCATGACCCGCGACCCCGTTCTCAGACCCCTCACTGCTCTTTAATCCCGGAACTGGAACGTGCCTCAACTTCTTCTGTACACCCCACCAACCCGTCCGAAATCTCACTCGTCGATTCTGGAAACGTCACTTCTGCTTCAAGCGCAATTTTGTTCTGGATAATAATTATTTCTTTCTTCTTGAAATTTTTTAATTAGCACCCATCCATAGATTTGGATTTAAGCGTTTGAAATCCTGCTCTAGATCTCAAAACACGTACATAGAAATTGATTTGCATAAGGAGAGAGGGACAATCAGTATTATAATATTATTAATCAAGTTAAAAATAAAGCTTTGGTCGGATACTATTCTTCGAGCAGACAATGTTTCCAGGTTGACTGTGTTTAATATTGTAAAGTATAATCATGATTAAAGATTGACATAGGATTATTTATCTTATATGAACAGAACCTGAGAAACTTATGCTGCACTCACTCAAGCATGATTTCGTAATTAAAGCTTTTCGGAGACCAGATAATTGAAGCATATTCTAACGGGGAACGGACAGGTTACGAGTAAGTATACTTTATCGCTTTATAACTTAATTTCGGACTGTACTATTTGTCTTACGATTGTTATTCACTGAATATATTTTATAATAAAAGATTCACGACTCGTAAAACTGTTTGATTTTGCTGAAAAATCTCTATTAGCTTATATAATAATAGCAAGTTAAGCTCGTTTAAACACATTTCCAAAAAAGATAAAAAGATTTTCACTACGATTTTGGTTTAGGGTGCCAATCATTGTATGCACAGTATACCCTAATTGTCTAATTTCAAGGACAGAACCTGTCCACTTTTTCTCCCAATTTACCGCTGCACGATTTTCAACCCGCACCGAAACAAACTTCCAGCGGAATTAAAAAATTCAAGACACGTTCTTGAAGGTAAAATCGCGCAGAGAACAGCGTCAGCATTCGCGTATTAAACACAATACTTCTGAATCTCTACAGCCCCGAAAACGCGTTTCGGGCTTTTCTCTACCGAGGGAAATTTTTAGCGAGTACATGCAGCCGCGCGCTAGCCGTGCATCGCCGAGAGAAAAACAAACGCGGCCAATGATTGGATCGATCGCGGAAAATTTTCGCCGGCCGAACGCGGGCGGGCGGCGGGGACGCGTGTCCGATTAATTTATTACGAGCCGAACGGCATTGATCACGGTAATCAATTTTGCAGACACAACCCAATTAGAAGCCGCGGATTTTTCCCCGGCAGCGTTCGGATCGCGAGAGAAAGAGCGCGGACCACCGCCCCTCGTCATCAATATTAATAAGCGCCCTTCGTTTTCCGAAAATTCGACCGTGATCTCCGATAAATCGCCTGAACACGGGAGATGGAGATGGATTGAAGCGCAACGCGCAAAAATGTCGGACACGCGGAAGACTGTAGGAACGATTCGTGACGGGGCTTAAATCCTTTCCGAAAATAATTGTCCAAATTTTTGTAGAAACGTTCCGATTAAAAGCAATTCTGCAGACCGTTTTACTTCAGTAGCATAGAACAGTCTACTAGCGAAACTTGCTTGCATATTTCATTAACACGTTCGGTATCGTCATTTATTTCGTTGCCTGCCTTCAGCGTTAGAATGTTTTATTAAATGCAACGTACTACCTTCACGAAATATCAATATATTTCAGCAGAAGGGGAAGTCACGAACTCTCCGAATATATTAATGCTGTGCAGCTACTAAATCTTCGAACAGTAAAGTTTAGCCAATTTTTTCGACTATTTTCAATTAAACAGCGAGATTACGAACATCACGTATGCGTAACTGTAACGAACGTGTTGAGTGATAAAAGACTTTCCCCTATTTTCCGGACTATTGTGACCCGACGTTCAAATATTGCTTCATTTACTATTTCACGCGATTGTTACGCTCAAATGTTTCAACATTTGTATCACACCTCCAAAGCGACGGAAACAATGGTCCTATTGTTCCGCTTGGAACGTTCTGCTCGATTTATAAATAGTAGATCTAACAATGGTTATGAACAGTACAAAATAAAAATTGTTTCAATAATTGTTATTAAATTCGAACGTCTAATTATTAGACGGCGGATCTTTATGCAAAATAAAAATTTTATACCTGAATTGCAACGAACTGGAGCGAGGTGGACATTTATTCTCTTTCTTAATATGTATAATAGATTTTGAATAATATAAAAGTATTCTATTACTGTTTTAAATTACACCTACTCATTTTTGTCATAAATGCATCAAATCCGCTGTGTATACTAATTATAAATACACGTATTCTTGTGGGACAAGAACGATCTACTCGAAACAAGTGATATAAGCCAACGGTATAAGCGGTTGTTCAGGCTTACCAGGCGATTAGGCGATACGCAGATTTAGCTTAAAGTCTCGGGCCGTCTTGCCGAAACACGAAGCCGTAGAATGCACGGGAAAACAAAGTAGACGCTGCAGAAAGGATAACGAGACGCAGTTAGAGCATGGCCGAGCCTGTAATCCGAACGCTGCTCGCGACGACGACGTTTGTTTGATCTCGTCTTAGATTTTGCCAGCTCGTCGGCAAAGCTGGTTACCCGGTCGGTTCACACGTTTCCACGTTCGGCAAATACACCGCTGCTGAATCTTTCCTGGCGTGGCTCGTCGCGATCCGTTTCGACGAATCCGTCGACTTTCCACGAGACGTTTTACACCCCTTTCGCGATTAAACGCCGTTAAGAAACCGCTAAACGGACAGCCGACGGGGACTTGGACAGCTCGGAGATGGGTCGTAGAGACGTCGTAGTGCTGCTCGAAGTTATAAACGCTCGGGAAATTGTCGGGAAATTGTTGAGATAAAGACTGAGCGCGCAGTGGACCAAACGGAAATTCTGGTGACGAATAACGCAAAAATTAAATATCCTTAGAATCGGAAAATTTTTGTTTTACCTTTTTACGTGTAGTCGGTTTTTATATGAGTGGTCTTTATATAGATCCGAAATAAGTAAAAATCCCATTAAGGATGTTCTAGAGGTAATATAAAAACGCAACAACATTTTTGAAAATTTAACAAGATATATTTAATTCTTACTAAATTAATGCAATTACCAAAGTTTGTGGGTTCGACTCACTGCACCGTTCAAGAATAACAGCAACTTAAAGTTTGCGCATTTTAACACGTCTTCTTATGGAGAATTCATAAAATTCCACTTCAAACCCTATTTAAACCTTGAAAAAACGCAACTAGAAACTCCAGTTGTACCTCACTCCAATTCTGTCTTTACGTGTCTTTATGTGTGATATAATTCCCCGTCTATCTTTAAGAATAATTTCATTGATAATACAGTTGAAAAACATTTTATCAAGATTCGTACGATCTGCAAGAATTCGAGAGGTAATTTCTCAGTGACCAAATGATTGTGTTGCCGCACGATTTTCCAGAGTGCTCGGCAGCGGACGTGTGTAATGAACTCGAGCATTTTCGACCTCTCGGCGTGTTTTGGCCAGCAGGGTCTCGTTCCCTGATAATTCGCCACGTTCCAGTTCATTTTTCCGGCTGCCACTCTCTCGAATTTGGGAGCGGCAGATCATTTCGTTCCCTCGGAGAGCGGAGGATCGTTCCGAGTTTGTAACGAAGGATCGTCCGTGCGTGGAACGAGAACGAGACGGTTGTTGTCGCGCGAGGCGCTTTTAAAGCCGGCGCGGGAGGAGGTTGTCCCGTCACGGGGAAAATAGAATACAGGAATAAAAATCTGGACACCGTATCGACAAAGTGTCTCGCATAAAAGCAACAATGGGGAAATTCTCCCGGGGTCGGGGCCGCAGCGTTTCAATGTCTATCCGACGCGGACAAATATCGCGCACCTCTCGGCGGAGTTTGCTGAAAAAAATCCCAGCCCCGCTCCCGGTTACTTTTCCTCTCTCTATTTTTTCCCCCGTAGATTCCTCGTGTCGGCCTCTCCTCGCTCTCCTCTCCTCTGCTCGTCGCTCCGCTCTGCTTCGCGTTCGTCTTTGTTTCTCGTGGACGGGAACGTTCGCCCGTGGATTTTGACGGGCTCTCTCCGGGCCTGGGTCGTGCGATATTTCAACGGGTTTTGCCAGAGTGAGAAGGAGGGACGAAGCCCGTATTCCTCTCTCTCCTCGATACGTGCGAAACGTAGAGCAAATAGACCGGGATCCACTGCGAAAACGATGAATCCCGGCGTGACGCGGACAATTTGCCGAGTCTCGCGAACGAGAGGGGACACGCCCGTAAAAAAGCTACGGGGAAAGGACAACGCCGCTCGTCCACCTCCGAAAGCTTTCCATCTATGTCTCGAATCGCGCGAGCGACACGAATAATAAACAGAAACAACGAATAATGACTCAACTGTCTTCCAACGACGCGGACGAACGAGGGCCGACCCACCATCATATTTTCTTCCGTGGTCTCATCGATTTCGTTACTGGAATCAGCCATGAAGAACCTTTACTCCAAACAACAATGAGGACTAGATTACACAGGTGGAAAACAAAAACGATCCGGTGCGATCTAACTCGGTAAAAAGATGCAAAGAATTTAAGTATATGCCAATACATCATTCTCGATCTTCTAACGTAATTAATGAAAAATAGTATTTGCTGCATGGCTATTGTTTCTGGCAATTAAGCTGGACATTGATACCCAGACTGCGGATTTTTGTGCAAAAGAAAAATTCTCTGCGCTCATTCCAACAAGCAACTTGTACCACTGATAATTCCCTAATAATATTAAACTTCCCTGTGAAACCATTATTTCAAAATATTTCAATAAAATTTTTAATACATGTCCAGTACAGTAGAAGTTCGACGATGGGACATTCGTTTTCCTTAGATCGTACAGTTCCCGTTTTCTTCCGTACTTTCATTCAAGGTCATTTCATGCCAAATCGATCACTTTTTGCAGGCACATAAATGTAATATGTTGTAGTACATGCGAAATTTTCCACATTAAATGTGGAATTCTTTTAGAAATGGCAGACCTTTTTTTCAAAGTTTTCAATTTTTCCAGTGGTTTAAGCTAGCTCAAGGAGCGGTTCGAGGAACACACTATTCCACTCTTTTCTGCGTCTTGAGCACACTTGGAACACCAAGAAAAAGATGGAAACCGAATCGCGAAAAATTGAGCCGTCCGTCCACGACGATTATGCTGCTAGGATCCTTCTTGAAAGAAGAGCGACGAAATTACCAAACGGCGGATACCTGTTCCCGCGGCGGCGAGGTGTAATACGTTTCAAAACGTCTTTTATTTAATTCCGCCGGTAAACTTTTCTAATGTGAATTTCTTGTCTGAAATTCTTTAAAATGTATTACTTCGCTCGAGTGTGCGGGAGTACGTGTCACTTCTCGTACGAGCGGAGCGAAAAGTTTTAATGGAATCCGCCACCGCGTTCCTCGGCTGTCTGCCTATTTAAATTACGCGTTTCGAGTCCTCGCTCCGCTCCGCACCGCTCCGCTCCGCTCCGCGCAACGTTCGCGTAGTTGGCGAATCCAACTATCCGACCGCACTGAAATCAACCCGAAAAATTTGCTTCGTTCGCTTCCGAAACTCATTAATCCTTGTTTCACCGCGGCGAAATTGAAACGGGTTCTTTCTTTTAATTTCATCCGAGCGGAATTAGTCCGGCGGCCGCGCGACTTTGAAACACCGTCCACCCCAAAATTCGAACTATGTAAGCCAATGTAAAGGAACAGGATGCGCGTTAACCAGGGTTGTCTGTTGGATTCTGTATGGGAACTATACGATCTAAGAAAAACGGATATCCCTTCCACTGCGGGGCATACATTCCGATTGGTAGCAAACATGAAAATGCAAATTTACAGTGGCGAGCATATAAATAGGGAAATCTACCGTCATCGATCGAAACAAGGTAGTATTCAGAAGGAGCAATGTCTGGTGAATACGACGGGTGGGGTAAAACTTTCCAATTAAGTGTTTTCAAGTAGGTTTTGACCGGCGCCGCAACGTGAGGACGAGCAGAAGAATGATTCTGTCGTGTCTGGAGTAATAATGGGCGCGTTTTTGCTTGAGTGAAACTATCAACTACATAGAAGGAAGTCGTTCTAGTGTGCGACGACCTTTATTTGTACTCCCAATAAAATTAAAAAAATTGTTGAAAGTGTTATAACGCATCCGAATAATCTGACGTTCCGTAATCAATATTGACATACGTACTCGGAATCGGTGCGAGGCACACACGTCGGCCCCGAGGGGTTAATGGACGCTAATGCACGGAAAGGATTCTCGAGTTCCAACGGGGAATATTCCGTATCTTCCGGCCGTGCTTTCCAATTTTTTAAAAAAACATTATAATGCGACCGGTCTCGCCGTCGCGATAGATTTTCATTTGAAGTCGGGGGTGATTCATTTTGCACGGGAAAGGTGAGCGGCTCGCGAGCTCGCTCGATGTAACCCGATGAACGTTCATTTAAATCCTGTTTGACGATTACGCGACACTCGATTCTTTGTCGCGAAAAGCTGCGCACTTTACCGACTGAATCGTGCTCCCGCCCGTCCCACGCGCGCCACAGCCGACAAACAAACACCGTACCTATCATTTTCATTGAGATCGCATCCGGCGATTTTAATTGCAGCGACGTATATGTATAATACGCGCTGTAGTTTTTAACAAGCTCGCCAGCTCGATGCCTCTGCGATGCGTTCGCGATTATTAACGCGATACACGGCCCCGGCTTCTGAGCTTTGAACACAGTGGGTTAAAAATTGTTTGAGAGGATTCGTCCGATCGAGTCGGATGTTCTCTCGTTTTAAAATACGCTTCAGATCGTAATGCTGCGGTCGTCCTTTGCCGAGGTACAGACAGTTGAAATGAAACTTGTTACAATCGTGCAAGAGTAACTCATCTAAAAAATTTGGTTCGTTCTTTGCAACATATCAAAGTTAATCTCGATATGAACGTAGTAATAAAGTAAATACAAGCTCTCTTTGCTGTGTTATAGCTATGCCAGTAAGCAACGCAGAAAATGTGGAGATTCCACCCTCTCAAAGAAGCTCTTAACCATACCGATACGATAATTTTTTCCGGAGTTAGGAGCACTCGAAGTTGGCCCCCTGCTTCTCGCGTAGTTCCGAAGCTGCTTTCAAGTGAATTTCTATTTCACATATGGGACCGTGAACGTGTTCCACTTAGCCGGCATGTATACAATTTGGCAAGGGGAGGGAACGGAGAACGTGGAAGACACGGCGAAGAAGAGAGACCGGTGTAAATAAAATTAGGACGATCGGTCCGCTTTCCAGGGGACGTTCCTTCCCGGGTAAACTTCTCGATTTCTTCGTTATAGCGAAATAAAGTGTCGCGAGCAAAAAGTCCGGGGAACGAAAACGCGATCAAAGTTTCGCTGGAAGAAGGGAGCCGGAGGACTTCCCATGTCCATTTGTTCATATCAAGCCGGCCTTCGCGATAAGTTTGTCGGTCCAAGTTTTTCGCGGCGGAACTTCCTTGTCCCCGTCTCTCCCTTTTCGCTCACATCGCCCTGCCGCGCCGGTTTATCCTCGCGCAGCTGGAACACCGTCGGCCTTTCCTTTATTCTTTCCACTTAATTCTCCGGACACTCGGCCATCGAGTCCTTTCTCGAGGCTGAGTGCTTGCGGAACGCGAGGCTCGGCGCCCTATCGAACACCTTGCGACATCGTCCCGGTCCTAGGTTGCTTTCGATCATCGAGTGTCCTCATCGGTCTCGAGAATTAGTCCTTTTTTTATTGTAGAAAATCTCGCAAGAGATTTATATCAACATAATGCATTATTTCTTTTTCTCAATATAAAAATTACAAACAAGAGAAAATTTTTGCAGAATCGGAAAATACATGTATACACCAGATACCGTGTAGACGTTCCAACTGCTTATACAGTAAGGTGTATAACTGATTCAACACGCTTTAAATCAGAGCTAGAGAAGCAGCCAGGTGATAGTGCTCTACATTATTGGACTGCGGATTTGATACATTTACGACAAAAACGAGTAGATCAGATTCAATGAAATAGATTCCAAGGTTTTGAAAATATTCTTGTATTATTGTTGACTTCTTAAGCCGGTATTTTGCAGTGAATGCAGACAATTTTGATTGTGCATAAAAATCCGCAGTCCAGCCGTCATGTAACTCCGCACTTCTCGGTAATTTGCGACCAGCGTAGCCTGACGTTGCGCACTTAACATAGCGTGCTAGTGTAGTGGTAACAAGTCGCATTGCTTCCGAAAGAAGTCTCTCTCGCAGTCCTCTCGTTAGTTTCCTCCGGAAACTTCGTGCACGGTAGGAGGGTCTATCGACGCAAGGGAGAGCTCTTCTTGTTCGGCATGCCTGGTACGGTGCCAATATTTAAAACACGAAGACCGACCACGAATTCCTGCGGCGGCAATACCAGCCGAGAGGAAAGGCTCCGTGAATCGTTGCTCGCCGAACTTGTACTCCCATTTTCCCCGTTCGACTTCTGCCTCCGCCCCTCGGCATTCTTCCGCACGCTCTTTAGATACTCTTGTTCGGGCCGATTCTTCTATGGAATCGCTGATTGTCCTTTCAAACCCTACTTCGGAACCGTCACCTCCCACGAGCCACTTTCCCGTCGTTTAACACGATCGCTACCAGAATTGATTTCGCCAACCACCTTCGTAGTTATATTATTCTATTAAATACAATGCATCCTCCTTAAAGTCAGTAAAGATATACTGTCGAGTGTAGAACAAAGAGGTGCAATAAGTTGTTATGTAGATGCTTAGTATACCGAGATAGTAGAAAGAGATAGCGAGGCTGAAATAAATATTATCATTATTATATTGCCAAAAGTCAAAGAATTACATGCGATCAATTTATTCCATTTTCATATCGGTTTTCATATTGGAGTTTCTTATTCTGAAATCAAATCCGGAAGCAGAATTTCCTTATCGCGCACAGTATTCGAAAAATATCGGTTTTTGTAAAGATCGGTGTTTTTTATTAAAAAAGTTTGGGCTAAACTTCCGATTACGTCCACGCTCCGAATTGAATAAAATTTTTCGAATAGGTTCCGTTTTGACTAAAATGATGATTGTCGAAAGGATTTTTGACGAGTCGAAAAAAATTTTTTTACTGGATTTTCGTATGCGTGGACGGGGTGAAGTTTGAAAAACAGACCCGACGAGGATACTTCGTGCGCAGGATCGTTGTACTTCTGTGAAAAATCCTTTATCTAGCAGGAATTATAATTCGCTCGATGAAACACGCGATTTCTATCGAAAGGGAACAGCGTCGAAGAATCCGTGTCCACGGCGCGGAATAAAAGAAGAAAATTTAGCACACGTTTCGCGTTATCCCTCCAGTTCTCCCCTCCGGCTGTCTCGGTGTTCTCGTTTGCGCATGAATTCTTATTGTTCGTTTATTAGATATTCACGAGCCGGCAGTTCCCCGTGCCTCCGCGTTGCCCGGCGAGAAGCGAGAGCTCCTTTTATGTCTAACGGCTTTCCCAACTCTTTCATTATTCCGTAGAAATATTTGCTTGTCGGGTCTGCAAGAAAGTTAAATATTTGTTCGCGACTCTTGCCGCGCCGCGCCGCGCCGTCCCATAAATTCCCATTCGTATTACGTTTAATCGCGAGAGCGTATCAACAGCACCGCGTGCGCCGCCATCATCGCGCGCGATCATTACGAAATTTTCGCGGGTTACGCAGCCACTTTCGGGCCGTTTGCGACCTCTAAGGGTTCCGCTGAAGAACCCCGACGCTATTCGCCGCCGGCGAATTCGGGTCGAGTGCGTTCCAGACGCACGTTATCATCAAGGCCCGACAACGTCGTTCCATTCGGCAATTAAACGCCACGAGAATGCGATTCCGGGGAACGTGTACACGGAGAGCTTTCGCCGAGACCGAATTTCCCTTAACGATCTCCACGATAAGACGCCGTTCCGCGCGATCCAACAAGAAATATCGCCGCGTGTTAATCACCATCCTACCCTTCCCCCATTGATTCGCACTCTTCGATACGCGAGAGGAATTTAGCTCGAACAAAACAGGCAATTTCATCCGAAGAATATTCGGGGATAATTGTTTTCGTAAATGCAGGGCGCAGTCGTTCGAGCTTCTGTACTCGATTAAACTGTCCACAGGACTGAAACGATTACTCCCCGAGTCCCCTTACGTTTCACAGCTAAAGAAAACTAGTATAATCACAGAATAAAAGAAGATCGTACCTACATTAGCTAAATTTGTACCTCTTTTTTTCTTTAAAGACGTGGGAAAAAATACGTTTACGTATACCCAGAAGGGGTAGCGGGGTACACAGGTGGTCGGTGTCCCCAATACCCACTAAAAAAACCACACATCTAGGGCTGAGAGCCCTTTTCTTGCTCTCTAATGTCCTTGAGGACAGTCAGGGCCCGCTATTTGCATTTCTCTTGACTGCGTCTCTTTTCTCGCGCGCGCTAGAAAAATTTCATCATCAAAGAAAGAAAGAAAATTTAGTCTGCTTTCTGCTTCTCGCAATCGGTCGAAACAATTCTTATTTTGCATAAAGATCCGCAGTCTAATCGGAGCTGAACAGCAGCTCTGCAAGTATTTTTCCTTCGCAACGCGAATGCTCAGAAGCGATTGCTCTGGTTAATTGTTGTTTTGACGAGACTTCCTCGTCGCGTCATTTTCGAGGCGTATTTTTGGCAGAGAGCTCGCGCATCGAGATACGTTTCTAGAAAAGAATCGCGGCAAGAAGAATGTGCCACGGCGAAGGAAGGCGCCGCCGCGCTGCGCCGGAGAGGAGGACGAGGCTGTACAGCATCTTGGAGAACGGAATAACGCGGCCGGGATAAAAAGGGTGTCTAACGAGTCCCCTTTCAGCCCGATAGCAACAAATAAGCGGCTGAATAAAAGATCAAGGGATCCCGGGGAGCGGAGCACTCGGGACAGCGGCAAAGAAAAGCGACAGAAGGAAAGAAGAATACGGTATAAAACATTTTCGAGTCGCAGCGCGCGATCTCTGCACGCTGCTCGTTACTCCGACGCTGTCGCCGAACGAACCGTTTCCACAGCAACCGGTTCCCAACGCGAGACCGCGAGCAAGTTAAAAAATTAATTCGGAGCTGTGTCTGATACGAGAGAAGAGCCTCGTATCGAAATTCCTGGTCGCCTCGGGCGAGCCAACGAGTTGAATATCGTTGGGGGTTGGCGTGGTGTGCGACTGGCCCCAAATATTAGCCCCTCAGACCATCGTACTCTACATGCGGGACTGTGTTTATCGAAATAGGCTGCACGGAGCTGAATTAGCAACTGCTGCTAAAGTAAAAATGTAGTCAACCCTTATAAATCTTCAGAAATTTACAATTAATGGGGAGGAAGTACTGCGGAAGCTGTTGGGTCACAAGCATTAAGGATCGCTTCGTGCACACAGTCAAGAAGAAGCAGGAACCACAGAATTCCGGGAGACTGAGCTTTGGAGAGAGATCATTTCGGACAGAGAGTTCCAACATGTAGCTCGCGAGCCACACGCGGCTTTTTCCCCGCTGCTTCCTCCACTCTTAGACTTCGTCGTTGCCGTAGAAAAGGGGTGGACATTTTTGTCTGAATTGAGACGGGACCGGCCCGGCCATAGCGCCCAGTGCTGAAGACGCGCATCCTTGATGAAGACGCGCACTGAGGTTGGTGGGGGAAGCAGGAATTTGAACTCTACGGCTGTACGTAGTAGTGGGGAGAGGTTTAGCTAATGGTGGGGGCCATGCGATTTTCGGAGAGAAGCAAGTTGCAACTCCCTGATTCGGACCATCGCAGTATCCTCCACATTTTTCTGACCCTTTGGGCGATTTTCGAGCTGGGAACGATCCACATTGATTCCAGGTCTGTTCTGTGACCGGAATCGTTCCGAGCGGCGGTGGCTTGCAGCGATAAAATGGAAATGGAAATAAGTAAGACACCGAGGGGCAGAAATTCGCGAAACGAATGTAACTGCGTCTAACGACGTCGACCTGCGCGGCGTGGCAGCCGGTATCTTCGTTTCCACGGAGGCAAAGAAACAATTTAGGGAAGCAAAAAGAGCTGGCAAGCCGTTTAAGCCTTTGTGAGGAGAAGCCGCTCGGAAGGGGCCACTGGTCCGTCTCTCGCATTCGAAGTTCATTGTTTTGCCACGCTCCACCCCGCTTATTGTCCCGGGAAAACCCTCTCGAATGCACTCCAGGTGGAAAAGACGCGAACCTCCCATCCATCCCACCACCCACCCCCTCGGTCCTCCATTATCGCTACGTTGCATAGAAGTTTCCGGGAGGAGAAATGAAACTGCATCAGAAATACGAATAACAATGAAAGTCTTTGTTCCCGTCTATTACGGTTTCGGACGCGTTTTTGTCCCCCCCTCTAGCGTATTGCGATTCTATTAACTCTGGGACGACCGAGGGAGCTCCTCGAGCACATTGGATGAAAAATATATCCACGACATTATTTCTCTCATCTTGAGAATTTGTTTGACATTATTTTTCGCGCCATTCCGCGTTATTGTTGTTCGAGGACCGAGACTGTTGTTTACGCAGCTCCCTGATGGCCAGAGAAACAATAACCAAAATTTGTTGACGGAGCTCGAATCTCGCGAGGCACTTTCCTCTCCAGTTTGTTAACCCTTCCTCTGCCGGATCCAGAATCCCGGCAGCGCTTGCCTTAATCTCTGACTGGAGCTTAGCCCCCGATCCATAAAATATTCGTATCCTGCTTTTAAAAATCGCTCGCCAGCCGGGAACGGATTTCCCGCTTGGTAACAGGTATAATTTATCGACAAACTATCTAGCCGACGAGTTGCAAGCTGCCTCGACCAGGGAATAATTTCCCTAATTTCAGATTAAAAACTCGCCAGCGGCCACGCATTGCGCTTTTATTATTGTGAAACGGTTCTCAACAGTACTGCAGTCCTGGTTCACACGCAGGCAATGCAAGTTACAGTAATATATTGCAAGTACGGTAATACTGATCTCGGCAGAAATTTGAATATTAAATTAGCGTTGAATTATTAATTAGTGAAGTACCTTGCCAGTTTTGTTGCAGTAGATTGCGACGCACTCGTCCTTCGCGCACCAGTTGCACTTCAACTGACGGTTAAATGTCATGGCGTCGGAGAATCGCGCGAATTCTGGACCGCTTCTCTACTTGGATGACTGTTGCGAAAGTACGAAATGGTTAGTAACATACGCGTGGTTATTTCGAGAACTGGTCATTTCTTTATAGATAATAAAAGAGTGAAATCCAATTAGAACAGACCTAATGTCGTTGCGAGACGAATTGGTGAACCTGGAGAACAGCTCTGATTGCTCGATAGTCAGATTATCCTGACAGTTCTTCGTTTTTCAACACGGAGCTAATTTCTACTAGAGATTTCTAATATCAATGACTAGGCTGCGGATGTTCGTGCAATTTTCATCGTTTTTAGACAAATTTTAAAGATGTGGAACCAAATAAAACCCCAATTTCACCGGCAACGGACTCTGTATGTCCAAACTAAATAAAAATCGCACTAAATTTTATTGGGTTTGATATTCTAGCATTTTTTGAAAATTTCCACGAACCATAAATGCATAAAGATCCGCAGTCTATCAATGATGAAGCTACTATACAATTTAATAATTGCTGACGTGTAATTGACTTCAACCACCCGACTAGAGGCAATAAATTAGTCTAAGCGTCGAGGACTCTTGAGTCCGAAGCGGCGGGACTTGTACGATTTTTTCTGCGACTTTCTAGAGCCATAACATTAACAATTTAACCTCTGATTTAATCAATTATTGAAGTTAATCGCCACACGGTCTATCCATAAATTATAATAAAGAGGGTATGGGAGAGAGACAGAAAGCGGAGATGGAGAATTGACAGAAATATATCTCAACAAAAGCTCAGTTTACATTCTTTTCGGTATGCATACAGTTTCGATTCCGTATTTCATTTCGAAATTTCAGCAGTTAATCATCAATCAATTATCCGATTGACGACTTGACGAATTGAAAATAATGTAATCGTTAACCGCAATTAACGACTAAAGTAGGAGTTTAATTGTTAATTGCGATTGACGATTGAAGTAGAAATTTATTCGTCAATCGTTGATTGAAATTTTTGACTGACAATTTTTGGCAGCGCCATTGACATTTTGCGTAGTTGCACCCACGACCGTTGATAGATAACAAAACCGCTGTTTTTCAGTGGCATCGATATCTGAAGTCGCGGGATGCATACCTTCACATATGTACATAGAAATTGGTATATTTGCATAGCTCGTGTGTGCCATCTGTGCAGCTACGTAAACATTGCTGACTTTTTATCTCGGTCCTCGAGCAAGTAATTATTCGTCCACCATTTGCCCGTGTCGTGTCGTATTTAAAATAGCTAGCTCGTTAAAATCGACAACGTTCATTGCTGTTTTAACCGACATTCGCGACACGAAGAGGGCAACGGTGCTGCGTTCGTTAAATTCTGATACGTTCGTTCGTATAAAGTCCAACAGCGATCGTTACTCTTTTCCTGTTCGCAATTGAATAGCGTTACGCTGTAATTAAAGGTATTAATCATTAGACGCGGCTTTCGTTCAATAAAATAAGCGACGCTCGTGTGCCGCACCTGGGCTGGTAAATTTGTCTATTCTCGTACAGATACATTTATTTTATTACATTTAATACGACTTCGTCGTTTACTCTTGTTACAGAGCCCGGACCGGAATTGGGCCCATCATGGCGGCTCGAAAAATCAGCTAAAACAATCGGGAACATTTTCCCACAGGCGTTCACTAGGTAGATACACCGTTCTTCTCGAGGAATGAAAATATAATTTGCAATTTCTGAAATGCGTGAATGTTACATAAAAGTTCTTCCGTGCTGATGTAATTGAATTTTCCAATTGCTGGCGAGGCGGTCTAGTTGGATGCGAGCCGTGAGCCATCGTTACAAAAGGCGCGCGTCACTCGGAACGACAAACTAGCGGAGGAATTGACTTTCCTTTCCTTTCGTTCCTCGAACGATTGAAAGCCTTTACCGGAGGATTTCGAGAGTGTTTCCCGGGCGCAGATTGTCCGTAACGCGGAGCAGCAGCGGCCTAAAGGCGATAGAAAAATCCGGCGAACCTGTTGGAAGCCGGGGCCGCTCGCGCGCGCGCGCGCGGTCCGACGAGGGAATCTAGGTTAGTTTGACAGGCGAATCTCGTTCCGGCTTCCCCACCTATCGAGTTGTAATTGCGGCGCGAAACTTCGTCATCGAGGGCTCAAACTGAAGCCAAGTAATACGAAGTTCGCGTAAGTCCTTCGAGAACGGGACTGCGTTTCCGCGGTGCCTCCTTCGCTCGGGAAACGGAACGTGCGGGAGAATCGAGCATGGAACGAGAATTCGAACTTCGAGAAACCAACGGTTTTTGCGCGTGCCATCCGGTTATACGGGGATTCGAGAGCACGTTGCTCGCGAGAATTAGTCGGCGCGTCGCATCGAACAAGGACGAGCGATCTCGTGCTGCAAATCGCGACGTCCAATTATATTATGCATTAAGGCCGCTACGCACGGCTCCGTCTTCTCGTCTCTCTGGTTTGTGCAGTCGTAAGTTGCAATGCAAGACGAAAGGAATCAACGTCGATTGCAATCCCGCGGGATAGATGCGGGATTTATTTCAATCAAGCGACGACAAGGTAACGGACAATCGTCGGGCGAACACACCTTGACCTGCACGAGCACGGCAAAGCAAATTGGGTTACTTTGATATAAACTTCCTGGACATCTGTCGGGCTCAACATCGGAGTTTGACGAACCGTCGGCAAGTTTTAATAGCCTGTTGGACCCGTAGCTTTTAAGCGATTTTGTAGTCGTAACCTTCGTGGTGCGCGAGGATGCTAGTATGTTAATCCGATATTAGGTGATGCGCCGTGCGGACATTCTAATTACAGCGTGCTTGAACGCTGAAATCGTTGTACAGTAAAAGCTCCTTCGTTGTCCAAAGGCCGGGGTTTTGAGCGGACAACGACCGTGCCCGGACACTATTTTTGATTTACGACTGCGTCTTTCGTGAAACGGCTAGTTAAATGACAAAGAAAAGCATTCGCAGTCAAAAAACTGTCTGGCTTTAGAAAATTTCTTATTTCCTTGCCATATTCCTTTCCTATTGTTCTCCGTTCTGCGCGGGTCTGGACAGTCCTGGCACACATCTGGCGACCAGATCCACGCAGGCCTAATCCTCTCGTTGACAGGCAGTGGAGTGGGTAGGCACTGGACAACGATCGTGCCCACGATTCAGGACAACGAAGGAGCGATTACTGTACTTCCTTCAACAATCTTCTTTTCAACGATCTTCTTTTATCCAAACTTGTCCGAAGACAAAGCTGTCCAATCTCACAGACCGAGATTGAACAAGAGTTTCGACCGGAAGACACGGCTGCCCGTGGAAAGTCGGTCTATCTGCACCCATGCACCGAAAGTTCGGATAGCAGAGGCTCGATTATGACTTCGTAGAACCGACTGTAAACAAAAACTTGTCCGTGGAAACTAAGTTCCACCGTAGCAGAGGAACGATCCGACGGGTGGATAGGGCGAGGAAAGATATCTTGTTATCTCGTCGGAAGGGAACAGAAACGACGGAGCCGATAAAGATAAATACGTTAGCGGGGGATGACCGAAGATAGGAGTTTTATTGTCGCGTTGCCGCGCTGCGCCGGGAACTGCATTAAGGATGGTAGAAACTATCAGGAAGGTTCTCCCCGGCTCTCTCCCAGTTGTAACATCGCCGGGAAACTACCTCGAACAACTGTCTCGGCGTAACCGAACTCGAATGCATCACCGTCGTAGTTTGAACCCGGGGCTTCCGGTACTTACCGCGAAGTTATCAGACGGCGGAAGTGTCGTTGGCTCATAACCGCCAAATTATTAGTTCCGCGTTGTCGAATTTCCGCGCCGGCTAACGACAACGACAGCGCGCTTTAAGTACGCCGCGACGCGTGCCACCCTGTGCGCGAAAAACGGAAGTTTGATCGCCTTCGAGCTCGCGGGAACCGAGTCCCCCATCATTATAGATGGCTTCTACGTACACCGCGCTGAAAACACCCTGTGTTCGCCGTTTCCTGCGCGAAATGGAACAGTTCATTCGATTCCCTAATCAGTATAAATCTTTCTTTTAAAAACTAAGCTATAACTCCTTTACTTCCTCTGGCGGAGTTGCGCGATGCTTTCCTAATCTTTCTTTTACAAACTAAGCTGTAATTCTAGTCTGAATCATTACAATTAGCTTCTACGAAGATCGTATTTTAAACGCCTTGCAGTTCCAGTCGTTCATCGATGGGGCCCTGTTCCCTGATCACTCCGGCCGACTTCTACAAGTCCCGAGTTTTCGATCGACTGCGAAGCGTGGCGTTTTTCCGGGCGGAAACGGGAAGTTTAATCGTTTTGGAGCCGATGGGGCCCCGCCAGGGGTGGCGAAGAAAGGCCGAAGAATGGGAACGGTAGAGGAATTACAGAGCAGCTTGGCGTTCGAAGAAGGTATGTAGGAGGGACCGGTGTCGGGGTAGTCCGTTCTCGTAGAGACGCGGCAGAGAATAATTCAAGTAGGTAGAAACTGGAAGGATAAGGGCGAGGGTTGCGTGGCGGTGGAAATTGCGGATGGCAGGGGTAAAGCTGCAGCACTCCGCTTAGACAAAGCCTAACGAAGCCTCTATTCAGCAACAGTAGGCACCGCGAGGCCCAACTTCACTTCTATTATACTTACTCGTCGGCACGAAGTGAATTCCATCCATCAACGGAATTCCAGGCTAAGCAGCTCTCGGCTGCCTGGCATCCTCCATCTCTGGCACGAGAGGCATTCTCTCCTTTTTTGGGGTTGCGTCCTCTTTGTGTTTACCTCGCCACCTAAAGTACCCGATGTTTTCTTCCTCGTTTCGACGTCGACGTTTCTATACCGGCCGCGCGTGCAAACGCGGACTTTATCCGTTTTTCACCGGCGCGGCGAGAGCTCGAATCTCTCAGCGCGTCGCGTCGCGTCGATTTCCCGCGAATCTTTTGTGCCGCGTGCCCGCGCCGCGGTCGAACGTTATTCAAACATCGGTTTCTCCGCGAGGCGAAAACTGGTAGCGTTCGCTGCCGTTCGCTTTTCCGTTCCCGAGCTTCGTCGTTAAAATGTTTTATTGCGTATGGTACACCTCCTTCATGAAATATTGAAGCAATTTAATAGACGACAGTCTTCACGAGGTCCCTGAACATTAAACTGTGTGTGTACTATATTTGGCAGGCTGGTGCACAGAAGAGACCCCGACAAAGCGACTAAATCTGATTTGACACCGACGCGGGGGATCCGATGGAGTTTCTTTTTTACGTTTTAACGGCGTTGCGTGCAGGTGGTAAAATAGAGCCGTGTGTCCGATGCGAAACGACCAAACGCGGGACGGGTCCTGCAGCTATTTCTGCTTGTTCTTTTTTTTTCACAGTGTCCTCCTCTTTTCTCGTGGCGGCGGCGTGGACTTATCGACAGCCGAGGATATGTTGGCGCGAATCTGTGGCCGGGATAAGCGCGTCTCCGGCGTAATAAAACTCCCGAAGGGAAGCTGGCACCGTTAGCCGGAACTTTTCCCTCCAGTAGGAGAAGAACGGGAAGAACCACAAGAAGTAGGAAAAGAAGAAGAAGAAGAAGTAGAATCAATCCCGTAACGCCGGTATTGTCTGGGCGCAGTCAATCTCGACATCTCGACTCTGGGCTCGCGACAATCTCCTGTTTCCCTTCTAAAAATTGCCACGTCTATTTGCTTTTTATGTCCAGTTGTATCGACGCGTCTTCGGTTCCATATTCCATGTCCGGGGAGCCGTGTAGAGCAGTCATTTCGCTCGACTCGATGAAACAAAAAGGATCTGGCGAAGAAGCATCGAGAAAATCGAAGAAACAGAGGTAGGTCACGAAGCTCGGGCGGCGAATTCTCGCGGAACTCGCACGTTCCTCCGTTTCGGCTTTATCCGGCTCCGTGTACCGCAGGATGTCAACTTGTGACCGGAATCGCAATATTTCGGAACGCTGCACGCTGCTTCGACGTTCTCCGCGAGGTTCGACACGCCGAAGTCGCTTTCATCGGCGACGACACGTCGTCGTTAGGGTCTTCCGGAGACCCGTTCCCTCGTCTCTGACTCCTCCTGCCGGGAATATGATGACTTCTCCACTCGAAAGAGAAAGAACTCGCCGCGAACAAGGCGGAAACGAGAGGAATCTTCCGCCGTTGGGCCAATCCAATTCGAGAGCGAGTTCTCCTCTCGGTGTCTCGCGGGACTAAATATTTCGCGTCGATGGTATACTAATCCAGCATAATTTTATCGATTCTTCTGACAACGAAGAACACGACATTGTCACGCCACTCCGTTGGTCCGTGTCGTTTCTTATCGCACCTCCTATGTATTCTCTGCTGTGAAGGAAGCAAGAAGAATTTTATTGATTCTTCTACTAATAAGGAATTAGACCACTTCGTGAGTCGTGTCGTTTGTTATCGCACGACCTGTGTCGTTCTGTAATCGAAGATGAGGTTGAGATAAGGGCGATATCGGTAATTCTTGGTTTTATTTAGTCGTCGGCATGGTACTTTATCTTGGACTCTCTCCGGCGCTTAATTTAGCGGACAAATGATCTGGCCCGCGCGTTTAATCCGCAATTTGTGTTTGTTTCCCCGTGTTACAGCCCATAAACGCGATCCAGAGGGTAAAGGCAGAACGGTATGTTGACCGGCCAGAGGAAAGGACGTGGCGCAAGCTCACGTTTGCGCGATGCCCGCGACGCTTAAGTACACACGCGAAGCTCACGAGACACGACGGTTTCATGCATAGAACGTTCGCGCGTATATTTGGACGGTGCACGGGATTTTAGTATGCGGAACAGGCCCCCTTTAATGCTGAAATATCGTCGGGAACAACGCGGCCGTCGTCTCCTCGTCTCCTCGTCTTCTCCAGGCTCTTCCGCAGCCATCCCTGCGAAATTTCATAGCCTTTTACGACACCGGTACCCGAAACGACGCGATGCGACGCGAAGTGAAGCGCTTCAACCGAAATCCGCGCCCCATCGAGCACGCCAATTCCAAATATTACGTGACGCGAAACGAAGCGTATCGACGGTGTCCCATGCCGAGGCCGTCACCCGGAGTCGTCGCGCCGTGGAATCAAGAAACGCCAAGGGAATAAAGGGTCCAAACTATCCTCCGCGCTTCAGCTCCGCCGGAACGACGTCAATATTCAACGCTTGTGCGACGGGTCAATTTGAACACCCGTACGCGGCGCTTGATTTCAGCAGAGACATCGCAACAAGGTACGGCGTTGACGCAGAAATTTGAGCACCGAATGCGGGGACAATTTTTCGTTTCGATAAAACGCAGCTGATCTCGTCGATGATTCCTCAGATACGGAGAGAATCCTTGAAGAGCGCGAGTACGACGAGTGTTCTCGCCTCTCCCGCTTCACCGAAAACAGCTTAAACCTTTGCCGAGGCGAGGAGAGCCCCGAGAGGAACAGACCAATTACATGCTGCGGGTAAATCAACAGGGCTTCTCGTCTCGGTGGCTCGCAACGGCGTATGACCGCAACGCGAAACAGAAAGGGAAGAGAACACGCGCGCGGGGAACGACGGGATCGGGGAGAGCTGGAAATGGAAGCTGAAGTATAAGGATAGAATGGATAAAAGAGGGAAGCGAATGGAGCGGCTAGAGGCGCTGGATGGGATGACCTCCATTGTGTTCGCTGGCAAATTTCGTTGGACAATGGAAAGGGTTGATTTGGCGCTCATGAATGTATATTACATTAGCGGCCGAGCTACTTTGGGATTTGAGGTAACAAGTTTTCGTGTCCTCCGTGACTCTTCTTGCCCTCCGCGTTCGCACTCTCCGTCGCGACGCCACAGTGGGCGAGAAAGCGATCTTTTTGGACAAAAATCTGCCGACAACTCAGTTTTTCATCGATCCAAGTGGAATTTTTTCGTAAATGTTCCTGAAGGACTATACTTTGATGACGTGCTGCGCGAAAATCGTTATCGGGAATCCTTATCTACAAAACCCAATAACTCCGATACTTCATCCGCCCATACCATAAATTTTGCATGTCCCAGCTGAGCTAAACCGCAAAATTTTAAACTGTAAATCTGCCCCTGAGAATCAGGGAATTCAGCTCGTGATTTCCTGAAGACTTTATTATTTGCCTTTTGTGGCTCTTCTGAATGGGTACTCACCGACTCTGAAGAATATTTTAGGAATAGCTAGGAAAAATAGTAAAAATCATCAAGAGATTATTGTAACGTCCGTAACACCCCCGAAGGGCTGAAGAGGACCTCTCCTCGGGTGATAGAAAGCTTCTCGGAAATTATTTTCGCGGCGGTGTTCGCTGGCTCTAAGCATCCGCCGATCAATTCCCGAGCAACGAGAGGATCCCTTTCCTCGGATCTTAATCGCTCGATGGAAAGAGTTTCGCTCCCGCGCAAAGTGGAAACAGACGTTCAACGTCGGTCAGATCGCTCGCGGATCCGACCGGTATTTACAGAAGGAATCTAGAACGGGCAAACCAGAATCACTTCGCTCGCGCCGCACCGCTCTACCTCCGTCCCTTGCCCTCCGCTTTCCCGTTCTTCTCTATCCACGGGGATGAAGGCACTCGTAGGGCATTTGCGAGCCGGGTGAGACATCGGAGGATGCATTAGCGGCCTGGAAAACGCGGCTCCGAGTGCTGCAGGTCTTTCCGCCGGATAGGGAGATACGCGCTTAAGGAAAAGTGGCTCCGGCGACTGTCAAAACTGATAAACGCACACTGCACCCGACGAGGGAACACGAAAACACGGATCGAAAGAACGACATTCACTTATCCGCGAGTTTGTCGATCAGATAACAACGGATCCTTTCGACGACTTTATTATCTAGATCCTTAACACTTGTCTCATAGAGGGATCGATCCCTTCGATACAATAAGTTGTTTCATTAAAAAGTTTCCGGTAAACGTCATAGTTCACACGGACAGCCATTCCGAAGGCGTAAGCAGTAATATTGCAGATAATCTAAAATTTCCACGAATTCGAGCCGTTCTTCTTCGTTACGCGGCCAATAACTTCGGTAGAGGCGAGAACGTTTCTGCGAGAGGATGAAGACGGTTCTCGGAAGGAGTGGAGGAAGGAGACGCATCAACGGCCCGGGGAAAATAAGAGGAACGGACGGAGCGGAGAAACAGAACACAGAGCTGGACGGCTATATAGTCGGTTCACCTATATCGGTCGTCCAGACTTAAGACAATCGGCAACGAACGGTACAAACCACTTACTGGTTTTAAGTGGCGGTTCCGCCTCGCTCGCTCTCCCGCCGCGCCGTCTGTTCCAAGTCTGAGGAAGCCAGAGAGAAAGAGGAGAGAGAATCGTAGACCGAAAGCAGGGAGAGACGAGGGCTGCGACTCGGAAGCGTGGCACGGTCTGCTAACCGATTGCCGGAGTCCTTTCGGGACGGGGTTGTAACAAAAACAATCGCTGCCGGCGCGGTGGTGGAACCGAGCAGCAACAGCTCGGATACAGAGCTACGTCGACGACCCTCCACGCTCGAGAGTCTTCCTTCTCTTCTTGAATGGGGGAGTCGTTAACGATCCAATAGAAAAGATACCGGCCCGATTCCATTCGAATCCATTCGATTCGAGCGAGTCCCGAATCCATGGTTCTCAGATTCGACAGGTCCCGGCAGGTTGGTTAATTGACGCTGTAACGATCAACCGTTTCTCTCCGCAATTAATTCCAACATCGGATATCTCCCGGCGACGGGGAAGATTCGGACAATGCGAGATTACTTCCGTCGAACGCTTCCTTCTCTTTGTTTCAGCGATCCCGGAGGAAACGAACTTTGACTGGTCCGGACCGGGACATTCTCCGGCTGGTTTTGCACCGGTTTAAATAAATATGTTTTCCTGCGATGGCTGGTTCGCACGGTGGAGAAGCTGTCTCGCTTCTACGGGATACCGATCCGATCCTACTCGGCTCGAACAGATTTTCGAGGTCCGACAGGTTCGTTATTTCCGGCCCTGTGTCGGCCAGACTCGACGTTACCTTTTATGCCAATAGTTGATTAATTCACTGATCTCCAGTGCATTCTTCAACGGTGCCACGATTTTAAGATGAAAGACAATTTTTTACTGTTTCCATCGAATTTTACGTAGATACTTCGATTTTGGTATTCTTAAAGATCTCGATATTTTTTCCCTGAATTTTTATACTTTCGGCTCAACGCACAATTCTGTCATTAGGGCGTCGAACCACAACTGTACCCGTGTGGGGCGTTTTCGATTTTAAAAGAAAATGTTTTTTCCCTCCGATCTATTAGGTTGGGAACCAAGTTCGCGACCTCCACATTTTCTCAAACAAAGTCATTTATATATATTTTTTAAAACACGAGTATTTTATATCAAATCCATCGCAAAATTCAGAGCTTTCCAATAATATACTGCTTCACAATTCGATGATCGACAGTGCGAGAGATTGCGTTATGGGATGATTTCCTTTCCTCTGTTTCGATGATTCCGTAGAGAGAAACGAACTCTGACCGACTCAGGCCGGGACATCTGAATATTGGGTTACTCCGAAGCTGCTCCGGCTGGTTTTCTGGCCGGTTTTGCAGCCGTTAAAATAAATACGTTCCCTTTCGGTGGTTTGCACGGCGGAGAAGCTGTCTCGCTCGGAAAAAAGGAAGAAGAAGCGGAAGCGGCACGGCAGGGCACGGCACGGTGCGGCGCGGCACACCGTTAGCTGCGAGAGAAACGCGAGTCAGATACGTTTCCGGCTGCCGGTTCTCGGTTGCCGGAAGGAAAAAAGATTCCCCGCCCGGGAGCATAGATGGGGATTTTCTAGGATTTAGTAGCGCGGTATCGCGGCTCGCAATGACTCTTCGGTCAGAGGTACGCCGTTGCATTTGGATAGGTAAAAAGCCAAGCTGTTTCGTTCTAGAATCGCTTAATCTTCTTCGTTGCGTTTCAACCGGTACACCGAGGTTTCTTGTTTTCAAACGTTCCGCTTCTTTTCGCCGGAATATTCCCGTCTTTGCGAGAGAACGGTTTTGCTCGTGCTAACTTATACCGAGCGAATAGCGTTACAACGGACCGTTTTGCGGTGGAGCTTCCGCGGCGCTGATTTTGCCATAACCATGTAAGTAAGCGACTTACAATATTGTAACTGCCATTTGCATCGAAAGACCGAGTTGTTGAACAGGAAGCCTACGCTTGTACTTCGCTCGATCCCTCGGCTACATATTCGGCGAGCTGCGCGGCAATTTGCGTTGCGGAAACTTTCCCGACTCGACTGTTTCGCGAAACGACGCGACGCGCAGTGCGTTCGCAATGGACAAAGCTCGGAAAAACAATTTTCCGCTGGAACATTTTCTCGTGTCACCTATAATCTTCGAGTAATGAAATTTTGTTCGGAGAACGGTCTTTCGAAACGCACCGAAAACCCGACAATATTTACGCTGTATTCGCACTCGAGAGACTCAGCGGATCTCGCCGGTCCGCGTTCTCCTCCGGCCGCTGTCTCTCGAAACTCGGTCACGCGGATGATCGAGCGTGTTGCGTTTCTTCGCTAACAACCGTCGTCGAGTCCGTCTGGCCGAGCGAAGAGACAGACGCGAGCGGCCTCGTACGTGCCGTCTGGAGCACCCTCCAGCTGAAGAGGGCCCTTCTCCAGCGTCCCCGGCACCGGCAACATCGTCGCCACCGTGTCGGCTACACCCCCCGCGAAGGGACGACGGAATAACCTTCCTGATTTACGGACTTTCCGGCGCACTTGTTAGTCCTCGGATAAAAGGGCCGGTCGCAGCAGAGAAACTCGATCGCGCGCGAGTCTTCATTTTTGCGAGAGAAAATTCCGCTAAGGTGAAGCTACTGGCGTAGTCGCGCGCGGGAAGCTTGGATATCCTCGGGTAAATAGGAGCGCGCGTAGCTCAGGATCAAGGGAATTTAAAGGTGCGCCGGAGAGAAGTGGCGAGAAGGTGAGAAGCGAGTACGATAGTCTGTTGTAGTGTGCGGGGATAGCATTCGTGGAGGAACATGCCGAGGTTTCTATCCAACGCTGCAAGAGCCCGATATGTGGAACCAACTCGAACGCAGATAGTGTCGATTAAACCCTGTAACCCTTGGAACAAGCTCGTCAACATACGAGGCAATCGTCTATAGCGCGCGAACTCGTGTTACCATTTTTACGAAGCGCGAACGTCGCGCTTGAATTTTTCTCTCTTTCTTTTCCGCCCCTATCGCGATCCGCACACTCTCATCCCTTGCCCTCCGCGAGGGGCGTTATTTAAACCGTGCAGTTTATCAGCGAATCGTGGGAGGGGGCCGTCGTTGGCGACGGACCCTCGAATTAATTTTCCTCGCCTTCTCTTTTATTTCCCACCGGTCCGTTCGATGATCAAGCGGGATCGATGGGAAACACGATTCTCCCCCTATCTTTCCCCGTCTTTCGGCGAGACCGTTCCTACGCTGTTTCCGGCGCGGCGGCCGATCAACCGTGCGCGATAGTTACACGGAATTCCCTACGTTTCCCACAAAGGGCTTTCCCGGTTCGTTCGAAATGATCGAACGTTGCGAGAATTTTAATTGAAACTCGACTACTCGCGCAGCGCCCGCCGAAAAAGAAAGGAAAGGCGAAACGGGATCGCGGACAGCAAACAACAGACAATTTGTTTGTTCGAATGCGGCGTGCGTTCCGTGTCCTCGAAAGACCGGACGCGAGATTAGGTGGTCGCTCGAAACGCTTTGCGACCGCTCGTTTCGGCAAACGAAAAAGTAGAAAGGGCGCTCGCTCCGGCAACAATTGACGATGGACAACCCTTTTTGGAAAGCAACCCTCACTTGGAACTTTTGTCGACGCAGCTACGAGACAAAGGGAATGCGTTGGCCGTCACGTTTGCTCGTTTCATTCGCACAAACGAGCAGTGATAGAGAACTTTTATTTCGCATAAAAACCGGCTGATTACGTCAACCGTTTTCAAACAAGACAATAGATCACTGGTGACCGCCGTGCTAGTCGACGCGTTAACCAGTTCGACTGTTGCCGAGTGAATGGTATCGAGCCAGAATCGTGAAGAGATTCGACGGGAATCGCCTGTTGAGGGTCGCGCGGAAATCTCGCGTTTAGGATCGTGGCTTGAATTAGCGCGGACGGGAACGGAGGGAACGGAAAACAGGAAGTGCTCGAGAGAGAATTGGCTCGGCGGAGCGTCGTAATAAAGAAACGAGGTCGATGAGGAAAGACGATGAAGACAGGAACGAGGACGACAACGTTTACTTTTCTCTTTTGTAGAAGGGACTCTTGACAAGATTTGCCTCGGTATACGATTCTGGAGGAGGACGAACACCGGCGTAAAACACGATCTTCCTAGCTTGGGTAAGCAAGACCATCGAGGGAAACGTAGGAAAAGATAGAAGGCCGGAAGGTCAAGTGGGGAAAAAAGCAACTGCCCCCCTCCCCACCCCCCTCTCACCAGCGCCGTCCCTTTTCCCGGCGCATTCTTTTTTATTACTTTTCCGTAGTTCACTCGGAATCGACTTCATTGGTCTTCCGTCCCGTCCTTCGTACTCCACTTATTTTTCTCCCGTTCGTTCTCCTCGCCAGCGCGCGGCGCGGCGCGGCGCGGGCGTTTGTTCCTCGCTTTTCCGCTGGCCACGCTCGTAAACCGAGATCAACTCGAAGGAGTCGTACTCTCTCGTTTCACCTGCCACGAATCATTTTATTTATATAGCCAGACTTCCAGAGAGAGAGAGAGAGAGAGAAAGAGACTGACGTGGTTTGGTCGCCAACGAACCTTCCCCAAACTTCTACCCGAGCTTCTCTTCCAGAATAATTGAAGTTCCTCGGGTGCGTCAAAACATACCGAGTAGGACAATCTCTAAGAATCTCTTCCACCGCGAGCTGGCGAACGTATTTAGCGTCGATTGGACGATAATTCTTTCCCCGCGCTCAAGCTAACTGGATCTCCCCGGGACACCGATGCTTCTCACGACTTCCACGGACTAAGGAAGTCCTTCCTCGAACGGAGTCGACGCGCTCTGAATCGAATCGATGCCGAAGATCTGCTCTCCGCTTCTCCATTTCTACCGAACACGGTTCGGTTGCAGTCTAGCATGCTCTCGCACGCTCGACGTCTCACCCGCCATTGTGTTTGCGATATGCTGGGTCATTAAGAATAAGAGTATCTTCCCAAATATCACTTCAATCTCCTTCGTACAAACCAATTAATGCTAAACGTCATTACGTATTCGGATAAGACTGCAGATTCCGGCAACAATGTTCATTTCGGTAGACCGTGTTGTACAAAACTCGTAAAAAGAATTTCGTCGTTCGAGCCTCCGTTTCAACGGAAGTTCTGCCGTTCTGTCCACCGTTCCGAGTGGGAAAACGTACGAGCTGCCGCGCGCTGTCAACGAAATCATTTTTATCGGGAGAAGCTTGAAAATTCATACGGGAATTTCCTTGACGACGCGACGGGGAGGAGAGAGCGCGCGGGACGGAAGTCCGAACTAAAATATTTGTAAGCCCGACGACACGTGTATCATGCTCTCCCGGAAGGCAGAAGTTTCGTTTCGCGCGGCGCAGGCGGCGAATAACCCGTGTCCCGGGCAATTTTTCTCGGTACGTTCGAAGAAAGCTCGCCGCATTAAATTTTCGAAGGGAAGTCCGCCGCTGCCGGTGATCCGGACGAAATTGAGGAAGTCGGGCATTGAATAAAACAAAACTTTTCATGTATAGATTATCGGTGAACGAGGCGACAACGTTCGCGCCGCGCCTCGTCTACGAGAGACGACGCGTCTCGCGAGCGCCGTGAGAGGCGAGGAGGAAACGGGTCGACGTCTTCCCAGGAGTTCGCGGCAACGAATATAACGATTAATCGTTCTCGCGGAACTTTATACTTCTCCGCTTTAATAGCCCTGTCCCGTAACTTTAAACGTATGCTGAAAGTTCGGGGCGAAGCTCAGCGGTGTTCCGGGAGATCATGCGAGTCGGATGAAAGCGAGCGGGCGAAATGACTTTATCGCGTTTTCCACGGAGAAACAGAATGGTCCTCGTTCGATGGTAAAAACGCGGGAACGGGGTCCTCGTCGGACAAAGAACCAAACAATTATCGACTCGGCTTAGTCGGAACGAGCTAATATCCATTCGGTCTCGTTATTTCGTCCCGCGCGGGACAATTGACGGGATCCCGTTGTTTCTTCCGGAGAGAGAGAGTAAGAGAAAGACAAGGACAGCCGATAATTATCGGCTAATTCGATCGCGAAAGTTTCGCAAGCGTTTCCCGCTGTTGGGTAACATGTTGCGCGGGTCGCAACGGAGAAACGGCATCCTTGGGAATTGGAACTCGAAGAGGTTCGCCTTGAATGTCGTTAGACGATACGACCGGTCGGAGGATGAGAGTTGAAAGTCTCGTTTGGACGTTCGAGCAGCGGAAACACTCGGCGAGCCGGGAATCGGTTGTTCTAATTATAAACGGCGGACGACGGATCCATAGACGATCGACCGTGTCCCAGTTTCGAAAAAGAGCGACTCTTTGGCGAGTCTTTTCGGAGGGGAAGAGAGCAGACAAGAGGAGAGAGAGAGAGAGAAAGGGACGAGAGAAACGCCGAGGTGACAAATGCAGGGGAATGCCTGTCCCCGAGTGTCTGGCAAGCTCTGGCCGAGTAATCGAGCGCGTGATCAATGGGCTTAACTTCTCGGTGGAGGGAATCCAGCCGAGAGGAGAGGAGAAACGGAAAATAAGAGCGGAACGAGGGAGGAATGTTTTCCAGTGGCAGTCGCCGCCACCGCCTGTCGTCCACGGGATCGTTCCGCGATGAAAACTTATTGCGACTATGAGCAGAGTGATTTATGGCGCGACCATCGCATCGACTATCCACCGGCACGAACAACTTATCGTTTATGTAAGAGGTCGCGTTCACGCGTTACAGACTTTACACCCGAAGAAGTTCACCTACCGTCCTCGAGTTCCGTCGAGACCAAGGATATGTACTTTTTTTCCATCGGATTCATGCTCAGAGGCTCGAAATATTGTCCGGATAACAGATTCGAGGAATCCACTGGCCGGGCGTCTCTCCTCTTAATCCCCTTTCGCCGGCAACCAGCTTGTTTTTCCAAGCGTCCGCTTCCGAATGCTTCACCGGACTCCCTTGTTTCCTGTTTTCGGCATTGTTTTGTCTTCTGGCAACATGCGCCGCTGATTTACGCCTCGATGAACACCCACGAACCTCGTGTACCCTCCGGCTATCGATCTGTTCATCTACACCACTTTATTCCCGGTCCCCTACGAACTGCTCTGGGTCCCGCCGATCGTTAACGTATTACCCGCCGGTGGTTGATTACTCTGTCCGACACCGATTCTCCGTTCCGATAACCGGTGGATTCTTACAGGTTTCTTCAGAACCCTTCGAAGATCACGACGGCCGACCGCCGGCTTCGTTCTGCGTGATGAACGTGTCATCTGTTGGTGATTTAGACACTTCATGTACTGATATTGCCCCGAAGTGTCAATATCAAAGAGAAATTTTTTATTTTTCATTAGGAAATCTATGAGATTTATCACAACATAATGTATGTCACAGACTATAGCGAATAGCGTGTACTTTAATAACATTGCAAGGAGAGAAAAAAGGAGAAAAATACATTCAGTGAAGTAGAAAATTTTCTCTTTACTACGATTAACAGGTTGAAAATATTATAGCAGTACTTTTAAATTCTTCTAATGACTTTTTACTACTGTTTTAGATTACACCCACTTATTTTTCTCATAAATGCATAAAATCCGCTGTCTTACTAATAGCATATACGAACGGTTCTGTAAGTTCTCTCGAATACAACGGTGCATGCCAGTTTGGACGAACCCTTGGACCGAGACTACGAGAATATAAAATGATGGAATTATCGTTGAATCAAGGATAAAATGGCAATTTTTTACGGGCAATGGCGAACGCGAGTAATGAGCCAACCCCCGTCGTCCCCGGTTGAAAGGTTAATAGCAATGTTAATCGCGAACGAACGACACTCGCGTGCCCGACAGATGCCGGACGGTGGAAAAACGAGAAGCAAATTTGAATCGGGAACGGTTAATGTAACGCCCGGTAACGAGGCCGAGTAATTACGACGGATAATCGATGGCAATAGCTGTTCTCGCGCAGAGGGGCGCCGTTTAAACAAGTTTTTCTCGTCCGCTCCGGCTCGAAATCTTTGAAACAAAGTCTATCAAAGGGACGGCGTAACGCGAAACAGCGATAAACAGGGAGCCGAGGTTCAGTCGATTCCTTGGAATTTTCATTAAGCAGCAAATCTTTCCTCTCCGGGTGTTCCGCCCGCTAAACCTCGGCAGCCTTTCGCTTTCCTTCTTTCTATTTTTTTCTTTCCTCCTTTCATTAACGGCACGTCGAGCTACTTTGCAATTTCCTTGGGTAGACAATAAGCACGGCCCGAGGAAGAGGAGGACGAAACAAGAACTCGGGCGCCGCTCCGGTCCGCTCCGGGTCCGCGCGACTCCGCGAGCCTCCGAGCCGCTACTGCCTTTCATAAAATCCAATTTAAGAACTGCTTCTGATCCCCGGCTGTCCCTCTTTATTCAACGGTAATAAAGAACCGACGGGACCTCTTCTTTATACACTTGCAAGTAAACTGCTTTTAATAGGACGGTTATTACTTTGTGCAGCCGCGGGTCCGGTGTCGCGAGGGTAACGGCTCGCGACGGTACTAAACTTTCGGTAATTATTTGCGAACCTCCCGCCCACACCAATCTCGATTACCTTCAAGTACATCGTCGAGGGCGTGAGTCTGAATTTTTCTCTGTACACCCAGCATTGAAACAAGTATGGAGAAAAAATGTTCAAACTCCGCGGAGTCGTCTGAACCTGTACAATTTCAAAGGCAGAAGTTGCAGAAATTCGAAAATCAACGTGCATCGAACTTTTCGCGAACACCTCGGACCTCGAAGGTCGAACGGCCCATACGTGCATCGGTAGAAGTTGCTCGGAACTTTGACCTTGAGGACACATTTCGTGGTGATTGAAATTGGTGGGAGTAGCTCTTCGCGAGTAACTGCCGAACTTTCGAATGGTCCAAGTTACATATTCGATAAATTCGCGTTGCTGTCTGGTTCTTGCGCGGCTCACGATCTCGTCGCCGTTAGAACTGAATTAGTGCGCAGGCACAATGCCAAATGCGTATCTAGATGTATACCTCCGGCGCGCTATCGTCTCTCGCAATTTACCGAAAACAATAAGCACGCTAGCAGCGTTCGATGATATATGTACAAGCTCTCGCGAGAAATATTCTAAACTGTATACGGCTCTAAAGCTCGTCGTATTTCTCTCCGGTTCCACCAATCCGGATCTATAGACCCCGGCAAATTACATTTAACGTCGAGAGAGAGAGACAGAGAGAGAGAGAGAGCCCCATGTTGCCGCGACACTCGATTACAGTGATTTTATTCCGCTAGACGCGAGACGTACAAGTTAATGAACTTTATTGTCGAGCTCTATCGTTATTAGTTGCTCGGGAACAGCTTGTTTACGCAGGACAAGGCTCCACGTCGTTTACAGCATTCCGATAATCGATCCACAACCGCGGCTGCTTGAAGCACATTGCTCCGCCGCCTCGGGAGTACTGCGTGTCCTGAAAAGAAACATGTTGCAAGTATCCGAGAAAAAAGAATTGAAACAAACAGCGAAAGCAGAAGAAATATGGATATTTACTGCTCTGTTAATGTCACCGACGCAGACCCAGTGAGTAGTCGTTTTATTGGTCACCGTAATGGCCCATTTAGAGTGGTCGCGGCTGCTCGAGAAGTCGATGTTTGCCGCTTCGAATTTCAAAGATCTCACGTTGTAGACCCTGCAATCGAAAACCAGTGTGAGAGAAATGCCCGTAACCAGCGAAACATTTAATATGATCGTTTATAATCATTCTACGATTATGTATTGAATGATGATTATGATTATGTACGATTATGTATATCTATGGTCGTTACTTTCTATGGGTGCAGGTGGAGGGCAGCTTTCCCCGGCCGTTCAGCCAGGATTGCACGTACAGATTCGTTTGCAATTTTGGCGCAACGAAGTCGGCATACAGATCTGAAAGCAGCGCCGTACAACGTAAACGTTTCACCTCGGGACCGTTGCACTATGGGCTGGAATCCTGTTTTTCGTGGGCAAAGGTCAATTTTTCCATTTTCGTATATCGAAAAAAAATTTCTAGTTCAGATTTAGTTAATTCTGTGATGAGATATGGCGTTCCAAAGACAAAATCATAAAGTCAATTTTTTAAATATTTATATATATATATCTTTTACATCATAATACTCTAACTGGTATCAAGACGAATTCAACGACCTATAATATGTATAACTAGACTGCGGGTCTTTATGCAAAATGAAAATGTTCTGCATTGATTGTGGGAAGCGGGAACTACATAAAAATTGATTTCATCCCTTAACAACTTTGATATATTAAAAGCAATTCATAAATGCATAAAGATCCGCAGTCTAATGATAACATTAGACCTCGAAATAACGCTACAATAGTTGTGGCTATTACCTTATTATAATTACCATTACGTTGGCCAATTACCTTTCTGCCATTTGCTGCCTTTCGCGAACGAAGTGAAGTTCACGGACCCTAGAGAGATTATGGTTTCCTTATTGTTGTACGGGGCCGTTTTGATGCGTTGCTGATTGGTCGCGTTCAACAACACAGGGTACTGTTTCGCGAGCAAATCAGGGATGTTCTTCGAGTACACCGATATCTCGTTGTACGTCAGCTGTTTTCCGACGGTGTTGAATTGGTCGCTGCCGAGCGATACGCACAGAAAGCTCTGCCCGTAGAAGGTTCCACTTTCGGGATACGCGTATCTACCCTGGATCGTTACGTCCTCTCTTTTCGAAGGTCGCTTCAACTCGCCGCCTTTCGGCACCGGAGGAAAACCAGGCACGCTGTGAATTAACCAGAAGCCCTGCTTGCTGTTAACAATCACCACACCCTTCGTGTGACCGTATTTGACGATCGCCGGCGCGTCCGGCGGGCTGTCGTTGTACAGGGTCCACATATTGTTGTCCTCATTTCTCTGGAAGCGTTTCAAGCCCAAATAGTTCCATTAGAAAATTTTTAGACACAGACCAAACATTCCTGGTTGCTGGAAAAATAAGAATTAAATCGATCGGGCAAGTAGCTAGCGAGATCAAGATTCGCTAATGCAACCCATTCCCGCGAAGAGTGGTAGAAATTGAAAAATTCAAAACCACCACCTAACTTCGCATCGGCCACAGTATGTTCCATTTCACACAAGCGTCGACAAAGATAAGTTCATTCCTTTTCATAATCGTTGACGAACACAACCGGAAGTTGTTGCGGAGCATCCCGAGACGTTCTCAGCGACCCTGAAGCGGCTAAGACATTAGTACTAATTAGTGGATCTTCTATAGACTTACTTGGTCGTAAAGAGGCGCTAATGTTAATCCAGGGATAGAGATGTCTGAGCCAATGGACTTTGTGGACAACCGCCAACCAGTTCCAACGGTTCGATTCGTAACGAGCAGGTACGCGAGGCCTTCTCTGATCAAGGGATTGCTGCTTGTCGACGTTTTCGGTAGCTTGTACAGCGCGTACCTGGAAGATTAATCGTCGAGAAATGATTTCTTGATCGCGCGTGTCCCCGTTCGCTAGCGTTCGTTTATCGGGTCTATTAACACGTTCTGTGCCACATGTACCACCGATGGTACACTATCCATTCAGGCCGGCATATTTATTTAATGCGTTAAAAACATATATTTTATAACAAGTTTAACACTACAGAATATATTTCCACCACGAGAAGGTGGCATTATATGTATACAACGCAGTATAGAACAAAGCACATATGTTTGCTTGACGCTTTACCTACCAGAGTCGTATTAATAGAATTTTCAACTTCGTGACTTGCTGGTTCACAATTGAAATTGTTGTTGCTATTAACCCTTATGTCAATAACCAGGTATCCAGGTACCCATTGTCAGTTTCCTTTTTGAAACTTCTTTTTAAATTTTGTGGACAAACTGCAAAATCATTGTTGATTTTTATCCTATTGAATCACCACAGATTAATTTACGTGATCGAAACTGTAAAGTACGTCATTGAATATTGTAGAAAATTTTGGTTATTGACATAACAGTTAAAAGATCCATTAGAAGGTCTTTAGTCACGGCTAAAGGGTTTCAGAAATGATGAACTAATCGCCGGCAGATAATGTGTTAAGAGGTTTCGTGATTTTTGAAAGCGCTCGTAACGATTCAGACGCTTCGCAAACAGACGGTAAAGTTCGTTGATAACACCTGTACGATTGAACAATTGCGCAAACACTTACCAGTCGACCGGCAAATTATTTTCGTCTCTGCACTGCAATTGATCTCGAAGATCGCCATTTACAGCGTTACAGATGACCAGCCACGCGATCGCGCGACGCAGAACGCGCGTTATGGTCAACTGAAATAAGAACAAATGTATCTTCGTGTGATCCATCCCCTCTCCTTCGCAGTTTTAACGCGAATAGTGATGGCCAGTTAAGCGTCATTCGCAACAATTACTCGTAAAGTGAAGTCACGCCGTGATTTTAAGTTCCCCGGCTCGACGATCATCGCGACAATTAGAATTGTACGAGCTGTTGAATCCTGAAAACCTTAATTACCATTCCCTTCAGCACAGAGATTACAGTTTCACCATTCGCGTTTTACCTACCGGAAACCTATTAATAAGCTTCTTGAGTCGCAGTGCTGCGTTAGGAAAGAGGTTCATAGCTTTCTATTAAATAATAATCCCAAAAGAAATGGTTAACACGTTCCGTGGCACCGATGGTACACGTTAACCCTTGTGTGGCCACCCGGGTACCCATTTACTGCATTTCTTTCAGCAATTTGTTAATGTTCCTCTAAAAATATTACAACATTTCTCTGAATTTTCAATTCTTTCCTCGCCAATACATTAATTGATAGTCTTAAAATGAGAATTTGTGCAAATATGTTAAATACAAAGGGTTTTAAATAATCTAGACTTTTTGTTTGGCTACATAAGGGTTAAATTCAAACCGCGTGTACCATTGATGGTATACGCTGACATATTTATTTAATGCGCTAAAAACATATGTTTTATAACAAGTTTAACACTGTAGAATATATTTCCACCAAAAGAATAAGGCATTATAGGAAATGCAGAATAGAACAAAGCACATAAGTTTGTTCATTTGTCAAACAAAAACGACTCGACATGGAACGTGTTAATGCCTCGAGATTTCAGTTACCATAATCGGAGAATAATTGCTTAGGTATAATGCCTGACTCTCGTTCATTGGCTTTCACGAGGCCATTAGTTCTCTATCCGTAAGTGAACGTTTGACAGTTTAGCAAATGTTTGTCTCTGTTGCACAGTATATCAACCGTGTTAATTTGTCATGTGATTCATGCTATTGTGGCTGATTTGCGAACATAAATTTTCAATGGTCAATCTATGCGGAAATTCGGAAAGAAACAATAGCTCGTTTCAAATTCGTCTATACATGTAGTTTGAATTGTTTCCCGGGCTAAGTTTCAAATAAACGCGTCAAAATCTAGAGCTTACTAAAAGAACTGCGATTAAGACAACGAGTAAACGCTACTGGAAGAAATCGGTAATAACGAATTTTAAAATTAACAATTTAGGCTTCTGTACTTACAGACATTTTTCACAAACACAACGGGACTCTGTTCATCACTGTCTGTTCACTGCGCGGTGACAGGACTGACTGCTCACAATGTGTAAGGTCCGTAAACGTGTAGCATCATACCTACGTCACTCAGCTTTATTCATCCGATTGGCTGACCGCTTTGTACGTGCTGCGATGAAAGTCGTGTATCTTAACGCATCAAGAACAGAACTAAAAATCATCAAATTTGAAACCTACGTGACCTCGACCTTCTGCGATAAAAATAAAATATTATGGTCATTCACGTTTTTCATTTACAAGATTGTTATCGTGATTTTGTAGTTCTTTTTATCATCAACGACTAATACGTTAATTAATTTACATTTTGACCAAAAATCATATAATGCTATTTATTATAAAATGAATACACGACAGTCGCGTTGGTTGACATTGAAATAAACTTTATTTAAAAGTAAAATTATACAATAAATATAAAACTATAAAAGTAACAGGCACGTGTTTGCCTTATAAAAATGACGAGAATTAATTTATATTTAGACTTTGCGCGGTTCTTATTATATAGTATGTGTGCTCTAATAAAGATCATTTCTTATGAAGGCATCTTTATAATTTCATTAATTGTGAAATAAAAAAATGTAGAACCGGTTATTTGACCGGTCGTGGACGTTTAGTGTACGATTAGCTTTGTACCTAAAAGTTTCATATAATAAACTTATAGACTGTAATAGCATTTTTCTTAATCGAAACGTTTCATAACAGTTGCATTCTAAAATCGGACATTTCATATGCAACAACCTAATATAGGAACCAGCGAAATTCTACATTTTCAATTTTGAACGCAATCGAAAGACATACAGCACCATCTGTGGTCGAACTTTCGAAGCGATAGGTGGCAACGAAATTTATGATATGATCGACTGCATTGGAGCAGCAATATGGCGGTCGCAAGCCACAGTGGGCCGAACGTCATAATATTACAATGAGAAAACAAGACATATCGTGTGATGGAGTATTAACGTATTAACAACCGTAGCTGAGCGAGATGTTTTCTTAGCGATGACATTGCCTACGGAGTATTTACAGTGGAACGACGGTTACCGTTGAGACAGCTCTAGGAACCGCCAGGAAACATAATAATGAGTCCTTCTATCGGAGTACTTGTTACAGAATATTCCTAACGTTGACAGAAGGACGAAGAAGCGACTCGCAGATCCTCCGGCGAGTGGAGGTACGCGTCCAATTATATTATTTACCTTAATCTTAGAGAAACAAGAATGTATCTTATCATAATAGCTTTTTAATAGTGCTATCAACTAAAGTTATATAGATAGTCTTCTCATTTCCTTTCATTTACCAACGTATCTACGAATATATTTAGATAAACCTGATAAAATGTAGCCTCATGTTTCTGTAGTTTTTCAGTGTATCAGGAAGTGCATCCATAAAGTCTCTAAGGCCTAATGCACGATTGCAAATCGACAAAACTTATAACGTGAACTTTTAATATACTGTGAGCTCTACGCAAGCAACAATGAATCGAATAGACGGCGGTTCGGATAATGGCTGGCACGAGTGCGCCAAATGGTTGACTCGATGCGGAGCTCTAAGAGCGGATCACAAAGCGAACTGGCCGAAAGCAACCGCGATCGATTTAGCTTACACGTTGAGGGACGGAGTACTGCTATGCAATCTGTTGAACATGGTGGATCCCGGTTGCATAGACATGAAGGATGTCAATCAGAAACCGCAAATGTCCCAATTCTTATGTTTAAGGAATATCAAAGTGTTTCTGTCCGCGTGCTTAACGATTTTTGGCCTATCTGAGTCCGATCTTTTCGAGGCTCTCATGTTATTCGATCTGACTAACTTTCATCGTGTACTATGTACATTATCTGCTTTATCCAATTGTCCGCGTCTCAGACGCAAAGATATTCCGTGAGTTAATTGTAATCTGTAATTCCTCGGGTGCGAGTTATATTATTTTAACGTATAACATATTTTCGTTACAGCGGATTCTCCGTAGGACACGGTAGATCGCAAGAAGACATATATAAAGATTTACAAAGCGCCGGTGCCGGGTAAGCATCTCTGTTGTCTATTTGTAAAATACTGTACAGTTTACGAACGCTATCGGTTATAGCGAATTATTCTAAAGCTGTAAGAACATTAATGTATCCGATGTAATATACAACAGCACATGTATATATGTGTTGCACATTATAACTCGTCAATAACTTCTGTTAATGGGTTTAGCCCCACAACAGGAATGGTAGCATTTACCATAAAGCCTAAGGCTATGGATGTAGATGAATCCCAAGTATATCAAGAATTACTTTGCTTCTCGAGTAATTCTCAGCACGACTGGCCTTCCGAGAAGAAGGTATCTGTCGTTTGTAATTTGAAAGATTTAACGTGTTTCACAACCAAAGTACCAAACATCACTGTATTCCGCTGTTGAAACTATATGATCATTCTCGCAAAAAAATACACGTTCCATGGGAAACATTCATTTGTTTCTGAGCTATTTGCGATTTAGTACAGTGACACTGGCACCACTGTTTTCAAGCAATAGAGGATGATTTGCGTGGAAGGGAACGCTTAAAGGGGTAGTAGTCTTGTTTCCAGGATTGCAAGGGTGCGAGATGTGCCCTCTCATTTATCGATCATGCAAAAATGAGGTTTCCTAGTAGTCAAAAGCACTCGATAAAAGATGAATCTAGGCCACAGTCGCCCTCAAAAGTCCTATTTTTACGTTTACGAGGCGTAATTTGCATTATTCGGAACCATAAAGCTGCGCATGTAGCTATTTTCATAAAGCTACGACAGCTACATACTGCAATCCTGGAAACGAGTCTACCCCGTTAAATATTTTTCATAGTATCGAAGATGAAAGAAAAATTATACCGATATCTACTAACTTTCAAAGGTCATTGGAGATAAGCGTAGTAGAATACGAGCAATGACCTTCAAAATACTACTGAGCAGTATAATTTTACACGTTCGCATCTTCTTCTATCTTTGATACTATAAGAAACATGTAGGTGTTCTGTTTCGTGTGATTCGACCTGTATAGCATCCGTTGCAGAGTTTTCTGTGTTAAGCTGTGCC
>CM052319.1:9212613-9263353 GCA_028455605.1 Lasioglossum malachurum | reverse complement strand
TGCTCGATGAACATAGGTCAAGTATCAGCGTAATTATTAATTCTTATGTCTGGATAAATAATTCTGTCATCCATATGCGGGTAACACGGTAACGAATGTGTTAATCAGATAAAATTAGAGGAAAAAGGTGTGTTACGGTGTCTTTTATTGGTTCAGGGATATCGATGTGACGTGTGTCGTTATGCTGTACACAAACAATGCATTGCACAATCGGGCCGATGCACGCCAGTGCCGTTGCCACCTCCACCCCCACCGCCTCTACCATGCGAACGTGCTCTGTCAATGAAATTATGGTTTGTGGGTGAAATGGGCCGTGACGCAGCTTCCAATAAATTAGAACCCCGCGAGGATGGTACATACATGCTACGAATGCGGCCTGCAGGACAATCACGTTTGACACACGAAACGAATTACGCTCTTAGTATCAAGTAAGATTCTCCTACGCAAAACTGATAAGAAATTTTCGACATGTTAATTGACGAAAAACTTGATAATGTGTATGTGAATATTATAGGGCAAATGGAGCGGTGAAACACATAAGGGTGTTTAAACGTGACGTCGATGGAGCCGATTTATATTATCTCAGCGAATCTCGTTTCTTTAAGAGTGTAGTCGAACTCGTTGAATATTACGAACGGGTATCGTTGTCGGAGAATTTTGAGAAATTAGATCAACGCTTATTGTGGCCGTACAGGCGCGTACTGGCCAAGGCACTATTCGATTTCCGTGGAGGGGAACGTAATCAGCTGAGCTTACGACGAGGCTGTAGGGTTGTTGTATTGAGTAAAGAAGGCGATGCCAAAGGATGGTGGAAAGGAAAGATAGGAGATCAAATAGGATTTTTTCCAAAGGAATACGTCGAAGAGGAATAATGAGAAATTCGATTACTTAGGTATATTTTCGATATGATGGCACAGACGATTCTCAAATATTTTTTCATATTAATCGCGTCATCGTGCAATTATAACACTTTATTAAAACGCCCCTCGGTAGAGAACTAAAGAAAAGAGAGTAAACTATACATATTATAATATAATACATTTTTACATTGTATAAAATAGGGATAAATTCATTCGTGCATCAATATCATTATAAAAAATAGTTTATTTTATTGTTCTTTTAACTCGAGAGGTTGTGCCGTATCACAATTACATATAAATAGGAAGTACATTTGCGTGTATGAGAATTGAGCACATAAAAGCAACTACATCTAGTGACTTGTATAAATGAAAAGAATTATTTTTCGGTACGACATGGCGATACCATGGAATTTTAGAAAAAAAGTAATTCATAAAGATCAAAGTTGTCTATCTTTGTATATTAGAATCACGTGGAAATATTATATTATATTGCCAAATGTTTATAATTTGTAGACAACTTTTTTTCTTTATGATTATATTTTAAAGTCAATTGTCGAGTTTCAATTGTATATACTGTAATTCCGTACTGTTAACAATGCAAATTTTAACTATTTCTTAGATAAATATATATATACAAATACATACATAAGTATCGCTACACGCATGACAGTAGCAAATTAATTGTACTATTTTTTTAACTGTTACACATATTTTCTGATTGTGCCAATGAGAATAATCAATAAAATTTAGTTCTTATTCAAACGTTAACATAAGAAAGAAATATGTACTGACTTGTGGATTCTACAATTCACTATTATCTTTACTTTTCCTATGACTGTATATAATAGAAGCTACCTTTTGCTCTAATCTTTTACAACCGGATATTGCATAAAGATTGTGAGGAGAAGGTCCGAAAACAACGTAAGACATTCCAAATTTTACGTGATCTTCAGTAGGAGTAACGTCTCTACTTTTGAAAGCTTTGATTAAACATTGTTTTATATGTATTTCTTCGAGCGGTAAAAAAGGCACATAATGGTCTATGAGATTTGTGTCGATTGTATCACTATGATGAAAACCACCTTTCTCATTGAACGCTCCGATGCTTATCAAATTCTCAAAATCTTGAAGTTTAGTGTGGCTTCTGTGTTGACCTTCTCCCCAGAGACTTAATAAGTGTTGTATGATTCGTGAACTGCCAGTATTCGATAAAAATATGTATATTGCTCTTGTAGTGTTCAGCAAAGTTCCAGAGAATCTCCATGACTTCATTTGCGTATTATAATCCAGAAATGGTACAAGAACATTTAACAAGCCTTCCGGCATCTTATCTACTTCATCGAATACAAATAACGACCATTCGCATTTTTTTAAACTGTTGATGATAGTTACGCGTAATTCTTCCTGTATCGGGCCAAATAACACAATATAAAAGTTTTCTTGATTTTAAAATTAAAAATAACATACGATGGTATGTATACATTATAGCTTTTATTACAGAGAAATGGTAACAGCCACAGTATGCATACATTTCTTTTGTGATTTAAGGGGGTAGTCTAGCTTCCAGGATGGCAGGAGTATGAGATATGTTTTCTCATTTTTCAATAATGCAAAGATGGAGTTCATCAGTAGTGAGAAGCGCTAGATAAATGATCAATCTGGGCCGCAGTTGTCCTCAAAAGTCCTACTTTTACATTTACATGGTATAATTTGCATTATTCAGAAGCTTAAAGCTGTACATGTAGCTAGTTTCATAAAGCTGCGACAGCTACATGCTGCCGAACAATGTAAATTATGCCTCGTACATGTAAAAATAGGACTTTTGAGGGCAACTGAAGAAATGAGAAGGCAGATCCTGCACCCTTGCATTCCTGGAAATGAGTCTACTCCCTTAAACTCAGCCCTGTAATGAAGCAAATGTTTACCTTGTATCGTTCCAAGTCTCGTTCCAAAGGAAAATCATTACGCCCATTGAAAAAATGATAAAACTGACTTTGTTCCCCTTTCTTGTAAAATGATTTAGCTATCATTTGAGCTACAAATGTTTTACCAGTTCCTGGGGGTCCATGGAAACTCATAGCCAGAGCTTTTGGAGGATTTGATCGACTTAAATGTCCATGCAGAGCACTTACTATTACACGGTGTGCAATATCTTGTCCATAAAGCTCGTTACTAAGAAGATCATCTAATTCTATGAATAAATACATAATTACCCATAAACTTAGATTCGATACGAAAATACGCATAATACTTAATTTTTTTGTTTGATATACTTACTGTTGATGTCAGGCGAAATGTATTCATTATTACAACATTCCACAAACTTACATGGTAAGTATTCTACCGTGGCATCAAACACGCTGAATATAGACGACAGGGTTTTTCTCAAAAAAGAATCACATTTCACAGGAATTGTTGCAAGACTGACAACGATACATATAGGCAACAAACCGGCGAAATTCATTCTCTGTTTTTATTCGAATGTTCGTAAAAAAACTTGTACTCGATGAAACTATAAAATATCTTGTAATTATGTGACATAAAGGGTTAACGATCATTCATTCAAACATGAATTAATGAGCGAGAAAACATTCAATTGTTTCGCAAAGACGTGTATTCAATTTACACGCCTAAACTAAACTGTTACAAAATTCAGATATTGGCACATAAATCGAGGCTTCCGATTGGTCTAACTTCTAGTCAGAACTTCTCGCTACAGATTTGAAAACTCAAAGTGTAAACATAATTTTATAAAAAAAAAAACTAAATATTTTATAAGCAATCAATTTGCTGGTAAATTGGCAGCAGACATTGACCAAAATCTGTTACGCCATCTAGCAACGGTTTTGATGAATCGGGCCGGAATTGCAGGTTATGTTTTGGCTAACAAGTTACGAAAACAGCTGCTAGATAGCGTCACAGATTTTGGTCAATGTCTGCTGCAAATCTGCCCAGTTCTGCTAGCAGGTTTTACTGTTTTTCTGGCATTGCAGACCTGGCTATTTGAGTAAGAACTGGATTACTGGATTCACGCGTGTACTTTCAGGGTTTCTGATTAAATTTTCTTCTATGATGCGAACTTGTTGCAACTTATTATCAAATTAATAGGGTGACTATACTATATCGATCTAACCGCGATAGCGAAAGTAAAAAATTTCCAACTATTTACTTATTGTTACTTATATAACTATTGCTCTATTAGCAGAGAGGAAATTTCCTCTCTGCTATTAGAACCTGGCATAAGATTCGCATCGTCTACTAACCGAATCGCTAAATTCAGTCTGTGGCGGCGGCCAACCGACAAGCAGTCGAAACTCCTGTGCGTTCGATTTGTATTTTCTAATGAGACATAGTTGTTAATATGTAGCTCACGTTCTGTTTTTTTCTGCACAGCGGTATTTGTTATAATACTCGACGACCTTCGGAACCGTATTCCTTTCCTGGATAGAAGAAAAAATATGGCGACAGAAAATACTACGTCCGATGCCGCTTTTTCTCAAAGTCACATATACACTCGAGCAGAAGTAGCTAAACACGCCGCTGCCGATGATCTATGGGTTGTCATTCATCGTAAAGTGTACAATTTGTCTTCGTTTCTACTTAAGGTTGATATAATCATCATTTCTTAATTTCAATATTTCCACATACCATGTATTTTCCGCGAAAACACGTGTTTAAGCTCTTATATCGTTTGCTTGAAATTTAAGCATCCAGGAGGAGGAGAGATTCTTATAGAAGTGGCTGGCGAAGATGTGACGGAGCCTTTTGAAGATCTTGGTCATTCCAGCTATGCCAGAAAGATGATGGCAGACTACGAAATTGGAGAAGTTGAAGATGAACCTGTCGTAGTGGTTGACAAGACCAGGTACGAAATTATTATCTGTAAGTTACCATATATCGGATAGCACAATTCATATTCTAACAGTTGCGATATACTATATTTCTAACAATCTGGTTGCGGGCTCTTTTCTCTATGTAGCTACAGAACTTGTGTTCTATTTGTGAATTGTGCTTGTGCTATCCGAACCTGTAACATTATTGAGAACTTAAGAGTTACAATGTGTAGATTAGTCAATGCTGCAACGTGTTGTGATGATTGGCAATTGCAGTGCTTTTTGGAGACCATGGCTGATACCTATTGCACTTGGAGTACTGGCGACTCTTGTTTACCGTTACTTTATCAAAGCGCACTGAATCATTCCTGACATTTATTTTTTGTAATTTGTATTATACATAAACGATTGTTACAAACCAGAAGATATTATGTATATTGCACATTGTCACAATTCTTTTATACCATGGAATTGCACATACGAGAGCTGGCCTAGCGCAACAAAATATACGAGACAGGAGAATTTATTTGTTCGAACGAAATCAAGAGGATCATGCGTATACAGTATGATCAAGGGGGCATGATGAGATGCTATCGAATAATAGACAGTATTTCGTATCGACGATCACTCGGTAATGAATCGTGGTCAAAGACGAAGGGCAAATGGTATTGGATGCATCAGGGAACAGGGAGAAACGGAAGTTAACGAGGGCGGAAACCCAAGACGTTAAAGAGAGAATACTGTATACAGATTTATATGTAATATAAATGTTTGTAGAATACCAGTATACTGACTACAAATACAAGAACAAATTACTTTACCCTACATCATTGCATCGAGGTTCCTCAGAAGTAAATGAATGGAGATACATTCGGAAGAAGCGATATAAACTTGAATTGAACGAAACAGTGAATTCAGATCAACATTTCACACATACAAGTGCTCTTATATTCAGTATAAAAACTCACGTGTAACAAAGGAATGAAATTTAGTTGAAGAAGTCGAACGAAAGAAGAAGAAGGTATTCTGGAGTTTCATAAATAAACATGCATTTACCAGAAGAGGAAGTTTTCATTTTTATAGTTTGTTGCAAACTATTAATGTAGCGGTGCATTTTCAAAATACAGCATATTACTAAACCTTCATTGTACATTTTTGTGTATTGTATAAATAAACTACATTTTGTTATGTTTCTTAGATGTACTCTTCGATTGCATATCGCTCGATTATCAATTATAATTAACGATTCAAACTTCAATTTAATCAATGTACAATTAGTGATCGATGTCTGATTAAATCAATCGAATTCAAAATTTCGATCGATCATCTCTTTTGTAGGCAACCAGTTATACAGATACGTGTTTACTATATTTCTTTTAATAATTTCTTATGTCCAATAAATATCACAAAACTGCAATGACTGCTCACTCTGTGTACATTACTACATCGATTTATATCTTTAAAATAAAGATTTATACAAATAATCTTATATCAAAGCTTCAAATTTATTTATGGATTTTGGTTGCCTACACAAAGGGTTTAATACTACTTTACCGACTGGTATCGATATCGGCCGCATCTCAAGAAAAATAAGTGTAACAAGCAGATGAAAAAGAAAATTTCTATTTACTGCATGTCTATATACATTTTAATGTTGAAATATTAACATTATAAAAACCTTTCTTTCGATGCAAAAGAAATAAATCACATTCGAAGTTCATAGTAGAAATGAACCGTACAAAATACTCGATTCCCCCTAACCACCGGCGAGTTTGAAATCCTGGGTGTCCTACGAGCGCGTGATAGAAAAATACATTGGGCGATTCCTCTACTCATATATCTCATCCGTTTACAATTCTTTATGCAACAAGTTTGTACGATTTTTCCAAATGTTTACAAAATAATGCATAAATATACTTGCATACCTCGCTTTTATATCACTATCAAACATTTTAAATGATCTTGTGACGTGACTTGTGGGCACCAGATACATACTCCGTTATCTTGAAACACTGCATCCTATGCACATCCTATAACTATGCCGGGTCTATAAGTATATATGGTCTAAGAGAGGAACGATATCGAGCGAGTTGTGGCGCCGACGCTGGGCGTCCGCTTGTCCATCCTGCTGTCCCTGTTGGTCTCTTCGCAGCTTCCCCTACCCGGCCTCGTTCCTGGTCGGTGTCGGTGTCGGTGTTCTACGTTCTACGGCTGCGTCTCCGTCTCCTTCCGTTGAAAGCCCAGTTCATCGTCGGAGCTGGATCGGTGCATATCGTTTCTGAATACGCTGAGTTGAGCAAATAATTCGTCGAAGCCCGTGGACAAGTGGGAAACTCGCGTTAGAACCGCCAGGCGACTCGAGCAGGGGACGCGTCGGAATCGACAGACAGGAGGAGCAGGAACGTTTCGGTGGTGTCCAAAGCAGAGAGCTGAAAAACCAGACTAGAAAGAAAAGGGCGAACGGAACGGTCGCCCGTCGAACCCCGAACAAGAGAATCGTGAGGGAACGTTTTCGCGAGAAAGGTGTCAGACGGCGTGCAGAAGACAGCTATAGTCTGACAAAGACGTTGCTTGCATTGAACAGTCGGCGTAGTGTCATGAGAGGCGGTCTCACAGTCCGCCCTTCTTATCGGTCCCTCTTAGAGTCATGCATGTCGCGCCCTTCAAACGAGGTAAGCGATACGTATACCCCCAACCATATCAGACAACCGAGATTTCCTTGATCCTTTCACCGCGTCCTCCGACTGTTCCTCGACTCGGCGCGACAACAACAAACGTCGAGAGGCAACTTGTTCTCTCAATTGAAAAGATTCGCGCGCTTTCCAACCCTCGCCGGGTCACTTCATTCATAAACACCGCTTCCATTCTTGGGACAAGCCTCTCTTCGATACACCGCCCGGCCTATACAAACGGTTACGAGCATTACGAGCTGCCTCTGTGTCGTAACGCGCCGCTTTTACGGTTCGCGCGGTCTCGAGACTTTGAAACGTGCGTCCAACACGATTATCATTTCGTTTAGAAACAGGCACGTTCGCCCGATAGATGCGATAAAGCTGCGAATTCACCCTTAACGATCTGGCGGTGTCCGGGTCCTTTTCGACCCGGTCGTACCGATATTTCAGGTTTCATTGAAATTGAAGCTGCTTAACTAGATAAATAAGTAGACTAACGCGTAAGTCCTCGACTTACGCGGTTAATTCCGTTCCAGTCTTTTCCGCGTTAGTCGAAAAACCGCGTAAATCGAATAGTGCCTGAGCGCCACCGCTGAAAGTTTATAGAAAAACGAATTTCATCGGAATTGGTTTTTCTGTATTCGCTTCTAAGAATCTGCGTAGGTCGAGGACTTACCGTAAAATTAACAACTACTGTAAACCGATCTAAATGAACCGACCTAAATGTTTTTTCCGAGTATTAAAACAATTTTTTTAACCGAGGCGTATTGTCTTAGCGGTCAGAACGTAGATAATACATGCCAATGCCGACCTTTCGAAGACGGCTGTTGTTGGTTAATTACATGTGTTTACAACGTGTGCGCTCGTTTTATCGCCGGCCCCATAATAGACTGACGGAAATACGGTCGAGACGGTCGCGTCGGAATACAAGGTAATCAAATTGCACGTATATACTTAATGATTGGAACGTAGGACAAAACCGCACGTTAGCGGGCTCGTCCGTATACACGTGCACGTCCGCATCTCGACTTGGCAATTGCAGTTGTTTACGATCGCGCGCAATTGGCGCGAGTACGACTCGGTATACATACATACAGGCGTCTAGGACGGTTCGCCTCGATCCTAGACCGAATTCGTGGCCGAGCTGGGTAGGAAGCGTTCATTCAGGGGCGCGGGTTCTGGTTATGCAACGCGGGAGCCAGCGCGGACGCCGAAATTCACGAGGGGTTGCGTCATACTGCGAAACCGGACCGCTGGAGTTCACAGAGTGCACGGAATTACGAGAATAACCCCGCGTTTTCTATTTAAGCGATCCCGTGCGCCGTGTGCGACACCACTGACACGAGATGTATCCAAAAATCTAGGATCGCGGTACAAATTGGCACAGAGCCGGTTTAACGGCCGAAATGCGCCTCTGTTGAAAGCATCGTTTAACACAGGTGTGGCTAACCTTTTACATACCATGCCTCAATTTTTTCAGCGAGCAATTTTTCTATCTTTTCTCACGTTCATTGCTGGAGTTGGAAAATAGGGATAACTCAATCACGCAACTAAATTAATTCATTTACGCCAGTTCGAAAGATACACGTTTATTGTAGCACCAATAATCTACAATAGTGAGAAGCGATCTCTTGGGAAAGAGGATGATCGCTGTCCTGAACCCCGCAATTCACATTCTACAATTATAAATTGTCAAAAAATTGCGACGAACTGATGAGTAAAAAGGTTGTATGAATTGAACCGAAAGCACTCAGGTGTTGAAAATATGAAGATGGATTCAGTTATGACGTCTACTTCGAAAGAATAAGTAGAGGCGCAAGGATTCATTGAACTACAGGTTGGCCACCTCTGGTTTAACAGATGGCTACGCTTAGGTCCATTTCAACTGTTTATCAATTTTCCAACCCCTTTTGCTGCGATTAAAAGAAAATTTATATCGTTTGTATCTCTATATGTTCGTTAATGGCTAAATATCGATAACGGCACGAACAATAGATTTGATATTATAGCGATAAAATGTATTCTGTAAAGGTACTTTATCTAGACTCGGTTTTCACGTCATACCTACTTAACCTACTTAACTTTGTATGTAAATAGCAATGGAAAACTTATATGCATTTGTCAATCAGTAGGTATCAACGTTAAATAAATCAAAGATTAATCGCCAGGGGTCGGCCAGCTGGATGACCGGGTCAAAATGTACCCAGGTACCGTCGGTCAAGGGCCAGTCCGATCGTTATCGTATTTAACGAGTAGATCCTCGTTCTTAAATTAGAAGAAACGGGCTGAGCGCGTGTCGCGAACGCGTTCATCGATCTTTCATCGATGCGCTGCCATTCCTTACGCTCGCTGTGTAAGCAAACGGAGTCGGGTGTCTAAATCCAACGCGCAATCAAACAGGAAAGCACATTTTTCGATGTATCAGCAAACGGCGACTGCTAACAAGATGTTCCGAGAGCACGATTAAAATCTCCTTGAAGAATCACGTACGGTATAATATACCATCGCACGGTTACTATTAGACTAACAATAAGTAGGTTGAAGCCTACGTTATTCGAAAGGGCCTAAGATTCGTGCAAAATTTCTTATTGAAAAGCAAATTTCAATGAGATAATTAGCGAGCCAAGGAAAGGAAGAAGTTTCAGCTTGGTTTTACTTGTTTTATTACTTTGCTCCCTAGGGAATAGACCAGCGGTTTCCAACCTTTAGGCTACTACTTTCATATTTTTAATAGATATTACAGACGTTTTAAAAACTGTTAACCCTTAGCACTCGAATGGTAACTCTGATAAGGGAAGGACCCAAAGTGTTCGACTTCGATTTTGATAATCTTTTATGAGACGATGGTATATGGATCCCTAATGATGTCTGCAAAATATTAGGTGTAGTTACTCTACATTTTCATATCCATACATACAATTTCATATCCATAAAATTTCAAAAACCATTGGGACTTGAATTATCCTATGTCGGAAGAAATGTTAAATTTTCGAGTTAAAATAGCTCCGGGTGCAAAGGGTGAAGTTAATGTTTTATTAAATTTTAGACTGAACTACGTCGAAAATCAGCTCTCTAGTCGAGGGGTGGATCCTTCCGATTCCCCTGGTGTTTGAAATTTCATTTGCTCATTGTCCGAACTGCATGAAAGCAGTCCACTTGCGAGCGCGAGTTCGACGCCGCGCCGATCGAAACGGCTCTTCCCATGAGTCCGAGTCCGCGTGCCTATTTTGAACGTTTCACAATGAATATGTGCCGTATGAACTGGCCACAAATAGACGGGCGAGTTCAGAACGTAGCACTTCGACGAAGAGAGTCCGAGCAACGCGACGACGACTGGCTCGGTTAAGCCAATTATATTTATGCGTGTCTGCCGAGTTACACTTTTCAATGGTGTTTCGATGCCATTCGCTGCCAGGCCGAATGCATTTTAATAAACATTGTTCTCTCGCGACTCGTGCGGTAATCCTGGTCGATCACATTGGTCTTTCGTCACGGACGCGATCTTTTATTTATTCTCTCTGCTAAAAGATGGCTCGGTCGAGTCATAAGACAATAGAAAATACGACGATCGATAGGATGCAACGAGAAGCATTGGACAATGCCGCGTGGCTATAAATCGACAGCTTTACACAGGTAATTCGACCCGTAGGTGCCGCGTGGGAAGGAAATTGAATGCTGCTCAATTGTATTTGCGCATCGGCGCGGCGCGCTCGCAGATCGCACTTTTCGACCGTGCATTAAAATTCGAGCGTGTTTGCTCGACCATCGGATTCGGAGGTTTGAAAGTTTCATTCTGGCTCGGTGTACCCGGCTGAATACATATATGTATGCAACCTCGACGACAAAGGGACCATAGAAATTCATCTGTTGCCTGTTCGTGTTCGCTCGGGCATCGCACGAGACTCGGTCAAACAAATTTAAGCTCCCAAGCACAATTTAATACTCTTTTCTCAAGCAAGTTGACCTTCATCTTGAATCGGTCGAGACCGCGCGCGCGAAGATCGGTTTCCCTCACAGGAACGATAAATTAAACCCAATTGGATCATTACGCTGCCTGGTCGCAGTGGACATTCACACGATTCGAAATAGTCTCGCGTCTCCAATAATGAGAATCCGATGATCATTTGTATGCCTTTTTAACGTGTTCCGTGCCACCTGTACCACTGTGTGTGTGTGTGCGTGCGTGCGTGTGTGTGGTACACACTGACGTATTTATTTAACGCGCTAAAAACATATATTTTATAACAAGTTTGAGACTGTAGAATATATTCCCACCAAAAGAATGAGGCATTATAAAAATGCAGTATAGAACAAAGCAAATGGTCTGAATGAAAAATCGAGCACAAACGGCTCGGCACGAAACGTGTTGAATAAAAGTCCTTGTTTTCGGTATCGAAAAATAATCGACGCGTAAATGGTCCGACTTCGTAGATGATTGTCACGTTCAATAATTAATGGTCGTTAAGCTTGCTTTTAAGCGATACGGTGCGCGAACGAACGGTTCAATGACGACATAGCTAGTAGCGCGGCGAATGGTCTATTTCTTCTTGGAAAATGATGCAAAATAGATCTCGGTTTCGCGTCAAACAATACAGCCATCGTTTGTAACTACAGTCCGATGAGTTCCGCGAACGATCATATTTGCATATTGAGTTACCGCTTTGTGGAATTTTGCAATATAAATCGTTGCGTTAATCATCAGCCGATAGCGAGCGCAGCCGGTGGCAACCACCTTCTGCGTGTTCGGCGACGTCTTTGTTAGTTGAATCGTTTAAAACCATTAAACTCGGCTTCCCCTTACGCCTAGCAATTAGATTGCTCGACGATGGAGCGAAATATCGGCCGCGATTGCCTTTAAACGAGACCGAATTACGTTCCTCGAGTTTCCGACACGCTCGACACTGTCGACACTGTCGATGTAAGAACAGACGATACTATTGCGTTCACGTGCAATTAATATTCGGACTCTCTCTCATAAAAAAAAAAAACGATAACTTTTTTAATATAGGACTATACGACTTGAAATTTTTTGGGAAGCTAGAGCAATTAGGTTGAAAGATTGCAATTGTTCGGAATTGTATGGAGAATACTAAAAGCTGCATTTTACAACGTTTTCTATGTGGGCCTGTATATTGAAAATTTAGTTAAATAGTTTTGTAGACCTGTGTCGATTGTGTGCATTGTGAAAGATTCATCGAAATCGGTTGATCGGTTTATTGCAGTTAGAGGCCGAAGATCGTGAACAACTGCAATTTTTAACAGCTTTAAACCTTTGTAGCTTATTGCAACGTCAACTGATTTTGATGAAATTTTCAGACTTTGTTTAATTGACACATATCTACGAAACGTGTTTTCTAAATTCTCCATTTAAGCCCACATAAAAATACAATTTTTAGTATTTTCTCTGCAATTCCAACAACTTGGAATTTTTCTCAATAATTTCATTCGCGTTGTCTAACTAACTAAATGTTGTGACATCTCAAGAAAGTTCAAATCCTATGGTCCAATATTAAAAAAGTTATCGTCTTTTTAAAAGTGTCCGAATGGGAGTCACTGTACCATTTTGAAGCTCGACTCTTCCTGTTCCAAATGCACCTTGAACTTGACAGTTTGTCAAAAATCATTTCCTTCAGCGCAACCGCTCAAAAGATGGTTATCTCGTTCCAAGAACAACCGCGTTAGCTCATGGCTCGATAATTTTTGGCAGTCTCCGCGATCCCACCTCCTCGATTAAGTTCAAAGGGACGAACGTGTTGAAAGCGTATAATGTCGACACTGCTTTCAGCTTGAACTGGCGTACAGGTAAAAGGAAATTCAAAACTAAAACGTACAAGCCGCGCTTGGAAACACGAAAGTTTGCGTTTCTAATAAAATTAGTGTAAAACCGTAAGCGACAGGGGTTGCGCGTCAACCCAACAGCAGTCGCCGAGGGCAGTTCGAAAAATCGTTCACCCTCCGTTCATGTAAATGTCACTATACGAATAGGGAAAATCGATAGTTCTTTATCGAAAGGTCACCTTGAAAGGAATACCACGCCTCGCATGGTACGATCGCTTAATTCGTTCGCAGAATGCACAAGTTCGACATTGCCGGGCGAACGTATGTACGCTGTACGCAATCTCGCGACGTTTCCTTTACTGAAATTTTTCTATAAAGATTTATTGGGGCTCCGGTTGTAAAGGCTTATCGGCTATCGATGTTGCTAGCCGATAGTATTGATTTTCAGCGCGGCAAACTCGCGCGGTCCGATAAAATTCAACGGCCGGCCGGAGACCAATTACGACCGGCGATTAATAAGTCCTGCGTCAAATTTGTTTCAATTTAGCCGCGGGCGCACGGACGTGCGACGCAAAAAAAAAAAATGAGCAAGCGTGTAAACGAGGAACGCAATTATCGCGAGTAAAGACGCGCGAGCGTGCGGGTCCAAGCAATATCGCCGGATGGGACACGTAAAGAAGCAATAAACGATCCCGGTCACGAGAAATCTGTTGGCAACCGGCCACGCGAACTATTACGGTAACGGCAACGTCTCGAAGATAATAATATAATAATGGACGTCACGTGGCAGCATAAATACAAATTCAACGATTTGCCGGTTCTTAGATCCCCTCGAGCTCCTTCAAACTATGCGACACGCCTTTCATCAGTGACGGAAGGCATGCGACGCGACGCGGCACAGTCTCCGTATTTCGAAACGCCGCCGCCTCTGATTTTCGAGTTGACCGTCGACGACAATTATCCAGGTTCTCTTCGTTCCATTTCAAGTTTCGCGACCGAGAATCAGGATCGTCTCGAACCGGCGAGGAAACGTACTCTAGTTAGACTAGCCGACAACGATGGAACCGGCGCGACAGATACTTGGAAAAATATTGGACTCGTATTTTTCTTGTTTTATTTTCGCTGCAAGGAATCGGTTAGTCGATCGTCATAAAATTAAGTATGAAGATAAGGATTCGCGTAAAGATCTGCAGTCTGGTGGTAACACGACCCGAAAGTTCGGAGTGAAACACGCTTCTCGGTGTAAATCTCGCAAAATAGAGATGTAGAAGAAAACACTTCGCTTTGGAGATATAATCGAATATGTTCGTTGAACCCCTTGTCCAACAATATTGTCCTAGAAAAGTTCGAATCAACGTAACCAAAAAAAACTAATCGTAGTGCAATATATCGGAAGATATTTTACTCAGAGGAACACAAGAATAAAAAACCATTGTATGAACTCGCGTTGGCCGTTCGTAGGAAATATTAATTAATGACGATATCGACCATTTGGTAGTGTACTCGTTCATTAGTCATCCTGTATATGTAGAGTCTGGTAAACTATGTACGAAGGTAGTTATATGGTGGTCTATCGACGATAGACCAGGAGGATAGTGAGCTAAGCGTTCCGGGACAGTCTACGATTGTACATTGGAGTTTGACGAGTGAGAGGTTCTATCGGAGAACAAGTAAATGACGGAGAAACGATGTGTTTCAGCTACCGTGGGACATGATCCACAGACGAGCAACGGCAATCAGCCACAGCAACAGGTGCAAAGTGGCGGCGGCAGCGGTGGCGGTGGTGGTTGGAATGGGATTCCCGAATCGACGTTGGTATCGCGATCAGCCCGAAACAATGGAACCAGCAACAGCAACGGCTGGAACACCGTTGCTACGACGCCTTTTCAGCAACAGCAACAACAGTTACACGAACGGAAACAAAAAGAAGCTAAATCGGGGGACATGGGAGATGATGAAGACGGGGGTGGAGGGGGTGGAGGGCTGGAGGGGACGGACCCAGAGGAGAACAACTCTGTTCACCTCAAGAGACGGGTGGGACTCGTCAGTGGGGTGGCTCTAATCGTTGGCACCATGATAGGTAAACACTTGGACACTTTATTTTGCATAAAGATCCGCAGTCTAATGATAATATTGCAGCAATGGTGTAACGTTTGACGTGTGTGCAACAGGTTCCGGGATATTCGTTTCGCCGTCAGGGCTTTTAGTTCGAACCGGCAGTATCGGGATCAGCTTCCTCGTATGGACGGCCTGCGGAATGTTGAGTCTGTGCGGCGCGTTGGCATACGCCGAGCTGGGTACGATGAACACGAGCAGCGGCGCCGAGTACGCCTACTTCATGGATGCGTTTGGTGCGCCGCCAGCTTTCCTTTTCTCGTGGGTTTCCACGCTGGTCCTGAAGCCGTCGCAGATGGCGATCATTTGCCTGTCCTTCGCGCAGTATGCGGTCGAGGCGTTCGCGGCCGACTGTGATCCACCCGAGGAAGTCGTCAAGATCGTTGCCCTCCTAGCGATAATACTAATACTGTTGGTGAACTGTTACAGTGTTAATCTGGCCACAGGTGTGCAGAACGCGTTCACCGCGGCCAAATTGATCGCTATACTGGTTGTAATCGCCGGCGGTTCTTACAAGTTGATACAGGGTAACACGCAGCACCTGAAAGGCGCTTTCGACACGATGGACGGCAATACCTTGAACATCGGCAGATTGGCCACCGCCTTTTACACCGGCTTGTGGGCCTACGACGGATGGAACAATCTCAATTACGTTACCGAAGAGATCAAAGACCCATCCAAGAACCTACCGCGTTCCATCATGATCGGTATACCACTGGTCACGCTATGTTACGCGTTGATAAACATCTCTTATCTAGCCGTAATGTCGCCGTCGGAAATGATCGAAAGCGAAGCTGTCGCAGTGGTAAGACCGCAATCTGTAAACTTTGTTTCGATTAGAAGCCAAGAATTAGAACGAACGTTAGTCACATTCCCTTTCCTCCTTTACATCGGGGATATCGTTCAAGCGTAGCACATCGATTCTAATTCATTTTTATACGGGACACAATTTGTTCAAAAATACTTGACACGTATGTATTTAGTTTTATCCGCGATCGTTCGTATCTAGGGGGCGAAAACAGCAGCCTGCAAAGCCGATACCAGATCGGATACAACAGAGACTACGTGACAAATATTTTTGTATAAATTATTTCCTATACAATTCTCATTAAAATCGGCGTGTTATGCTTGACTGATGTCCCTTGTTAGTCACATTTTTAATCCACGATCAAATCGATTCGAACTCTTCGAAAAGAAACGAACAGAGACAAAACAAAACCAAGAAAATCTCTAGTCGATGGGAAATAGTCATCCTCGTATAACGTTTTACAGACTTTTGGCAATCGGATTCTTGGCGTCATGGCATGGCTCATGCCGCTCTCGGTTGCGATCAGCACGTTCGGTTCCGCAAATGGTACTCTCTTTGCAGCAGGTAGACTATGCTTCGCCGCATCCCGCGAGGGTCATTTACTCGACTGTCTCAGTTATGTGCACGTGCGACGATTTACTCCCGCCCCGGGCCTCATCTTCCACTCCATTGTTGCAGGTAACGTTCAAACTTATACAAATGATATCGTACCGCCTATCGTCAAACCTATTTCAAGGCTCAGAGCCAATAAAACACGTTTCTACCGTCCAGGAGCAATGGTACTGTCCGGGAACATAGATTCCCTGATAGACTTCTTTTCGTTTACCGCTTGGATCTTTTACGGCGGAGCGATGCTCGCTCTTTTGGTGATGCGAAGGACCAGACCAAATCATCCACGACCATACAAGTGTCCGCTGGTGATACCTGTGCTCGTACTTGGAATCTCTGCGTACCTGATTGTAGCGCCAATCATCGAAAAGCCTCAAATCGAGTACCTGTACGCAGCCGGGTTCATTTTCGCGGGCATGCTTGTCTACCTCCCATTTGTTAAATACGGATACGTGCCCAAATTTATGGGTAAGCATACCTATCCAACATGCTGAACAGAACACAAAGGATGCGATATCTAAATCTAAATATTGCACATGCTATTTGCAGAAGGAGTGAATGTCTTTCTCCAAATGTTACTCGAGGTGGCACCAACAGCTGCAGCCTTCGATTGACTTCGGGGGAACGTGAGAGATGGTTTTTGAAATGCCAAATCATTCCATTGAGGCATCCGGAAATACATACGAATATATATATATTTTAAATATGCATATGCGAAAATGTGTACCCTATTATTAAAGCTCAAGGCTGGCCCAAATGATTCGTAAACATATAAAAAATATTATTTTATTACTCGTTATTCTTCGTATATACCGTACAATATATGGAAAATGTTACTGTTAGACATAACTAGTTGATGTTGTATCAATTGCAATCGAGCAACTAAAAATATTTTAAATGTTTACAGTTGCAATCTCATCTTTTCTTTCTACCCTCCGGTTTCTTACTTACTTTCCCGTACACGTCTAAGATACCGCCAGAACCTTTCTTCTTCATTTTAGTAGTTTTAACAGTTTTATGTTTTATCATACTCTTCTCGAGTCCTGACGCGTGTTCCTCGATTTTCTGCCTTTCCTTTTGCTTTCCTCTTTGCTCTTTCAATGTCTTATAGTTTATACTCCTGTTTTTAGGGGGTTTAGCACCTAAACTTATGGCAAGCTGAACTTTTGCTTCCTTCGCCTGTACTTTTTCAAAGCCGGACATGCCGAATCTCATAACCTCGTATCTAATTCGCTTCATCTCCAATTCCTGCTTCCTTTTTGGATCCATATCTTTATCTTCATCGTCAAAACTTGACACGTCCTTTTTCACATGGTCCCCATCATTTCTCTTTGCTTTTTTCTTAGGAGCCTCATAATTCACTACCATAAGTTGTTTCGCAGCATTTTTCTTCATTTCGGATCCTCGCGTTGGAATAAAATCTTCCATTATGCTAAAATATAAACAAACATTTGAACTATTTATTACTTTGTGAAAATCGTTGTACGTAAAAAAAAAATCTGAGAAAATTACTCACAAATTTTCGTATATGTAGAATATATTTCAATTCAAATGTGGTGTCGCTATTTGTTTACATGAATATTATCATTACAGTTTGCAATTCATCGCAGTTTTGTAAATGTGTCCTTAGGAGTCGTAGTGTCGTAGGCTACGACGATATTCTTCATTCATCGCATAACATTCAATAACATTCCACAACATTCTCTGGTGGTGTTCATCAATGTTCATCCATAACCTGAAAAATAATCGTGCAGCGTTCCTGTAACATAACCTAGAATAAATGTAATACGAGAACCAGATCTCTACCATAAGTATTTACCTATGTAACTCATGCGCGTACAGTTATTTAAAATACACATTGGTATTGGCATTTAATTATAATGGAAGAATATCCGCCTATTAATGTACGGCTGGCTGCGAGTAGAGTTGATTTAAATTTAATAAAAAACGATGACATCCAGCCGAGAATATACACGCCGGGCGAAGAAATATCTAGCCAGCCTGATTTTTTGAGGTAAAACGAAGTGTGACTACCTTGCTGGTCGATAAAAAGAATTGTTTGTTTATTCAATGTTTACTGTTCGTAGAGGTCACGGAACGTACGTAGATGACGAAAACACGTTACGTGCATCCGTAGCTGGCGTTTTAGAAAAGGTAAACAAGCTTATTTCAATAAGACCGCTAAAAGCGCGTTATCAAGGCGAAATAGGAGACGTTGTTGTTGGTCGCATAACAGAGGTGCAACAGAAACGTTGGAAAGTTGATACGAATTCCAAACTTGATTCTGTTCTATTGTTATCCAGTGTTAATTTACCTGGAGGGGAACTGGTACGATATCAAAAGCAAAATTAATACTCCTAGAATTATACATTTTATGTTGTACTCGCGTTAATTGAAAATTTTTCTTGGGTAACATCGTAGAGAAGAAGATCAGCGGAAGATGAGCAAACTATGAGACGGTACCTCCAAGAAGGCGATCTGATTTGCGCAGAAGTACAAAGTACATTCGTAGATGGTTCTCTTTCGTTGCATACCAGAGTATTAAAGTATGGCAAATTGTCTCAAGGGATAATGCTAAAAGTTTCGCCAGCTCTTATCAAACGGAAGAAAACGCACTTTCATAATTTAGAGAATGGTGCTAGTTTAATATTAGGAAATAACGGTTACATATGGATCGGCGCCACCAAACAGGATACCGATAGATCGGAGGGTGGTTTCACTCAAGATTTGTCTAGAATTCCACAGGCGAATCGCGAAGTATGTGCAAGACTCCGTAATTGCATTTTAATTCTAGCGCAATCTAACATGCATCTAACCGATACATCCGTCATTTATGCTTACGAGGAGTCCATGAAATACAAAGTGAACGACTTGTTAGAACCTGAAGCAATAATTGATGTATCATTACTAACTCATCAAAGACTTGCACAGTAACTTCGCATAAGTATAAGTATACGTTATATACCGCACGAACGGAAAAACACGCAAAGTTGTATGGTAATAAAAGAAACGTAACCCAGACCATTGTTAACTTTCAATTCAAGACATTCGATAATAAAACGTTTGGAGGAGTTTATACAGATATTTTATTTCAAATCTCCACGTCTAGAAAAACACTTCTAAAAGGAAAGAAAGGGTTGCTATCACGAACAGAGTGCAGCAATTCGTGTAAACTCTGTGCATACTCTATGCAGTAGGTGTAAATATGAATAGTTAATGCTGCAGTGCAGTAAAACTAAAGATCATGATATAGGAATAGATTGCAGTATTTTCACAGCAGTTGAAGGGACGAAAAGTAGTATATAAGGTGGCTATGCAATTTTACTACGAGTATTGATTTAACAAACGTCTTAGAAACTGGTGGCCACAAGAAATATGGAGGCATGCTTCACTGCTTTTGATAAAGATGAAGATGGATATTTATCTATCACAGAGTTCGAGCTTATTTGTCGTGCATTGTTCCGAAACGATCGCGGGAAAGTGTACACGCTGGAAAAGAATCAGTTGAACGAAATATACTCTATATTCGATTGGAAAGGAGATGGAAAGATCGACAGAGAAGAATTCGAGGTATACTCGTAAACGTAAGATTACTGCTATTTCTACTAAATTCAACTTTTTCATATTCTGTTTGATTATTTCTTAGATGTGTTGGAACCGTTGGATTAAGGTGTGCTGTCGTCCGAAGAGTGCTTTTCTAATCGTCGATGTACAAAACGATTTTATAACAGGGTCTTTGAACATTAAGCAATGTGCTGCCGGGCATGATGGTTTAAAAGTGATCGAGCCAATTAATCGGTTGTTGGACACTGTACAGTTTGATGCGGTATTCTATTCTCTCGATTGGCATCCTGTGGATCACGTATCTTTTATCGACAATTTACATCTCAGGTAAATAGCCTTTGCTCCGATGTTTGATCATGCTCATTTCTTAAATTAAACGCTCTATATTTCAACAGAGAAATTGATCCTAGCAGCGAAATCTCGAAAGATGAAGCACAAGTTTACGATACGGTTACGTTCAAAGGGCCACCCTTGTTAATACAACGTCTTTGGCCGCGCCATTGCATTCAGGATTCTTGGGGTGCAGAGCTGCACAAAGATTTAAAGGTCATCGACAATGCGATTAAAATTTATAAAGGGACTAACCCGGAGGTTGATTCATATTCCGTCTTTTGGGATAATAAAAAGATGCAGGACACCAGCTTGTCATCACAGTTACAAGAAATTGGAGTAACAGACTTATACATTTGTGGATTGGCTTACGATGTCTGCGTAGGAGCAACCGCAGTCGATGCACTGAAATGTGGCTATCGTACTATTCTTATTGATGACTGTAGTCGCGGTGTAGATCTTGTAGATATCGAAAAAACCAAATCTACTGTCATAGCCAACAATGGTGTTATAGTTAATTCTAATCAGGTAAAAGCAATGGTCGAGGGAAAGGACCGTCGACCAGAACTCGGATACAAATTAGCTTTAGAAATCAAAGAAAATTCCAAATGTTGAAATCTCATAGATTGATATTATTATATAGATTTGAAATTAGTATGCGAATATATAAATTCAATGAAACACATATTACAGGGTGCGTTCAGCTAAAGACTATTCTAATGTATTAAGTAAATTAGAAAAAATATATTTTTGGTTAAAGCAAACTTGCCTATATGTATATTCTTCTCTCATTTGAAGATTCCCGCGAAATCTATAATGGCGATATGAAACCATAATGTTTACAATTTACAAATCGGTTTCATTGCGAGGCCAACCTGGCCAACGCCGCTCACGTTTATGTAGATTATTTAAGTAAAAAGTATCATACATTCTGTAACGATAGTGTACAATTATAAATAAATAGTAATGGAAACTATTCATAAAAAATGATGCGATACCTATTTACAAAAATTTGACTGCTTAACATTACAGTATAGTATATAACCTAAAAATTTTAGACAAACGGCAGTTTAATCTGATCGGTATGCTTGTCTGATGATACAAATAATACTGTGAAAAGGAGAAATCATGTTTTACCACGTGAGTAATTTTTATATGAAAAAAAGTATAAAAACTTCTAACAACAATGAACATTTGTTTATTTTCGTAGATATCATTGGAACATGAAATTTTATTGCATCCTAGGTACTTCGGCCCCCAATTGTTAGACACTGTTAAACAAAAATTGTACACAGAAGTGGAGGGTACTTGTACTGGAAAGTAAGTTTGTATTTGCTACGAAAATACGAAGTTTATCTGAGTAGTTGTGTAAATAATTCCTGAAATTTTAGATATGGTTTTGTAGTTGCTGTAACAACGATAGATAACATAGGCGCAGGAATTATACAACCTGGACAAGGATTTGTAGTGTATCCTGTTAAATACAAAGCTATTGTTTTTAGACCATTCAAAGGAGAAGTGTTGGACGCTATTGTAACTCAAGTAAATAAGGTAATAAAAGAGTTTTCAGAAAGCTATAATATCATGGCCTAACTTTCCTTTACGTTGATTAGGTTGGAATGTTTGCTGAAATAGGACCTCTCTCGTGTTTTATATCTCATCATGTAAGTTGTTCTTAACATATAAATGTGTGACATCGTTTTATTAAATTGTTTGTATATTGTTTACAGTCGATACCAGCTGACATGCAGTTTTGTCCAAATATAAATCCACCATGTTATAAATCTAAAGAGGAGGTAAATTTTACCGTTATAATAATAATAAAAATTTTGTTCGCATAATTTCACAACTGCTAATATAAATTTTAGGACGTGATCATACAACCAGACGACGAAATAAGATTGAAAATTGTTGGTACAAGAGTTGACGCCACTGGAATTGTTAGTATCCAAGATACAAATTTTCTTTCCTAATATAGTATGGTATACTTTGTGTAGTATATGTATATAGTAATGTTCTATATTCTTATTACAGTTTGCTATTGGAACACTGATGGATGATTATTTGGGTAATTGCATATATTTCATAACTTTACAAATCTATTTCTAATACTAAATCTTTTACAATTCTTTCTTTCACAGGTCTTGTATGCAACTAAATAAGTAAATAAGCATATTTGTCACACTCAATAAAGTTTTATTGTATTTTTTATAAAGGAAATATTATCTAAAGCTATTTACTTATTTTATTACGCGAGTGCATATCATTAGTCCAAAGAATCTAACACAGTTGGCTTCATAGATTAACCCTTAGCACTCGAGTGAGAGTCATCACTAAAAATTGCTATACCATTATTCAAAATATTGCTTAGATTATCAAATATGTTGGTATCTAATCAATTACTAAACATTTCATATCCACAAAATGAAGAAAATGATATAGAATGGAATTATTCTAGGACGGAAAGAATGCTTAATTTTCGAGTTAAAATAATTCAGGCTGCAAAGGGTTAAAAAGTGGGCCAATTGTTACATATATAGGAGAAAGAAGAAAATAGTATACACACCATGTGTTCATCAGTAATAAATAGTTTAATTGAATTACAATTTACATTTTGATGATTTATACATAATGCTTTGTCTATATTTGTTTCTACTGTTCCAAAATGCTTACAAGCTATTAATTGCATAACTCTAATAATGCAAACACAATTCGATACATTCAATTCACCTTTGTATAAATTATTAGTGCAATTCTTTTTGGAAATAACTTAATAGAAACACGTTTTTCAAATGAATTGTTTATAGTCTGTTATTATTACACAAAAGATGTATAGTATGTGTTCGTTTGCGTGCAGAGCTTTTTACAAACATATTTCAAAACAAATATGTTAAATACATTATGTGCTGTGATACGTGTTACCGTTTTCATCTGTTTTTGCAATTCATTTTATTGAAGTTCGTTGTCTGAACAGGACTTAAGGAAATGACAAGTATTCAAACCTAATAACGGTAGAAATAGAGCTAATTTTGCTGCAACGGGTGTCTTCAATTTTTCCATTAGATTACTTTGATCAGGCATCATCTTGTCAGCAACGTGTTTAAACACTTTACCGTCGTTATTTACGTAGAATGTAGAAAACCCATCATACCATCTATGAACAAGTTTTTATAATTTAATTGATACGGTACAGCACAGGAATCGGATTGTGAAATAAGAAGATTACTGAATTTACATACCCCTCGGAATCATGCTGTGTATGATTCTTTATGTTCCAAGCTTTAATCATCCAAAACGTGAGGAATATTCGTGTTCCAGATATACCTACTATACGCCAACGAACTTTAATACTACTGTCTTCTGGATGCATAGTTATTTTTAAAATCTCTAGTTTGACATAAGCAAATTTTATGTGACCGAATAATCTCATCCACAGCACTTGCTTCATGTAATTATGAACTCCTCTGAAATACAATATCAATGTATTATAAATTTGAAACAGTACATTCCGATTGTACAATTGAAAATATTTTAGATAGTACGCTTACGTAGTTACTGTTCCTTTAAAGTTGTTGACAAATACCATATCTTGCGTGTATATAGTATAGTTTAAAGTCCTAACAAACACGTTTGGTAACTACAAAAGAAAACAAGCTTTATGCAAGGTAAAGTAACATATTTGGAAAGCAAATACATACATCTTCTCTAAGGCTATTAAATATACGTTTCAATTGTGCCTCGGTCGGTTTATGATCGTCGGATGGTTGCTTGTCATCCGCATTTTGCACATTAGGAACAGGCTTGGTATGAAGAATACTTTGTTCTTTCGAACAAGGCGAATTAACTAGATTCCTGTTGACAGCGAGCCTCTCGTTGTGGTACAAACAAGACTTGTTCACATAAGGCCATCTCTGATCAGTATTCGCTTCTAACCATTGGAAATTATTATTAAATGCAGACTCGTTCATGGTAACAGCATTATCTTTGTCTACTGTATGAATATTTATTTTTCTTTGCTCTTGCATCCATGTCAATCGTCGTTTGCTCCAATTGAACTTTTTATTCAGTGTGCTTGACCATTCTGTGCGAACATCGAAATAAGTAACTGGCGAATATTGACCCATCAAATGGGACACAGAATTCAGAGATCTCTTCCCATGATTAGTTGCTGTTGCTGCTGGTACGTTCAAAAACTGAAATTTTACAAAAAGAATATTTTTATTTATTTGTCTCCTGTACTTTTATCTATTCCGAATATGTTAATACAATCCACTAAAAATATTAATGTCAATCAAAACAATTTCTAATTGAATGTCTATTATATAAGTATTTTGAGGTTAACATGTTCCGGCAATTTTGCATAACGAAAGAAAGCAATGATAATTTTATGCGAACCAACGATAATAATAGCAGCGACGATTGTGATTGAAATAATTTGCAACAATCTTGAATAAATATTCGTAAATACCTCTTCTAAGAACAAAGACGACTTAACATGTTTTGGTAAGCGACGGTCGATTTTCGTTACTTGTTTTCGGGTATTAACAAAAGGTGTAAATTTATTCGGGATATTTCGTAAACACAAAGACATCTTCCTCCTGTTTTTGGCTTACTAATTCATACTCGGTATCCTCTAATTACACAGAATATTAAAATACATACAATCCTACGACAAGCACAAACGTTCGTACAATCTCGGCATGATCACGATCACAGATAGTGAGACTGTGAGACTGTGACTGTGAGACAGACTCAGTCAGACACAGACAGACTACGACTATGACAGATTCATACTATTTCATACACGTTTTCGATTACTTTCCGGGAATACACTTTGCGACCCAGAAGGGGGCAGTCAGGGGCAGTGTATAGCTCCAGTGGGAAATTTAAAAATTTCAATGTTACTTTATTTACCGGTATGCTATTAATAGTTTTTTTAAAAATTTAATACAGTGTCTAACAGACACTTCCGAAAGAAATTATTAGATTACATTACTAAAGGAGCAATCGCCGGTGAGAGTAAAGAGTTAATAATGTTACGAATAAAAAGTCAAATAATAAGTCGTATGACAATTTCTTGTTTAATCATATATATATATATACATATTAACATGATGCTTTAACATGATGCTTGGCGTTATAATAATTATGATAAAAAATAATGACCATATGTAATCGCTTAATCGACATAGATGTTCATCTATACGAGGAAAACACTTTTAAACCAATAAGCAGCTATTAACACCTGTGAATGAGCAAGTAAAAATATTTATCAAACATTCTCTTGAGAAATTTCGCATCGGGGAAGATTCGAAGGAAGTAGTTCGAGAGTTCGTATGGATCATAAATGTTTGTTTGAAACTGTAATGACGAGAAATACATTTGAATTTGAATGAGTATCGTACATATTTTTACACGAGATGCTAATGGAATGCTAATCAGGTAAATACATTATCAACAATTATTCAAAGTTCGAACTTAATAATACAATATTACTTTTGGTTCGATAAAAATTTGCTCCTGTTACAATTCATAACTTTCGTCTTATCATACAAAGAATTATAACAAAAGATTCGTATTATACGAAGCTTGCTTTCAAATCAACGGCAAGCCATAATCTCTTTGTTATTTTGAAAGATTCATTCTTATAGGAAATGTTGCGTGCCTTACCAGAAGACACCGTTAAGTATGTATTAGAAATACGATTAAATGTGACATCATTTAAGGAGAATGCTATATCGCTTTGCGGACAATATCGGTATCAATTTGGATTCCAGAACCATTCGGAAATTCTTCGAGATTCCTGTTCCCTGCTCTCTTCTCTCGATCGGTGCGAAGACCGTTTCTTTTTCTTTTCCATTTTGTCTGTCTTGTCTTTCTCCTTATCCTTGTCTCTAGATTTCTTTTTCTTCTTCTTCTCTTTATCTTCCGTCTAAAAAATATCGAATTTCGTAGGGCCATAGATTAATTATTATTAAATAAAACATTGGTGAAATTGATGCAGTGACTTCCACTAATGTTCGGACGCTCTTAAAAAGACGATAACTTTTTAAATCTTGGACCATACGACTTGAACCTTTTTGAGAAATTAGAACAATTGGTTTGCTATACAATATGAGCAAAATTTTTGAGAAAAATTGCAAGTTATGTTGTAAAATGCAACTTTTAGTATTTACTTTACAATTCCGACCAATTGCAATTTTTAAAAAAATTTCATTTCACATCCTGTAGTAAACTAATTGTTTAAATCCTGCTGTAAAAGTTATCGTTTTTTTGAGAGCGTCGGAATATTAATGGGAGTTACTGTATATACCTTTTCTTTGTGCTTCTTCTTTTCTTTCAACACAGGACTGCTGCCATTCGAGCTCATGTGCTGTACACTAGCGTTATCGAGTAATTCTAGATGTACGTTGGAACTCGTTACACTAACATCTAAACTTTTATCGCTCAATCCTAGTCTGTCTTTCCTCGTGCTACTACTACTGACATCTTCGCCACCCTCAGGACTTTGTCTCCATTTAGAATCACCTTGGAGCCAAATATCGAATTCGTCGGAACTGATCTCTTGTTGTTCATTGATTTCGTAATGTAATTCTTGTTGTTCACTGATTTCGTAACGTAATTCTTGTTGTTCGTTGATTTGTAATTCTTGGTCTATCGACGACACAGAATCGCGTTTAACGATTTGTCGAAGTTTCTCCGAATTGATTTCCGTGTTCGTTAGAGATTCGCGTTTATGCTTCTGTTTGGATAATGGATTTTCGGCTAGTTTCGGTTGAATCGGAGGCGTTGTTTCCTCGGTGGATGATAAATCGTCTTCGTAACCAGCAACCAATGGATTTGCAGTTTCGGTATCGCTATTCAAAGTAAAAAGGAGAAAACAATAAGTAAATATGGAGTCGGGTTTCATTTAGGGGGGCAGTTTCGTTTCCAGGATTGCAAGTGTGTGGGATGCGCCTGTTCATTTTTCGATAATGCAAAGATCGAGGATTTCAGTAGTGAAAAGCGCTTGATAAAAGATCAATCTAGGCAGCAGTCGTCCTCAAAAATTCTATTTTTACGTTTACAGCATAAAGCTGCGCGTGTAGCTATTTTCATAATGCTGCGACAGCTACATGCTGCTGAATAATGCAAATTACGTCTCATAAACGTGAAAATAGGAGTTTTGAGGGCGATTGCGGCCTAGAGTGATTTTTTATTTGGCTCTTTTAACTACTGAAAAACCCCATCTTTGTATTATCGAGAAATGAGAAGGCGCATCCCGCTCCCTTGCAACCCTGGAAGCAAGTCTACCCCCTTAATCCTACTACTTCGCGTGGCCTAATATGTACCTTTCGGAATCTAACTCTTGGTGCTGTACTTTCTGTGGCGAGATTTGACTACCATCTTCCAAGAATGATCGATCTAAAAGACCATCGTCTGGTACAAAGTCTTCGACGCTGGTCAATGGTGCACCCGTATTCATATTATTAATGTGTACTGCTTTGTCCACCTCGTCTTCTTTTTTGTTACCAAATATCTTCGACATGAGCGATTGTGGTTTGCTAACGGAATCTCTTCTATCCGAATTGCTACTTAAAAATTCAGACACCTTGGAGTCCGTATTCGATACATTTTGCGAGGCAGATAACGCCGATGCAATCTGCAGAGTTTTAGTAGGAGCTACTTGATTCTCTAAAGTACTGAAACTCTCTTTCTTTGGCGATGTTTTCAGATCTATAGTTTTAACTGGTATCGGTGTACCACCTCCTATAGGACCAGGCATCGAAATGGATCTCCTAACTTCTGCGTTCGCATTTATGTTACCATTAGAAGACGATATATGATGATTGCTTAAAGAAGTTGTAACGTTAGAGACTAGAATACTGGCAGAGACGGAGTCGGCAATAGCTCTTCTTCTGTTAACAAGATTGTCCAGGAACTTATTGTAATCGGCGTCGTCGCTGTCCTGGAACAGGTCAAGCTCCTGTACCGTCAAACGTGTTTCCTCCTCGTTTGTTTCAAGCTGCTTCAACAATGTTTCTCGTTGCAGCTGAAGGAATGGAAGATTGAAGAATTTGTGCAGAAGTTTTAGCCCGAAGCCGTTTCTCATGGATGACTCCGTGTATCTTACCTACAAAGAAGAAATGCAGAGAAAGCAATTAATATTTCTTTACGTTGTTGCGACTAGACAGCGGATCTTTATGCAAGATAACAATTTTCTACCTAAATTGCAACAAACTTGGAGTCAAATAGAAATTGATTTTCTATCTTAATATGTTTGATAGGCTGAAAATAATGTAATAGTATTTTGAAATTTTTCTAATATTTCTAATCTTAAATTGCTTATTCGTTTTGTCATAAAAACATGAAACAGTGCTCTAGTTATGGCTAGACTGTGGAAAAATCTCATCTACTCAATTTTGCTATAAATGAATAAAGATCTGCAGATTAGTTACGGCTAATAGTACCAATGAATTTACTTGTGCCGATCTCTCGTGTAACGAATCAATAAAATACGTCACGTGATCCGATGTAACAGTTCTATGATGAGCCATATCACAATGGTTTCCTAAAACGATGACGGGAATATGGCTAGGTATTTTCGGAAGTTCCCTTTGTACATAATCGAACGTCCAGGATTTTGTGATATCCATCATAATGATGACACCATTGGTCCCTTTATAAACATCGAGAAATTCTGCGTCCAATGCAGGTTCCTCGATTATATTCTCCGACTGAGAATTATCCATCTTCAGGCCTTCAAACTTTTTTCTTCGTCGACCTTTATCTACAACATCCCACACTTCGACTTTAACAACGTCATCTGTAGCTTTATAGTTCCATTGAATGCTGGTTACTTGTATCTCTTCCGTCGGTATATATTCTTCTATAAATTTTTGGCCTTGGAGTCTATGAAATAAGCAAGTCTTTCCCACGTTTCTATCACCCTTTATAATAATTTTCACTGAAAATGGTACTGATATCATCGCAAATACTTCATGGCTTTATTAGGAATGAACAAGACATACGTACTATTATATTGTACACCTTTGGCAAATTTTCTCTGCAACGTCGTTGGCATGGACTGATGAGCTGGTCTTGGGGATACATTACCGACTCCATCGGATTTCCCAGCTAATCTTTTAAATGCGGACAACATCTCGTACTTCTTCTCGGTTGTGCCAAAAATAATGTAGGAAAATATCTTTTCCTTATCGATGCTAAGTCAAATATCTGAAACAGAGTAATTGCTATCACATTCTATTACTTTCCACGGTCATTATCAATCTTATAATTGATTAATTGTAACTGGCAGCGAAACAGTTTCCTTGTTTAAACACGGATACAAGCGCAATAAATATTAGAACTGCTAGACACGCGAGTTCTATAATATATTTCTCTAATGGTAAAATAAATAGCAATATTTATTAATCAATATATAAGATATGTAGGTAATATAAACATTTAGAAATCAAGTTAACATTCGTTATTGCTACACGTCTGAGTACGCTTATGAACGACAACTATATTTCGACGAGTATTTTTATAAGAAACTTCAGAGATAACGGAAAATTATTTCACCGCTTACCACATGTTATTCTAAATTATCTGTAGAAAATAAAAATTCATTCCAAATAGATAACCGATACAACAAAACGAAACCAGCTGTCACTTGGCAGCTACACTTATTTCTTTTGGTAATGTTGGTATTCGTTTCGTCGACCAGTTGTCAGTGGTTGTCAGCGCACGCAACACCAGAACAGTTTGCCATCCCCACCAATCCCCACATTGTCTGCCGAGTGGCCGAGCTCCAGCCGAGCCCCAATAGTTCTTCATGGAATAGTTCTTCTTCATGTATGAGAGGGGGGATCTTGAATTGGCAAAGCTGTGAGCAGAGAGTATATCAATGAGCGTGCTCACGTCCGGAATTTCGCTGTTCCCGGTGCTGCCCCATAGTCTAATTTTTAGCCTGGATCAGAACCTACATCATCTTTACTGATCAGTTACTAACCATTTGACTGATCAGTGATCAGTGACCATTGACGGCATTGACGGCATTGACTGTTTCTACCGTTCAAATCTTACAATTAGACCATGTACATACACCAACACTCTACCAGACCCTACACAACCATCCTATACTCCTGGAAAGTCACCCCCCTCCAAACAGAAGCCACGCAGCGGCTCGCGCGGAATGGTCTAAGTCTAAGGTTCAAGTTCAAATATACGTGTCATGTACTGCAGTCGGGGACAACACAGTGGATAACATTTTCAAAATTGGTCCAACGGACTTGAATTTTTTTAAGATGTTGGACCGAGTAGTTTGCTAGATAATGAATACACCAAAATTTATTTACATTGTAATTAGTAGGAATCATACAAAATTTTAAAAATGATGTTTTGTCAACTTTTTTATCTGTTGCAGAGATGTTGTTAGAACCTACATACATTATGGTGCAAAGCGAATGTATGTATCTTCTTCCCTAACACCCTTCCCCTATGTTGCAATTCCTCTGAGGTGAATAACAACAGGACTACCAAACGCATACGTTGTACGACTCTTTATTATAATAGCAATAATAATGGGATAGTGGTAGTAGTAATAATATGCAGTATACATTTCTCATTATCCATATTTTCCCATAAACATACATCGAACGTTTGAACCGCAAAGTGCATTAAAGATATATATCGGAATATGTTACATTAAGCCCGAAACGAGTCACTCATAAACCATCATATACATACATAACATACAGCTCAATTAATACTTCTGTTCAACTTTAACGTGTGTACTCATAGTATACCCTCCTATCATTTGCGGATTCATTGCAAGTATATATATATACAGTGACAGAATTAAATCTATTCATAGACCGGTGACGCTTACTGTCAACTGACAATTCTGGTTTCAGTGTAACACTAAATCAACAATTATCTCCATCGGCCTACACCTTAATAGGAATCGAAATGACCATAGACAATTCAGGAATGAAGAACATTCGCAAATTTAATGTTATCATTTACCGAGGATAATATGAAAATAATAAAATGTAAGGTGGTAAAAGTCAGCGGTGTATGAACATTTTTCGCATGCCGCTGTGTATCACGTCGGGAAGTTTCGAGTAGATCAATCTGCTCTTCGATCACCTGTTCGCTACCTACTTATTACATACATGCGCGGTAAGTTCTTATCTCGGGCGAAAGAAAACCATCGAGCATGACAAAAATAAATTTCAAGCACCGACCGAAATTGCCAACCTTGTTTAATAATTTATATTTCATCGCTAAAATAATCAAACAACGCAAACAGAAGCATATCTTATTCGGAAACGAAATGCCATTTTTCACAAAAAGAAATGTTCTGATTTTGAATACAGATTTTCTGGAAAGAATGGTGTCATCGATTTTGCTCTAACTGCACTCTCGAAGTGTTCCCCGGGAGGACTCTTACGCTTATATAATATGTACAAATCAAAAATTTCAATAGATATCTATATATATATATATACGCGTATATACATGTAACGTACACTAAGGAACGCGTTCGCATTACAATATGCTACAATTTATGCGCGATGTATTAGTCTTTGAAAGCATAGTTTCCGTGTCACGTGTATAAAACCAAAAACAATCTACCATATATTTCGCAAGAATTGACAAAACCAGCGTCACTCAAATTGTGATCAATGGCGGGGAGGAAAGAATCTGATTTGACTTTAAGGAAAATGGAATTTTTAGATCTCTTCGTTCCTCTCGAGAATTCCCTATGCAAATGGAATAAAGCCTACTAAACGTTCTCTTCAGTTTCTTCGCTTCTATCAAATCGACGCGATTCATATTTACGACACGTTCTGTTCGATCGTTGTCCTATCACAAAATGCCTGGACACCACCATGAAAAACCGATCAAAGGCTTACCCTACGTGTTTGTACATCGTATCGTAAATCGCTAACCTCCGCTCATGAAGTTCCCACGTTCTCCACTACCGGTTGTGGCTTACACGCAACGAAACTAAATTTCTCCCTTGTTATTCAAGTTAGCTAAAATATATGTGTGTAAGTATGGAATATATCACCGAAAGTAATGATCAGGAAAAGTACAGACTTTCGGAGCAATCGTTAGTATACGTTTTTAAAAAGAGTCTGCTGTCGCTCTGGCAGATTAAACATTTTATGGCATAAATCGACGAATTGAATATTCGAATGCTGTAGAAGCACCATTTTCCTCGAATCTCAGATTAACACTTTGCTATTCTTTATAGCGTACTGACAAGCTTTTTGATCATTCTGTTTTTCTTTTACAAGAGAACAAAGTGTTAAGCAAGCTGTGCACTTTTCGATTGGTACGAACAAGTTATATATCGGCGGATAGACGAGAAAAATCGTGTGGCAATTTGTTTAGTAAAAAAAAATGTGTAAGGCGGCGGCTATGTTCTTTTATGTTGGAACGTTTGTCTCACTTTGCGTTATTCTATCTAAAGTGCTACAAAAAAGACTTGACAGTAGGAAAACAGAAATTCAAGACCCTGGAGAGCTCGTGTAATAATGCAAACGGGAAGAAGCAGGACGTAAAGCACTTTCGATTTTCTCCGATCCGCGTCAATAGAATGGCAGTCACGCTTCTTATTAGTTACAACCTTGATGTAATGATACAATTCGCAGTTAATAACAGTAGCTGCATTGCACATCACCTAACAATGGGATCCATAAAATTTCTCATATACCTAACATTTCTTACATCATCGATATCTCGTGGCGATTCGCTTTGTATAATGCAATAATTGTTATTCCATCCAGCGTATAAAATCAGACTTCATATCGTATCGTGTCCGTAGACGTGTGTAACAAATTGTCGCGATACGATCAACATTATTTCAGCTATAGTTAACTTCGCAATTGATTCGCGTGCAAATTAATACTCTTCTTAGCATTCCTTTCTCTCTCGCTCTCGCTTTCACACACACATTCGCACTCTCTCTCTCTCTCTATCTCTTGACTTGTGTTTCATTTACGTTTCCGTCGCTATTGGAATTCTGGCGCTTCATCAGTGACGCTATAGAACAATATGAATTTTAAACGCACTAAAACGGTTCAGCAATATAGTTCAGCCCACTCGGAGTTGGAGTAAGAAAAATATCTAAGATCTCCACTATTCTTCGACTTCTTCTCGTTGAACCCGTGAAAACATTCCGAGTAAAAGGAAACTGAACGGACGAAACACTACACTGTGTATCTGTTTCCAGTGAAATTCGGTTAAACAACAGTGGAAAAGGTACCTTGGGTAACTAGAAATTTTTGCCTTTTTCTTACGTAGTCCTGTAGAATTTGGCGAGAAAATGCGAATAATCCAAGTTTCAATCCTAGGAGATCAGTGATTCAAAAATTACGAGTGTTTAAAGTTGAGCAAATTTCAGTGATGGACGCGGCGCTCTTACCTGTCAAAAACACTGAAAATCGCTCAAGTTTAAACACTCGTAACTTTTGAACTACTGGTCTCCTAGGATTAAAACTTGGATTTTCGGCAGTTTCTCGGGAAAATCTACAGGATTACAGAAGAAAAAGGCAAAAATGTCTGGTTATCCAAGGTACAGTGCAGCCGCGGAAAGTACAAGCTAAACAACACAAACTGGTCTGGATTAGATTTAGAATAGTTATCCGCGAAACGACAGCTACGACGGTCTACTCGAGGAGTCGTATCGTTAACTTTCGTTTCGCGGCGAATAAATCGGAGTCCAAGTAAGGATTAAAACTGGATTCAAAACTGCTGTGTACACTCAACTGAAACAAGTGGCGCGTTCACTGTCGTTCACTTACTTATCCTGAGGTATTTTTGCCGGTGTGTCTGTGTGTGCCTTACAAAAACTTTGATTCGCGCGAATGATCCTGATCAGCGAGCTCGTTGTGGAACGTCCCGCGAATTCTATCGCGGAGGATACCGACTCGGCTGTGTAGGTTTCCCTGAATGATCCTTCAAATCACTCGGGTTGTACATCATTGGTCCCTAAAAGCAAAGATTCGCGTTAAAACACCGGTCAACGGAAATCGCATGTTGAAATTATAAAACAGATATACATATATTAATTTTAATCGAACAAGATTTGTTATACTGTTTTCTTACGATCTGGCATTGGAAAAGAAACTAAAATGAAGTAAAGAAATTAATATAACCATATGTAACATTATCTTTCCGCTTCTTCTTTACAGTCACTGGTCTGAGACTTTCGTAAGTTGACCGATTAAATGCAACGAAAAGCAACGAGAATGTACACCGGAGTTCGCAACCAAAAATCTATCCTTCACCAAGCTTTCCCATAGTTTTGCCATTGAAATCTTATGTCTTATGAGATTAATGTGCTCGGCATGACGAACGTAAGCTTGATTTAGCAGTAAAGCCGCACGGTGGTGGCACAAATCGAAGGTAACAATGCTCGTATGATATCTATCGAGGATACAGAGTATTTTTTAAGTGGCAGAAATCGCGCGTGAATCGTGGGAAAAGGCCATGGTAAAGCGTGTCTTCCATAGCGATATCACTCGCGGAAAGTATTGCTCTCCTTACACATCAGGAACCACTCTACCTAGAAGAATGTGCCAATTAAAATATACTCCTCGATTTGGGTACCGTATGGTAAATTGTATATTTAATACCGTCGAATTTCAGTAACTCAAGAACCTTTCCTTCGCTAAGAAATCTCTACAAATCGACATAGAAATTTACTTCGATTTGACTTCATAAAAGAAGTTTAAAGTCAAAGTCTCATCAGTAGACTGCAGATCTTTATATCAACTCAGTACTATTGTTATTTATTTCAGGTCTATAAAGGTTTATTACAGCTGGGAATAAAATTATATTTGACTCCACTTTCTCAAAACACGACTACAAAAATTGCATGAACATCCGCTGTCTACCCATCTGTGTAGTTTCACCGAAATTCGACTGTATAATATTAGCTCATCTCATGATTAATGCTGTCTTTCGTTATACTCTGCACAAACATTGGTTCGCAATTAAAACTTCTACTGCTATTGAAAAATGGATGAACAGTTTATTTTTGCATTACTCATGGGACGAGTTTGTAAATAAGTTACTGTTTTCTATCATGTGTAGCTCAGTAGAATGTATGAATGATCACCTCTGGAATGAGAAACGACTAACGCCGCTGGATTACCTTGTTCCTCGGGAGGAGACGCAGATCCCTCATCGTGTAGCTCTGCACCTCTCGCGATAACGAGCTGGTTGAGCTCCATCGAGAGAGCTGTGTGCCATATACAACACAACAATCTTGTCTCACTAACCAATACTCGGCTTTCGCAATGATTAGGTATCAAAGTATGCGAAGATTATGCAACGCCGATGCTCACTAGTACAACACGAATGCTTCTAACGCAAAATTTTTCTTTCCTACCGCTAGATGGAAAGGAAACGTTGAAGTCATCGGTGTTGCAAGCCTCTCGCATCGCCGTAAAACAAACGCAGTATTTTCTATAGTAGAAGTGTAATTTCATTGTAACAATCAAACATGCTCGAAATCATCACACAAATACTCTACTGTGTCCTGTACCGTGTGTTACGATGCCAACCAGAAACCTCTCAGTGCTCTATTCGCCAGAAAAATTGTCTACGTGCATAGAAATAAAAATTGTTAAAGCAGCATGAAGCTCTCAAAGTAATGTTAACACTGTAGCCACCGTGATAATCTGTTAGTTAGCGTTTCGATTACTTAATTCTTGAAAGACTGTTACATAGATAAAGTGTTAACAAGAACGCGGTGGTTAATAACGAAAGAAAGAAAGGACAGCTTTTTGCGAACGCTCTACTCCATTTCCTGCTGCTTTATCGCTTCCCACAGGCATAACAGTACTAACATCGATTCGTTCGGATTGTCGGATTGCAGAGAACTATGGTTTGCTGTAGCAAACACGTATACATTATTTACGGTCTGAACCATGCTGGCAGATAAAATACGGCATACCATGCGTGCACGACCATGACAACAATGTATAAGATTAATAAAATAGTCCTTACTATCTGCAACAATTATTATTTGGCTACATCATTCTGCCTCCCCGACTGCTTGCAAAGAAAACATAAAAAAGAAAGGTGGATTAAACACAGATCGTCAAGAGAAGGAATATCTGTTACGAACTCGAGAAAAGTGAAATTAGTATGATCGTTAATGTGACGCAGGAAAGCACACGGTTTTCAAGAAACAGCAACGAGACTATCGACACTCTTTCTTTTTTATTCTCGAATCGTATCTTTCGAAAGGAGAAGAAACACCTACTCTTTGACCTTACACTCTGTCCCCCACACTCTCTCCCTAATTTTTATACGAACACAGACTGTACAAACATAAACTGAAATTGAACGTAGAAGAGCCTCTTCAGGGGAATAGACGATGCACAAAACTAGGGAAAATGTTCAAACATAATCGATCGTGTGTTACCGAAAGGGGTATAATCGGTAAGAGAAAGTAACATCTTAACATTACAGTTCCAGAGACAAGTACAACCAAGCTGCATACCAGCATACTGCAGCCATAACTTAAAGGTAACAAACGGGGTTGTGTACGATTAGTCGAAAACTGTAGAGGCACATACTGCAGCCACAACTTAAAGACGATAAACGGGATTGTGTACAATTAGTCCGCATCTATAGACGCATACGTGAAACTGTATTGTTAATGTTGTATATCTATACATGTTTGTAGTGACAAAACTGTGTACAGAAATGTAACGGAAAGAAGAGAAATGGTGTATCTAAAAACATAGCGGTGATTGCATTTGAAAACTTACTCCTTGAGATGCATTTTCGGAAACGTTTGCCGATGGTGCAGCGGGCGTCGACGTTGATGTTAGAGAGGTCATGGTCGCGTTCAGGTCGTTCACTGGAAATTAATTACAATATAGAATGTGCATAACATCTACGATCTAATATTTTCAATTTACGATTATTGAGATTATAAAGATTCATGAGGAATGACTAAAAACTTGGATAGACACATTGTCGTTATTTTTATAAAATAACGTAAAATAAGGTTCGTAAATCTAGGGTCAAGTGTACTCGGAAAGAATGGTGTACAGACCTGGTGCAGGAATGAATAATTGAGGCGAGGAGGTTGCCATAGGTACAATCGGAGACGTTATGGGGGTTGGCATGTTTGGAGGCGCAGCGGTGCTCTTCGAGCCAACGGGATTCATCACGTCTATGTAATTAGCGCGCATACTCCTTCCTTTCGGTAATTTGAATTTATTAATGCCAGATTCGTCGGCTTGCGAGGGTGGTTGAGGTAGCTGAGGTGGCTGAGAGGGCTGTTCCGCTATAGGTGGTCTAAACCCCATGTCGGAAGCCTTTGGAGGCGGAGCTAACGTCGTAGAACCAGTGTCCCCGTCTTCGTCCTTGTTCGTCCACTTCTTGGCAACAGGATCCCACACGATCTGTTCAAACACACAATCGATTAAAATAAAAAACTCTTTGTTTGGAGATGTAGACGGTACTGGAACTACAACCCCTAGTCAAAATATTTTCACCAGGGGTGTAGACTACAGGGCTCAAACAGGGAGTTGCATCGGCAAGTGTTAGGAAACGACACGTTAAATCTGAAGCCAGAACGTTTGAATAATTCGTTAGCTGTTAATTGTCCGAACAATCAGGTATACTGGCCTTCTCCTCTGGCACCGTTACAATCAGAGATGTTCAACTACCCCAAGTACCCGCGTGAGCCCTTATAAAACATAGAAACCAACTGTCGTGATTGTTCAGAGATCTTTTTGAGCAGAGCTAGGTAAAATTTGAAACAAATTCGAAAGAATGAGATACTAAAAACTTAAATAATCCCTCGCAATACTATTGGAATTACAGGGTAGAGCATTTAAATCATCTTGCTTGCTATTGATTAAATGCTCCCCTGTATTTAAAATTCGATTGCCTTCCTCGACTACCGTCTCGAAGCACTTCGATTTTCCCCAGCTCTGTTTTCACACGCGTCGCGCTACCCAGAGAGCGAGGATCTCACCGTTGGATTGCTGTCATCAGGTAGAATCATTTGGTTCTTCGGTTTCGGAGCGAACTTGCTGAACAGGCCGCCAATCCATGAACCTCCGGTGTTCGACGGTTTCTTCTCGGTCGGTTTCTCCGCAGGTTTCTTGGCAGTGGCTGTCTGCTTGGCGGATGTCTTCGGTGTTTCCAACGCGTCCAACTCTTCGAGCGGGTCGAACTGCTTCCTCGTCGACGGAGTCATCGAGATCGCCGGCTTCGGTGGCTGAAATAAAGTATACGATTCATCATCGCAAAATTGTTCCGGCAAAGTTGATCACTGTTTACTGCAACAGCAACCGTCCCAGGGTTTTATTTAGCTGTGCGATTCTGTTCTACGCGTTCTGAACATCCTGGTACATCCGCGTAGCTATCACAGTAAGTAGTGAAAAACTTTGCTTGCGTAACAAACAGTATATCGTACAATCGTTGTTGTCAAGTTAAAACAACAAAAAAAAAAGGCGCGGTCTTGAAAAATCCACAGAATATTCGATGATATATATAGGAAACTTTATTGTATATTTAACAATAACACTTGTGTACATAAAGTGACATCTAAAACAGAGAGCTAGCTCTATGAATCCGGCTCTAGAATTACTCTGTATCAAAGAGCTTCGTTCACAACCGACACTCTATAAACAACGCAAAGCATCCGGTAGACTTTCTCGACGCGGAAGAATTCAAGAAAAACCGCTCAGAATTCACCGTGTGCTCGCTGATTTCGTCCAGGCTCGTTAGATTCTTGAAATGTATTAGGTTTCTGCATATGAAATATTTGATGTTTTACGAGATATCAGATTTTTACATGTTTCTTGATTTCCAAAATCTGCAGTCTAAAATCGGACATTCCATATGCAACAATCTAATACAAGAAATCCTTTAAGTTTGATCGAAATCAACAGTCAGGCGATTCCTGGGCGGTCCGAATGGCTCGGAAGTAACTTAATCGTAAGTTCACATAACATTTCCAGTATGAAACTGAGAGTGGTGGAGGAGAACGACCTAGCGCATCGAAATTTATAAGACTCAGCTACTGGTTATCAAAACGCAACAATCGCAGCGTTGACCTGTCGTCGTCTACTCGCAATTCGTCGGGACATCGATGTCGTATGTTTTCATGAATGTCTTTTCGACAGGGTGATTGTTAAGCTTAGCCGAGTTAAGATCACTTCGAATTGGCCTGACCGGTAGATCTATCGGATAGGTTCCGCCGGAGATGAACGGCTTGTACCGACGGAATTCAGAGGAATTCTGCGAGGAGTTTGCGTAGGACCAGGCGTCGACTGTGTCGTAAATAACGTCTTTCCTTCGAATGTGGGGGGCTACTCTCATGACCTTTTTATCCTCGAAGTTACAGTACTGTGTCAACGTCTGACTATCGGGGGAGGGGGAGGGGCCAGGCATTCCTCTCCCTAATCGCGAGTCGAGCTTGGAGATCGTCCCCAGGCTGACCTTGGTGAACTGTACATCTAAATCGGTGATAGCCGCCGGCGATTTGCAACTATCCTCGTTAGCCAGAGGTTCCGGTTCGCACGGGATCGTATCGTTATCGTGGTCCGACTTCTTTCTGACTTTGCATTTCAAGAACACAGGAGGTTCCGAGGAAGGCGGCTTCACGTATCTAGCGTCTATCTTCTTAATCTTTCTCGCGTCTCTCGGAGAAGATTTGTTGCTCGTTAAAATCTTCGGATAGCTCGTCATGATTTTTGGATAGGTGATCATTTTTTTTGAAGGTATCGTGGACTTGGTCTCGTCTACGTGGCTCGACCGATAGAGATTCGAAACCGAAGACGATGATGAGATAACGATATTCGACTCAGGGGAAGAACCGGAAACGATTCCTCCGACTTGTTTCGCTAGAGTGTCGCTTAATACTTTGCGTCGACGTAACGAGCTAATGTTGGTCCCGTCCAACGAGCACTCGCCGGGAACAATACTACTATCCGCAGTGAGCGCGTAATTACTTACTTCAGGAGTGGCTGTTTTATCTTCCGTTTCCGTCTGTCCGTATGCGAGCATCAAGAAAAACGTGAAACAAAATTCTGTTATTTTCGCGTCTAATGAAGAAGCTTTGTTAAGAGTCTGCGTGGAGCAGTGGGATGCTTAGGGTGTCCCGTTCGTTACCGTAGACTACCTTAGAGTCTTCGAGTCGTAATTTACATTCCGATATCCTTAAGACAAGAATATCTTATTCCATTTTTAACAGGGACACCCTGCATACGATCAGCAAGACTGAGGAGATGAAACGAAAAAGTTAAGCTAGTTTATTGCAACGACTGACTCTTACCTCATAGTTCCATTTTTCCTGTAGCTGAGAATTGTCGGTTTCACCTTGTTCCGAGGGATACGGAGCACCGGTTGACTGCTGCTGCCAATTAGTAACGTTGTTTCCGTAATTGCTCTGGTAATAAGAGTCTTGGTTCCAATAATCTTGTTGCTGCGATTGTTGGTAAGATTCGTCGTTGTTTCTTGTATATTTCATGGACTGGTCGTACGTGTCCGGCATATTGGACGGCAAAGACAAAGGTTGCCATTCTGATTGCACATCGGTCGAAGGAACGTCCATCATCGACGTCGGACCCTCTCTGTACTCCGCTTGAGGTGGGTTCCAGACTTGGACATGTTGCTGTTGTTGCAGCTGCTGTTGTGGGTGCTTCATCTCGTACATTTCTTGAGCTTGCAGACTACTGTACGACTCTTGCTTCGCGTGCGACCCGTAGGCATCGTTCTCGACTATTTCCCCGGACTGCGAGAAAATGTAAGATTTAGTACTGAAACAATCGATTCACACACAACCAAAGTAATACGCATTGAACTTACACTGCACTTGCTAACAATCTCCGCTAAATTATCGAACCACGGTACAGTGATAACTTCGTCGGTGGAGTCCTTGTAGACCGGGTCATGGTACTTAATCCTGTCCCCGAGATTGTACACCGAGCAGATGAACGACTTCTTGTACTTGGACGGCTCGTTGGCGATGTTCACGGCGATCTGTTCTATGTACAACAACGCTTTCTCGATCAGCCCGTGGTCCATCATCTTCGATGCCAAATCGAACTTGAAAGTCTGAAGATCGATCAACGTGAATCTCGGCTCGCTGAGGTTTCTCGCGTACTCGTAGATCTCCGTCAGCATCACCGCTTCCGTCGTGAGGAACGTGTTATACGGTTTATGGTGGTTCGCGCCTATCAGCACCAGTTTCACGTTGCTCGCCCCGTACGCCCCGAAGTCGACCTGCGAAAGGATGTAACAGAAGTGAGCGGCGTGGATGTCTCCCCGCGCAGATAGCGTATCCCCGAGAGTGGTGATCGAACGACGATTAATCTCCGGATTCGAGGACGTGTTGGAGATGATCATAGCTAAATGAGGTCGCCAATCGTCCCATTGCGGATCCGAGATACTGGTGACGACGGCGGGCACGCGACCAGAGTGCAGCTGATACAACGTTTGCAACGGGTCGTGATACGGTAAACTATTCGCGAATCGGGTCATCACGGACGCATGGGTGCGTTTGTCCAACTTGCTGGCCAGGAACAGCGCGTGCCCCCAAAGTCCCTCGGTCATAGCATACTCTGCACAATAAAAGCGACGAGTATTGCAATAACGCGATCATTCAAACAATCAAAGAAGACGCAACTTGAACGAACACGTACCCAGCGCTTCTTGAACCAAACCGTACAGTAATGTGTTTCGGAATTCGTCTGTTATTTGCTCGATGCTTTTCTGCGTTTTGCTCTCCGATTTCTCCGAGACCGCCGCGCCAGCATCTTGGCTGCTCTGGAATCCATCACCACCTAGTTCTGATCTCTGAGATATCACCGACTCTCTTCTTCCCGAATCCTGAGGCTTCTTAGGCAATTCGTAAGGATACGCTTCCTTGTTTCTGAGCAACAACGCCGCTATGTCGACACCAACAACGTTCTGTAACGACACGTACAATTATTAGGTGAGTGCAAAAGTTCGTCTCCGATTTCGTATTAAAATTCCTCGTTATATTTTAATACGAAGCTTTTGCATTGGCCCAATAGAAGTGAAAGAACATCAAGGCATGTATCTTACGCCGTTTTGTTGGATCAGCATGATCATTAGCTCGTACAAAAGTATGTACGAGGCACGATCGGCCATTTCTTCGTTCGCCGCTGCTTTCTTTATTTTATTCTCGCAATACTCGATAATTGTCTTTTTATGTGTGACACCCCTATACGAAGAAGAAACACCGCGTTAAAACATAAGTGGAAATCTAAAGGAAATTAAATACTATATTCTAAGCAGGCATATTCGAAGGTGCTACAAATAATTGTCTGCAACATGCAAAATTACTAGTGAGTCTATTTATACTCGAAATAATAAGCATGCTTAGATGTATAAATATATTGATTACACTTGCTTAATTAAAGGTCCAGGATACGCCCGTAAATCACGCGTTACAGGGTCGTGCAAGAGTAGGTTGTCCAATTTAAGAATGTCCACCTTGGCTCTTTCACCATCGGTTGGATAAGATGGAAGCACATGAATCAAAGATCCGATCGAGAAACAGCCTATGGATGTGAGATGTTTTTTATAGTCTATTATATATGGTGTGCTAGAAATGTTTGGTTCTCCGACGGATTAAATATATGTATTTATATTCTGAATAATCGAGTACTATACCATATCCGTGAGAAGTGGAGAATTTAGTCGGCGTCATTCTTGCCGAAGCACTCGTTGAATCCTCGAGCAGAGATATGTCGGCCAAAGTTCGTTTGTCACCGGTTGTTCTGCGAAATACAGTTCTTAGCCCAAATAGGTGCTAATCATTAGACTGGGGATCTTTATGCAGAATAAAAATTTCCTGCATCAATTCGTTCATTCTTTCTTTACTAATATTAATAGACCAAAAAGAAATGACATATTTTAATTCTTATAAGTCTGCAGTCTAATCATAATAGATAGCAGATTTTTGTACAAGTCGTGGACTCGAACGAAAGTTAATAAACGCATAAAAATCCGCAGTCGAATCGTAAGAAAACTAATAGAAAGATAAGCTGCGATGAATATCCATCTACCGAGAAGATCTCAACTTGAATACCAAATGTACTATAGCAATAGTATTTCGTATCGTCTACAAAGGATGAAAAGTAAATGATTCTTGTTAAAAATCTACACGAGCAAAACACACCAAATTTTGGTGGAAAAATCATCTAGCATAGAGAAGAAGATACATCGAATGCGACGAGAGGATGTTTCAAACTAACAATAAGTTACTTTCGATAGGTAGCAGAGATTCGACAAATTTCAATACGTCTGTTGCAAGTTTCGAACCGAGAGGACTCTCTCTCTCTCTCTCTCGGTCTCACCTATTTGAATTTAGACAATACGGCGGTCTCCGTTGCGGACTCCTGGCCCATCCAGGACACCCGAAATACGGGACATACAATGCTTTGTTTGGCGAGTGCAAGCATGCGCTTGGATTCGTAAAAAATCTAACACATAATCGACATTGTAAAATCCATAAAGAAACCATAGAATCGAAGAATCAGTTTCGTTTCTTTCAAATCTTTACACAGCTCGTGAGGAGGCTCACCTGTCGTCACAAGAGCTACGACCTGAGTGAACGCTTGCCCTGTCTTCTGGATAATTGGTAACGCCACGGGACACGAGCTGCTGTTGATGTCGGTTGGCATAGTACTTGTGGTACCATTCCGAGTAGGCGGCTGGATTCGTTCGTCGTAAATTCTCGATATACGCGTAATAATTGCTGGCGTAATGAGCGTTGTAATCGTATCCAGAGTAGCCTCCTAAGGAACATGCTCATTTTAATCCTGGTTGTAATAATTTAGTCAGAGATACAGTAATGTCCGACTGTAAGTCTTGCTGAAAACTTGACTGTTAGTTTGCACGTTGCTCATTCCACTGGGGGGCATACCCCGCGAGGGGCTAAGAAGCTCGAGCTGCCTCGATCGCCGAGCAGTGTAAACACGCCGCGAAATCCGATACCGGACGAGTATATCGGTGTGAACCAAATTACTTATGATATAATTCCGATGATATTTACTTGTGTAATGAACGACGAATGTTTCGGACGCAAGGAAGAACAGCGTATGGGAAATACTTTGAACTGTGCCAGCGCACCGCGACTCTCCGCGTCTCTTTCTTTCCCATACGCTGTCCTTCTTTGCTTCGAAAACTTTCACAATCCATTAAACAAGTAAATATAATTGGAATTACATCATATTTGGTATTATTTTCATTAGAAAAATGCCACGAATATGTTGATCAAAGTCCCATAAAAAAATAATAAAAAATAAAGAAGTTTTGTTACAGGGGGGATTAGTTATGTTTACACTTCTCGGCGACCGAGGCCTCTCGAGCTTCGCTGTCCTTTTTATCACGTTTTTATTTTTACGCTCGGTGCGGTCTTTGAAGCCACAAAAAATAGTGTCCTGCTCATATCTAGGTCACAACACAGAACGGAGAAATGACTTACAGTCGAACATTACTGTAGCTAGATTTTACGAATGTGTACCGTTGTAACCATAATAAGGATCCCTCGATCTCACATAATATGCTCGGTCTCTGTCGTTGTAGGAGGATCTGCTGGATGGTCTGGACCTGAGGAACACGGTCAACGTTATTGTAACATTTTACCCCCTGGCACACATTTTCAAAACACATACCCCCTGCTATACGGATCATCGTAGTACGGATCTCTGACATCATAATCGTCGTATCGTCTCGGTCGTCTATCGTCCCGTCTTCTATCACGATCAACGTAATTCCGATCCCAAGGGTATCGGGAATCGTAATCGCGGATATCCCTCTCCCTTCGACGTACATCATCGGCCCTGTCCCTTCTGCGATCATCAGGCGGCCGTCTCCTACTGTCCCGTTCATCCAGATCGTCTTTAGTTTGTTTGTTCCGTCTCTCGATATCTTCCCGGGGATGTCTATCCAAATCGTCCCGGCTGTGATGCTTCCGATCGTCCTGTACGTAAGGCATTTCCCGACGATCGAACTCGTCACGGCCATTGTATGGTCGATCGGTCTCACCGCCCCGACGACGATCATAATAATACTCGTCGTCATATTCACGTTCACGATCGTAATAGGAGTTCTTTCGTTCGTACTCGTATCGTCGCCGTTCCGAGCTACTGTCGCGTCGTCTCTCCCTGCTGTCGTCCCTGCTGTTCCCGGATCCCTCTTCGTTCTCGTCATCATACGAATCTCTGCGATTCGACGAGCTCGAAGCTCCTTGAGCCTCGCGTATCGACGCACCCACAGCTTCCTCGCGTTTGCTCCTCGAGTCGCTGGCTTGGTCCGATATGCCGGCTAAAACACAATCATTCACGGTACACAATTCAATTTCCAATAGAAAAATGAGAATTTAATTATTATTCTTAAATGACAAACAAAAAACCAAAAGCACGTATCCCATATTTTTATTCACAGATTGCAGATACGAGTTTGCATAAAAATTGACGAATAATTAGTAAGGAAAATCGACTTACAGCTAGTAGAAGGAACTTCCTGGGACCCCGTGACAACTCTCCCGTTGGGTCTGTCGTCGGAAGATTGAGCAACCTCGTTAGGAGACGCGCCTCCAGGTATCTGCCTGAGGTTCTCGTCTGTTTGCTGATTAGGGTCTTCGGGTTCGTTGCCCCTGCCAGGAACTTCTCGCGTCTCGCTGGATTCCAGCATGATCTGAGGTTGCGGCTGATACCTCTCCTCTCCGGAAGGATCGTTCCGGGATTGTTGAGGAGGCAACGAGCGTTCTCTGCCAGATGGATCGTTTCTACGTTCCAACGTGTCCGAGTCAGCTCGCGAGAGCATCGGAACGCTTCTCTCCTGACCAGGAGGGATATCGCGTCGCTCGGATCTCTCGCTGATGTTTCTCAATTGCAGACCCTGTTCCTGGCCCGAAGGATCGTTTCTCCTTGGATCCGACAATCTCTGAGCAGATTGGACGTACTGCTCCTGGCCGGTTGGATCATTCCTACGCGGATCTATGGAACTCGACTGGCCCGGTACTTCTCGCAGGAAAGGAATATCGTTAGGCACTTCGTCGTTCTCGTCGTCCTGGCTCGGTGGAGTCGGCTCGTGCTCCTGATGCGAGTCCGTCAACTCTCCGGTCTCTAAGAACGTGTTTCTATCGTTCGACGCGAACTCGTAATTGTCCGGCACCTGTGAAATAATAATCTCTCAGATATTACAACTCCTCTATTCGAACTACATAGCATAGTCAACCAGGCATAATCATTAGACTGCAGATTTTATGCTTTTACCGTGCCACTGGTAGTACATAAAAATCCGCAGTCCACTAATCATCGTATCGTACCTGTTCCGGTTGTAGAGATGGTAGAGGCCGTGTCAGTTGTTGAGCAGCAGGCACTTCAACGTTGTTCACCTCTTGCCGAAAATCGCGCGTGCTCGCCGTCTCTTTAACCGGATTAATAACCGGTTTCGGATCATTATCCAGCGTCTCCTTGTTTATAGAATCTCTCGAGCCGTAAATATTGCGTTCCTGCAACGACGGCGTGACTACCTCCAGATTGACAAACTCGGTAGGCTGTTGAATATTCTCATAATTCTCGACGTTCTGTTCGGCACTCCAGTCCTTGGTCGGCCTGGGAAGATCCTTCGTGTACCATGGATACTCTGAGGAGCGTGGTAGCGTGCTCTGATTGTACCACTGATCGTATCCGCTTTGCACCAAGTTGTCCACTGGTGTAACACTCGTTGCCTGATACCCGAGCTGCGCAGACAGTTCTTTGTTCACCTGATTATCAATAGGTTGGGAATGCTCCACAGGAGCGCCAGCATAGTCAAAGGACACTCCAGGGATATGATCCGTGGCACTATGAGGAGCCGTACTTTGAACCCATGCATCTCCGGACGTAGCAGGAGCCGGTAGTGCTTCGGACGATTCGCTCTGATGTTCTAGGTGTTTGCTAGTCTTGGGACCGATGCTCATCTGTTCCAATTTCGCGGGCAGTTCCTCTGGTGAATTGTTCTTCCCCCATTCCGCCAGGTCGCCAACCGAATTGAACTCGTTGTTCTCCTGTACGGAAACGTTTTCGGAACTTGCAACGGTGGATACAGTTTCGGGAGTCGACGACATGTTCAGTCGGGAATCGGACAACTGTGTTTTCGAGACGCTTGTTTTCGTAGCAGGATCTTTAGAGAGGACACTCGGGATTAACGAGGGTACGGACTTCTTCCTCTCCTCTGGCTCTACGCCAGTTTCTAAAGGCGGCGGTGGAGGCATGTTCGGTAAAGAGTAGTGAGCAGCTGTGCGACTTTGTTGCCAATCATTTGGAGGAATAACACCGGTATTGTCCGGTTGAAGATGCTCTTCTGGTAGATTGTTGTTCTCCTGTTGCTCCTGCAACCATTGGCTACTGTGCAACTCGTTCGTATGCTTCCATTGCTGCAGGGGATCCACGCCGATCGGTTGAGGCCAAGAATTGAAATCGGTATTAGGACTTTGCTGGACGTTGGAACCTTGCGTTTGTTGAACCTGGTTGGGCAGCACCGCTTCGTAATTTTGATTGTTCCATTTCGACGCCGACATGTTCATTTGATTCGATCCGTTGTTCGCATCGTTCGTGGAATATTCTTTCTTAGCGTTCTCAGGGGCGGGCGGAAGATGCTGATTCGATCTGTTTCGTGGCGGCCATGGTGGACACTGATTACCCATATCATCGAAATGTTTCGCCTCTGTATCGATCTCTGGATCCGGCCAATCGCCAGGCACGTTACTCTGGCAATTATTCGGCGGCAACGAGTTCATTTGATCCGTCTTGTGCCAATTATAATTGTTACCGGCTAAAAAACTGTACGCTGCCTGAGCCTCCTGACTTTGTACAGAGGGTCGTTGCTGCGGATACGGAGCAGGTTGGGGACATTGGGGCTCGTTTATCCATTGTGGACGATCGTAATCCAAAGACGCTGATTTACCGGAACTGGGTCGAGGAGGCGGTGGATATTGCTGATATGGATAATTTAAATAAGGTGGATAGGAATCCGAATGGTTCGAAAGCGGCTGTCTGTTACCAGCTGTTCCATGCGTGTTCCCATCTGGTATAGAATTCTGATTAATCAAATCAGTCTTGTTGCCATTAACGTTTTGATAATAATGATCCTGAATGGAATTGGATATCAGCTGCCCTTGGTTCTTATACGGTGGTGCATAATGCTGTGGTTGTTGCTGGTCTTGTTGAGGTGGTTGTTGCTGCTTCTGTTGTTGTTGTTGATGTTGTTGTTGCAGATTATCTGTCTGCTTATCAAAGTCCCAATTCCACGAATTATTCCAAGGATCTGCTGTTTGTTTCGACTGATTCATAACTGCGGATTGTTGCTGCATGGAATCATTGGATGGCACATCCGACTGCATTCTTCCCATCGGGTTCCACATGTTTTGATTATGAGCTCCATATCCTAAATTGTGATCTACTCTAGACCTCGTTGGTCTAGCTCTGTAGGGATTCTGAAAACATAGTTTAAACGTTAATAAACCAGCCGAACATAAATGTCTGTATGTAAATACTGTTTTACTCACACTCATACCGCCTTTAGGACAGTACCGCTTGCTTCTTACTTATAATAAAACCTGTAAACCAGGAACTAATGTTTATATTCAGTTATATCGAGAAGAGAGCATATGCAGACTCAATCTTGTTAGTTTTAATAAATTCCTATTTGTCGGACAACAAGATAAATCTAAGAAATTCTCATTAACCGTCCGATCGGTTGAAACATCAAGAATTCGCATATTCTTATTAATTATTCGACCATCGGTAGTTATTCAGAGACAATTCATTTATTCAAGTGGAGGGAAATCTACTTTCGCATGTAATGAGTAACTTATATGCATGTATGTATATACACGTATGTACATATACATATGTGCACATATACGTATACATATATAGGTCAATAGGAACCTATTTTTCATTATTCTAATAACTCTTTCAACAATCACATCAATCGCGTACCAGCGCCTTTTTCATTTTCACGTTTTCGGTACAACGAAGGCAAGTGTCGCGAGGTCGACAAGCGTCAAAAATCAAAATACAAAATCCGTTGGCGCTGGCAAGAGGTTCGTCCGAGAAACAAAATTCCTCGAGCTTCCGAGCGCGAGAAAACGCGAAATTCGTTTAATTATGTAACGAAAATCGTGAGAGGGCAGCTTTGGCGTGATAAAATCGAAGTTGCCGGACAAGATGCGGACGGAGATACGGAAAATTCGAACGGTTCTGACGAAAAGTCAGGATACCAGCTGTGATAGCCAAGTTAGCGTTCAGGGACCTCTCTCGTACTCGTTCACTCACCTAGCTATCGTATCTGGCACTGATGTCCATACGCGAGCACAAGCATTATTTTCTTCCACGGAACATTCGTATCGTTGCTCGGACAGATTCGATCGTTTATCTACACGGATTTGAACGTTTGCAGGGGCTGATAACGGAGAATCAAATAAGCCCAAGCATTTTACGGGCACTACGAGGGAAAGGTGTGGGTTACGCACGTCACGAAATTTTTCCTCCTTCACTTTCCACGCGAGCAGAACCATAGACGCGCACAGCGCGGACGTGTTGATCTCAAACGTCAAAGAGATTTGCAGTAGAACCCCGTCAGATGGCGACATAATGCTATTCGAAATTCGAAAAAAAATTCTATGGAATATTTTATGTTTTTCTGTTATCATTAGACAACGGATCTTGATGCACAATGGACATTTAATTGTAAGGAATGGGAAACGAATAGAAATTTTATCTTATTAATAGACAGCGGATTTTTAACAAACATGAGTAGGAGTAATTTAAAACTGAAAAATATACTGTTCTATGCATAAAGGTATTTTGAAAAATCATAGAAGCAGTTCTATCAATTTGATGCTCGAACTGAGATTGTAAGAATTACGGGGAAATTATATGGGGATAGTGGGAATAGGAACGCGACGTAATGGAGGTCGTTGCGACTATGTAGACGCAGAGAGGATATGAGAGTGCTCACGCCCGGGTTTTCGATGCCTTCGGTGTAGTGCTGCCCCCACACAAAATCTTAGCCTGCATCAGCTCCTATGCGCACGGTAGAGCGGATTTCCCCCTCCCGCAACCTTCCCGTTCGCCGGCATATTTAATTTTTTTTGACACTGTTCCACCAAAC